>KK502604.1:94423-188441 GCA_000688735.1 Glossina austeni
TTTTTTTTTTTTTTTTTTTTTTTTTTTTTTTTTTTTTTTTTTTTGTTAAGCCAGCGTATCTTACGCTTGCCACTTGGGAAAATAATGTGAAGTAATTTTAAAGCAACTGAGCCCTTGCTGAAGTCAATAGTTATACAATTTGTTTTTTTTTTATATGGCCAATCGTTCAGAGAACGTGCGCTCTACAGGTGTAATACGATGACATTCAGAGAGAAGTGAAGAAAGAGATGGAGAGGTAATGGCGACAGCCTATGGTGTGTGTTGTATCTACTGCACTACGCGAAAGCTGGATTGATTTCCTACCATTATATCAATAACTACACCCATCTTTTTATTGCTAGGGTCAATATTTTTTAGACCGTACATTATTTATTTGATATAAGAAGACTAGGTGTGAGAGTTGTCCCCCCCCTCTCGCAACATTCGAAGGTAACGCAACGCTATATTCTGACTCTATAATTAGAGATTCCTATATTCTGACTCGATCCGGCCATGTCCGTCCGTTTTCGGCGTTTTGTTACACTGGTCACGTTCGCAAAAATTGGGAGGAAAAGTTAATATTGGGCAGTTACGTTTCCCGACATCAAATATGAAAATGGTCATAGTCCTCCTGTCGCATAAGTGTCAATTCAAAGCAGATATTGGCTTGAAATTAAAACACATTTTACATGGACCCAACTCAGTTTGATTGCATTATTACGAAGCGAATAAATCGCTTTACCAGTTGGATCAATTTCAACATCGTTTGTTAATGGATGGAAACATCGTATATGGACGGCGCAATGAACGTAATCGAATATCGTATGTGTACGTGTTAATGTGCTGGTCAAGAAGACATGAAGCAGCTGAACTATGGATTATAACTTTAGATCTTTCTCGCTTCAATGGAAGCTAATGAAGAAGAAGAAGTTTTGTATTAATCTACCGGTCCATAAAAGATGAAGCAATTTGATGGTAACAATTTAATGATCTTCTCATTTAAAAATAAGCTAATGAGGACATTAAAAAATTGCGGCCAAGCGAGACATAATTTTTTTTATTAGAAGTAAATCTAAGCGAAATTGCTTAATAATTTTTGTTGCTTTTACTACAAAAGTGTCGAAATGTGCGCGCAAGAAACTAATTAACGTAAGTACACCACATAATAACTTGCAACATACTAAGTACTGCTTATGCACCATACCGCAAAATGTAGTTATACAAATTGTTGTTCTCTTTGTAACACTTCAGACAAATATTTCATGACGGAAGAGTCAGTTTAATCATATTCGGATAATTAATTATTCGTTTGGCCGTTCACTCTTAGTAGCAAACTTAGTCACAAGCTCATAGTTAGATACGGACCTTAATGGCTTGAACAGTGATTGAACACTGGTTTCTGGTTTAAAATCATTTATTGATTTCAACAAGCTGTGGATAAACATAACACATAATACGCAAGCGATATAATTTTATACCCTACACCCTGCACTTGTGGTACAAGGATATGTTAAGTTTGCGCGTATGCAAGCAAGCAAATTTTCCCGCCATAGAAGAGCGTTTGGTGTAAAAAATAGACCTATGTAATCCAAATTTGCTGTGGTTAATTTTACTAAGGTCCAGTTTCCACCATAATATATAAAAAATTAAATTCGTTTGGCATACAAAGTCTTGTTTTCCATTAGAACCCTTGTATGTGTGTCGATCCAAAAAATAGACCCACGTGGTCCAAATTCGGCAAGCTTAATTTTTATGTCAAATTATTGGTATAAACGAATTTATGTCAAGAAGTACTGAAAATTAAGCCTTTTTAGCATATGAAGATTCATTCTCCGTAGGAAGGGTTTTATGGCAGAGGCAAAGTTTTCATAATTAAGAACGCCGAAGTGGTTATTAGGAAGCGATTTTTGTCACAAAATTCTGAAAATTACACTATTTTTACATACATACGTCGCTTATCAAAAGTTCAAGTTATATGGGGAATCCTCAAAAAGGTCGTCCGATCCGAATCATTTTTAATAGTGTTTGTCCTTCAACTAAAACACGTCAGTTTACCAAATTTCATCAAAATATCTCGAAAACTGCGATCTGTGAGGTGGAACACAAAGATGCATGGGCAGACATTAGACGGACAGGCGGAGAGACAAGCTTAGATTGCTCTAATAAAAAATGGGTCTATTTCAATTCCTTCTCAACGTTACGTACGTCCGCAAAAACTTAATATTCCCTTCGTGAAGGTTTTTTTAGCTAAAATTTCAAACACATTTTTTTTTATATTTTATTAATACTCACTACTTTATTAATCCAAACATAAACTAACATCGAAAAGCTTTCACGAAGTTTTTCTAGCGAACTAATAACATTATCATCACATTTCTGATTCTATTCAATATTTCAATAGACAGGTTGCTGAACTGCAACCTACCTATCTGTTACGAGGATTGCGGCAGCATGTATGAAAGTGGTAGTAGTATCCTACCGAAATGCTTATGTCAAATTTCAATTTTTTATATCTATTGAGTTGCTGTTGTGCAATGTGGATATGTAATGAAAACTGCACCGGATGGTTTATTAAGCTTACGTGGAAACTGTCAAAACAATATAGTCTAACATTAGTTTTATTTAAAGTGTGTTTTTTTTGATAAGAAATACATATGCCACGGTTCGCGATAAAACAATAACAACTTAAACCTTATACTAAAAAACTGGTTTTCCCTCCAATATTTTTGTCACACACGAAAGTCATTTTTCCGCACATTATCTTATTTATCTTTCATTGCCCTGTACTGTTCATATCCATTATATTATTAACTTTTAGCAATTTTTTATAATCATTTTTTATGTTCGTTACCAAAAGCATGAAGGGGTTCATTTTGTCGAAATGTTTGCAACATTTAGAAGAAAGCTTCAGAGAGCCCATGAAGTATTCATACTTCAATTAGCAACAAATTGTGAACCGATTTAAGCATGTCCGTCTGTCCTTCTGCCTATCGGTATAATATCTATGGTAAACATTCTCCTGCAATGGTCGACGCTTCACGTTTGGCACAAAGATTACAAGTTGTTCCACGCGGAGTTGTATTGATATTGAGCCAAATCGATCGCAGGACACGACTACAGTACAAGGTAACCCGAGACCACTCCAGTTGTCAGAAAGAAGAAAAACCCTGTTTTTTGCTCGTTACAGATATAACGATAGAAATTTGCGTTCATATTCCTTGAGTAAGAATGCGGCATCTGCACAAAAATGTGAAAAATATGCCACGCCCTCTTAATGTTATAGAATATTGAAATTTCCTTCTTTCATGAAGAAGTTTGCAGCACCAAGAAAGAAACTTCAAACACCATAAAATGCTTACAATAATTGATCGATATTAAGCGACAATGAGTACAAAAGATTCGGTCACAGCCGACTATAACTGTCGTACTGGTTTGTATGTTAAATAAAAGTCAAACTATTTTTTCTCACAATTATCGTTTGTTATCGAACAAAGACAAATTATTCCGCTTCACTGAAGCTTTTTTATGACATCCATCATACATAGCTTACGAAAATAAACTTCATTGCTACGTACTGTAAAACTTAGACACAAACATGCCTACAATTATTGCATAATGAGTTCGTCGTGGAAGAGAAGGAAAGTTCAGTATAGACAATTTCATCATCAACAAACTTAGGGACAGGTAGCAGAGGTTATTCACCAGTCTTATTAAGTGCTACTAGGAAATAAGTCTTGCAGGAAGTCCACGATCGATAACTGGGCATTGCAAAGTGTTCGTCTGCGTCTTAGTTAAAGGATTAGAACACTTTTGAAAGATCTTAGTGTATATTTAGATCCCAATGCTTCTTAGAGATCACAAGTTTGTGCGTTTGTCTACGTTAGATGTTTGAAAGGCAGTTCGGATTTACGTTTGCATTTAAGTTTGATCTGGTAAATATACACACCCGCAGCAGGGTGGACCATGCTTTCATTACATTTGGTTGGCACACCTATAATGAGTGCTCGACCACTGATCGACACACCAAGCAAGACTGTCGACGCACAGATCGTGTCGAGGAAGCTACGCCAAAGCACAAACACTTTCTAAAGATATCGATTAATGTGTGAGAGAACTTACAAATCAACTTGTAAAACATTAGGCTCCTTACAGCAGAGATTTAATCGTAATGCTTAGACTTGGCTTGGGAAAGAGCTTGGAATTGCAAGGCAAAAAATTCTTTCAGATAATCATCTTTTCAAGAAATTTTAAAAGAGTGAAAACATGTATTATGCAATAAAAAAGAGATGATTTTCCAAAAAATGTCGAGTAGATTTCTCCCTTACGATAGTCAGACTTCCGGTCGCATTCTGAGCTACATCCCAGAGATGTCACGAGTCCCAAAAGCCAATTGGTTTGCGTGGCTGAGCAAGATTGTTCTGTGCCGATTTTGAAGACTTTTATTTTGACTATGACTAGGTTACACGACTACGACGTATTGTTTTATTTTTTAATTAGCGACCGGTCACAGCGCCAAGCTACGGCTGATAATCTTAGCTTTTCGTTATGCAACTCAAATAACCACAAGTTCGGAAACAGACAAACGAACTTCAAAAATCCCTCTTCAGTGGCTTGTAAATCATACAAAAATAAGCCTATGATCTGCTTGTTCATTGTCAGTTGTTAGTTTGTGCAATTACCAGTGAGAATGCTCCATGTAATGGCCAGCACGCTTAAGAAATCTTGTGAAAATCAGTTTTGGAATGTGAAGGTTTTACTATAGTAGCAGTTTACGATTTTCGCTTTGTCTTGCAACAAACTATCGCTCGTTTATGTATTAAAGACACGAGGTGTGATAGTAAACACGATCTACTAACAAATTTTCAAAGTTTTGGCGGAAGATAATGGTAGACGAATAAAGTTCGACGTGCAAGAAAATTGCACAACTTTTTCTTTTACTTCATCTTGGCTTTAGTATGCTCTCTTAGTTTTCTTAAATATTCTTTTTTTTTATTATTTAATTATTTACTTATTTATTTATTTATTTATTTTTTGACAGCCATTAGCTTATACGTCCGCTTATCAATTCTTATGTCAATTGAAACTTTTCTATTAGTCGTTAAATTAAATGTTATGCATACAATAAATTATTGAATGAGTGATTTATAATTATTAACATTTCAACAAACCATAAAATAGTGTAACAAATTTTTATTACAATTTGCAGAAAACTCTTTCAATCGACAAAATGAATTTGTTATAATACATAAGTAAGTTTTTACTTAATATAAAATAATGTGTGGGCTTGATTTCAGTTTAGCTAAAGTTAGCATTTATTTTTATTTATTTTTATACGATATGACTGAAAAACAAAAAAAAAAAAAAAATGCAAAAACCAGAGCAAAAAAATCAAAATAGTTTTTACTTTAATACTTTGAAAAATAAAATTAATGTTTAACTAAAGAAAAGCGAACACGACTGATTGCCACTCATACAGTTGCCACTAATGTCAAGTGTATATTAAAATTTATGGTCATATGAGAAGAAAAAGGAACTGTTGTTGCCGTTTGCCTTTTTTTCTTTTTTTTTTTCTTTCATTTCGTAAGAGATTACAAAAAAAAAAATAGTTTTCAACACAAATTACAAGCTTTGCCGTTAGGGTCACACCTCTGACAAGCACAACCACAAATAAGTGCCGTGACACTTGCAGTTTCTCAGTTTCAGGCAGCAATGAAATGTTATATTAAGCCTGTGGCGCTAATTTGTGGCAATTTATTGCATACAACCGAATAAATAAAAGTAAAGTTGAAAAAAGAAAAAACATAATAGAAAAAAATCTGAAAACTAAATACCGAAGAAATAAAATATTTATACCACGCGTGCACGTTAACTTGCAATCTGACTGACTGACAATCTTATATCAAATATTGGGTCACAACTTTATAAGTGGACAAAAGACAAAATTACTGACTAGCTTTTTGACTTCTTAGCTGACTGACTGACTGACTGACTGACTGACTGACAATCTATTTATGTCTACTTGTTTTGTATGGCAGACATGTTCGCAAACAAACGAAAAAAATTTACATTTGACAAGTTCGTGCCTAACATTTATGTCACTAGCCAACGCCAATCATTCATTCTTTTTTTTTTTTTTTATTGCAACACCCTTTAAGAGTGTGTAAGGGCATGCAATGCTTTTCATTTGCTTTGTAACGCTTAATAATACCAGGAGCACCAGGCACATGGCTTATGCGTATATTTTTGATCAGAAAGCTCACATCATCAGCCTCTACGTCCCGCTTTATATCAATTTCCACATGCTGTTGTCCGTATATCCGTCTGTACGGCAGTTCGAACGTTGACTTGTGTGTCAACCTATATTCAACGCGCTGGAACGTCTGTCTGTAATGTCCGTCTATCCATCTGTAAGTCCATTTACGAGTTGGCGTCTTAATTTGTGTACCGTCCGCCTCTGCCTTGTGAATAGGACAGTAATGGTACAAATAATGCAAGCAATAAGTGGATGAAAAAATAAAAAACCTATTTTTAAGGCAGACCTAAGCAAAACCAGTAGCGCACGTATTACAAGTGCATGTTGCAAGTCAAGTAATAAAGCAAATTGGTTTCTAAGCAGCAAGCGGCATAAAGTTTCTCCTTAATAGCGCTGCTTACCAAAAACCGTTTACAGTTATTCGATCTTTTCGCACGTTGTATCCCCATACTACGGCGTCCTGTTATCGGAACATTTTGCTAACAGCCAATCTTTTTTAAACCACTCCTCTCCCAGTTCCTGGATGTTACTATCGATGTTCTTCTAAAACTTTTCGAAGAAAGATTCAACAAAAAATTTGATCTTACGAGATATGTTGATGCGTACCTAATTTTATGCAATTGATTGAAAGGTTGTCTTCGAAAAGTTTAGATTTCATAAGAAGCTAAAAAAGTGGTCGTAATACAAACCTAAAAAGAAGCTAATGAAATGCGATGATGCTTTCAAAATATCAGGTTGCAAGTGTAGGACATCGTAAATATTGCGAACGTACCCATAACCTCTCCCTTCATTAGTTAGAATGTATGAAAAATATTATGAAAGAAAATCTAAATTAAATACTATATCAGGGGCTATATACAGCAGGTATGAAGAGTTTCGTCATTAAAACGGGATGAAAGTCAGGTAAGAACGAGAAGTTGGAACCCGTGATTGCACGTAGACAATGAAAACCTTCATCTCAAGGACTATATCTATACTCATATCGGTCTTTTTCAAGACGAGCGCCTAAATGTCCATCTATTCCGCGTATACATCGCTCGCCCTTCACAAAACCGTTTTATCCACGTTTTTAATTTCATGCGCTTTGTCTGTCCATATGTCGCGCTATGCGTTTCTCGGTCTGCCGTTTACTTGTCTACTTGATATAAAGATTTTCGCAGAGTCATTTAAATGCTTCTCAAACTGAAATAATTTAAAAAAAAAATCGCGAATGTTTTCATTAAATATTTGTTACACGGAAAAATTTGACTTGAAATGTTGAACAAATTTTTACCAGATATAAATAAGAATTTTATATAAATATGTTAATTAATTTATTTTTTTTAACAAATTTGCTTACAATGAAATCGTTATCGCTGCTTGCAGAGTGAATTAATGTCTAAAAATGTATCAGCTTTTGTCTATAGTTGATCTTGTTTTGATTGTGGACTTTATGTAAATCATGCACCTGTTTATTAATGATTTATATGAAAATCTTTGAAGCATTGCGACAATGATTACAATAATAGAATAAATACACAAAAAAAAAAAAAATAATAATAATAAAAAGACAAAATTTACGCATAGTGCAATAGTATTAGTTAAAAAAAGACTCCATAGTCCATAAATAATTCAACAATCTATTGCGACATTTTTCAATTCTGCCGAAAATAACCGCATGTTTCAAAAATGTGCTAAAATTCGAAGAAAAGTCTTTACATTTCGAAACACCATTTCAGTCGAAAGGAAAACGTTTGAAAGGCTTGTTAAAAATTAAAAACTCGAGATGCTTACCATTAAACTGCTATGGCAAAATTAGCGCGAATGGCTTGGCGTTTTGTGTTTTACACAAATGCATGTTAGAGACCCGCTGAGCTGTGATCTACTAATCACTCATAAACTCGGTGAAGTTGTTGGAAAAAAATTGACGAAGACGAGCAAATTTCATTTCATTGATCAAAACACAATTTTGGACCATTTGGAAAACATTGGATAAAATAGGGGGCGTGTTACTTGAGTATCATAATGTCCTTGAAAAGAAAAATTTAATGGATCGAATTTCCAGCTGTGGGTTCTTCTAGAGAGAAAGGAAATTGAGGCGTACCCTACATCACTTGTGTTGTAAGCTTGTGTGTATGTACAGAACGCGCAGAAGAACTTCAGATAGACTCACTTTTCATTATGCTTGTCCGTCTCTCTGTCTGTTCATCTTACAGGATGCAATTTTGGGATATTTTGATGAAATTTGGTACACTAACTTGTTTTGGTCCAAAGACGAGCTCTCTTGGAAAGAGTTTGGCTTTTGACCCATAACACCTTAATTTGAAAAGTCATTATATAGAAAACTGTATGATGGTATAATGTTTTTATTTGTTTTTAAAGATGAAAATATGACATAAAAGACAGTCATATATGAAAACGATCGTGGTCGAAGATCGATGAAGCTGCACAAGCGAGATGCAAATCCCTTATCGACGCCACGTATTGTAACGCTTTATGTTTGATGAGATTCGAAAAGCGACGAGCGTCATTCGCTACCCCAATCGCGATAGACAATTGATTTCACTCGCGATTGTCAACAATTAATGCGATTAAAGGATAAATATAACGTAAAGCGTTCAAGATTGATTAATAGAAGTCGTTTCTAAAAACGTCAAGGCTTGATAGTATAAATGTTTAATAACTAGTCCAAAAATTGTGAAAGTTTGACTTGGAAGTTTCAATGCATACTGAGTATAGCTTAGAACTTGCCTCGACCGACTATTATTTGTTTGGCTCCCGGCAGAAGTCTCTTAATCGTTGTCCTTAAAAGTAGAAATAATTTGTTTCCGCTTTTCGCCCAGAAAGCGCAGCAACGATGTAGTTTTTTCTCTTCTTTTCATTTGGCCAATCACTTAGTGGATTTCTCCTATAGGTACGTGTATTACGGTGGCGAAGAGTGGCATGAGGAGTGTCCGCTGCCTGCAAGGCAAGTATGATGGCTGCACGGACAGAGCAGCGTACGCTATAATTACGATCACAAACCAAACGTACTCAAAGCAACGTCCACAGCAGTGAGGACATGCCGACTCGATAGTCACACTTCTTATCTACTTGGCTATGTGGTGTATTTCACTGCCAGCAAAATTCTTTTACCAACAAAATGGAAAAAATTTTTGAGGGAAAATGCTCTTTATTTGCCCTAACAAAGTTAAAAAAGAATTAATAAAGTAAGAGAAAAACGTGTTTATATTTCTGGTGAAAAAACGGCAGTAAACGCTTTCTAAGCTAAGCCTTTGATGCTATTTCTATAAAATATTAAACAAAAAAAAAAAAAAGAGTATTTTTTTATGTATTTCTAATAAATTTTTTCTTTATTTTCGAATTCCTGCGAATTCGTTTTAATTGCAGTCTATGGTAAACATGTCATCACCCGGTCTTGCTTCTACGAGGACATGGATGATCCGGCTGATAAGTGTGCCCGTGATACCACCTCGTCCTATATAAAGACCATATTCTGTGAAACTTGCAATTCGAACGGTTGTAATGGTGTTGGTGGTCTAACACCGTACGTGACGTTAATTTTAATATCCGTTCTATTAATGAAGTTCATTAAGTAAATAATTAAGAAAATGATAAAAACAAAAAGAAGAAAACGTACTAACTAAATAATATAAAACAAAAGCAAAAACATAATTTGTTGAGTAAACAACAATATTTTAACTTAATTTGTGTATTGTTTTTATTTTTTAAGATTATTTTATTTTAAGAAAACGAAACACATAATAATTATACTTAAGTTGTAATGATTTAAACTTTTTTTCTACTTATAACTCAGCTTTAATGAATATTTATGTACGTGCATATAAACATACATCACTACAAGAAAGAAAACAACAACACAACAACAATGTCTCATTTAGAAATTATTTCAATTTAATATAAATAAATTTATGAAAGAGAAAAACTGAAAAGAAAATTTAGTTCACGTATATTAAGGGCCGAGTAGGTAAGAATCGCAACCACCAAGTGAGTGTTCGCGCGTTCAAATGTCAGTGGGGTAGAGTTTACTTTGGTCGTAGCTATTAGTGAGTACTCAGTCGATAAAGGTAGAAGATCTACCGATTGACTACACACCCACTAGATTGCGGCCATCACTTCACTATTTCTTTCTTTCTTTCTTTCTTTCTCTTTTCTCACTTGTTTCTGATCGCCACCGCCTGAGTGATTGGTCGTACCAAAAACATTTACACAACTCTTTGAAATCTCACGCAACTCTCTGCCCCCATATGAGTACGTTTAGTTGATTTAATCACGAAAGCATTTTATTTTAGAAGTAAATCCCTTGCAAATCTTTCATTTATAATAAGCATGGTAAGGTAAGAATCGCTACAACCAAGTCAGTGTTCGCCCAAATCTCAATGCTGTGCAGTGTAATTCGCCGCAAGTATAGTAAGTGCTCAGTCGATAAAGGCATAACCGATTGGACACACACACGCCTGCCAGCCTGCAGTCGCCGCCACCCTATTTCTCTCACCTCTTTCTAACCGTCCTCGTGTTACGCAAATAGGAGGACAGTCCTTGAAATAAGTGATGGGCCACGCCAAACAAAGAAAAAGTAGGTCTTGAACAAGCAAAATAAAACGCGTTTACGATTAGTGAACCAGTCTTCTTCATTAATGTTTTCAGTTTATTAGTACGTTGCTTATTCCCGCAATTTCAGTTAGACAAAACGGTGCCTGCACTTAAGAAGGCAATTGCGCGCATCCACTTTTAAATGAAACAGTAAATGGGTACGTATTTATATCCTTCTCCGGAATGTATTCGACGTTCATTTCAACGCGTCACATATCAACGGAGTAATTGGTTAGAATTTATATTTTTTATTTAAAAGCCTGACTTTCATTTTACGAGAAACGATTTCCAAAAAAATATCCTGAATTAGAAAAGAGCATTTTTAGTTTGTGTGGATGTACACAACACCCAGAAGGACTTGAGATACCCCTATCTATCCATACGGAATCATTTTCTGAATCGATCTAAACTTGTCGGTCCGTCTGTCCTTCTTGTTTTCTTGTGTCCAACGTAAAAGCTTTGAAGACATTTTCATAAAATTTGGTACACTGAAGTATTTTGGATCAGCCCAGTTATTGATCACAATTAAATATTGCTAAAAAAGTTTATATTCAAATTACTTAAACCATTTAAATATCATTGCAATAAATAAAAAATTTCAATTTAATTTGCACACAAATAAATATATTCTATAGATTCGCATAAAAAGACAGCGTAGAAATTGTCGCGACCGATAAACTGACAAGTCCACATTCAGTAAAAATTGTAGTGGTTAAGTAATATATGAAAAGTTTCTGTCTTATTAAAAATGTTTCTCCTTAAAACTTTGATGGAATAATTATTTTAACATCTTTTATATGTCAAAACACTATCAATCAATCATTCGTTTATTGATTGATTGGTTATAAATTTCCTGCTAAATTAAGTTGCAAAGGCTAGAAAGCATCGAATGGACATCGTTCGTCCCTTGTCGCCCCAAGCCTTTGCAATTATTAAGTTTTAACTTGATGTGGTGAGTACGAATAAAAGCCGCCATATGGCGCATATTTTCTGATTTTCTTTTATTTTTTAATGCCTTTACTACTACTACGTGTTCATAATGAAACTTTCTTAGGACTGCAAAAGGACAAGTCTTGCAGGTATTGTTTGTCCCGCAGGAATTTCTGTAATGTTTCAAAGTGATTGTCTCTTCAAGTTTTATGGCGCCATCTGTTCGCGTGAAAGAACAGATTTTTTTAATTACATCATTCCTGCTAATACACCTTTCATGACACCAACACATTCACATTCAAATTAACTCAAACGCCACAATCGCAGAAACCTCGATTTAACCTCAAACATTCATTATAATAACAAGTTCTCAACATTGTTGTTGTTAAGAAATCCATTAACTTTAATGAAAATTTCTTGCCAAAAAAAAAAAAAAAAAAATTGTTTTTTTTTTTTAAATTAAAATGAAAAAAAATTAAGCTTTTAAGGAAAATAAATTGCCAGACTTTGAATTTTTAACCTCTTAATCGCTTATGGCATTAGAAACATTTTCACACATTCATAAAACTTCATATATCAATAGTTAAAATTTATTTATATTTTTACAATTTGTTTACGCTTTTTTCTCTTTCTGGCTCTGTATCTTTTTTTTTTTTTCAATTGCCTCGTTAACCATTTAAGTTAATGCGTACGAGACGTGTTACTCTGATAATATATTAACGTGTGTTGCTATTTTTTATGTACATATAAATATTATTTGTTTTTGTTTTTTTATTTATTTATTTTTTTTTTTTTGAAAATCTTAAAGATTAATGTCATGATTTGCATACGCAGGCAGCTCAGTGGCAGGTTGTTTGGCAGATATGGAAAAAATAAGAAAAGTGTATTATAATAATAAGCAATAAATGAGTGAGAGAACGCTATAAGCAGTCAAGACCGAATGTATTTAGAAAGTCAGGCTTTTTATACGTTACACCACTTGTGGTACGAAGGCATGTTAAGTTGGTGCGCCTGTATGCCACACCCAGAAGGGATTCAAATAGAGCAACCTTTCGCTATACAGATCGGTTTGAAAAGAAAGTGATTCTGAATCGATCTGAGCTTGTCTGTTCATCTGTCTGTCCGTCTGCCATTTTTGAGATAATTCAACGCAATGATATGCTTTCGAACAAGAGTGAATTCTATTGCAATTGATTCGGGTCGAATCGCTCTATTCCATATAACATCTTATTTTGAAAAATCGTCACGTGAAAAACTGTGTACTTTATGGTGGGTCGCGTCTCCCTATAATCTTCTTGCTTGTGTTTTTTTTTTTGGTATTTCTTGAAAGAAATGGAAAGACGTGTCCCCGAATAGAAAATCTAGACAAACTCCAGGAATATTTTTAAGGAATTTGAAATCCATAAATTCTGATTCTTCGAAATTTCTTTTTCCAGATTTAGACAAAGGAATTGCTCCTAACACTTTAGATGGGCTTGTAGCTTTAAATTAAAAATTTTTATATTTCAAGTTTCATCCCTGTACCTCAACTTTGTCAGCTCGAAAAGTCCCGGCCAAAAGCCACAGACGGATGGACGGACAAAAGTAAAATGATTCCGGAGCTCTTTCAGTTTCTTAATGCAACAGATGCAAAGAAACAAATCAGCTGTTTCGTTCAAACCTGGGCGCGGAATAATTTACAGAAAGCAACCCAAATCTATATTAAAATGATTTTCATTCAACTTTTTTTAATTCAATTGAAAACTAAAACCATACGATTTCCTTTCACACGAACGTAACTGTCTTAATTACAAATTCCACATTTCAGTACAACCACTGCAAGACTGCTTAAAGAAGCTCATAAGTCTAATGCTCTTATCACACAATTTGCAAATTAATTACGTGCATACACAAAAAAAAAAAAAACAAAAAACAACCGACAGAGACTCTGCAGAGACTTACTTCGTATGCAGTAATCACTTTAAGTCGACTACTCTTTTTTAAATGCCGCTACTTTTCAGTTTTTTCTCTTCTTTTTCGTTTCATTGATTTAATTGACAACCACGCAAAATCTTCCTGCTATATACCGTATGAAAAGTGAAAAAGAAAGTTTTGTGGACACATCTAGAAGTACACACAGCTCCATGTAAATACATCTGTGCACACACATATCTACTTTCATATACTTTCGGAGTCGTTCGTATTAACTATAACTGAATTCATTTTACGTATAAACAAACCGTATAACGGTGTCGCTCTTTTAAAAAATGATATCAACTTTGGAGCTTTCTTTGACACTTGTTTCCACAATAACGTGTTAAGATTGTAAAGTATTTTGTAGGTAATTACGCCCATTTTCAAACATGACCACCTCCGTGGTCGGCCGGCATAAACTCGCAGCTTTCGTTTGTGGTCACAAGCATTCAATCATTTGGGCATCATGCACTGCATAACTTAGTAGGCGATCACAGTTCGCTTGATTTGCACAAAATTTTGCAGATGCCCTTCAATCTTCCTTACAATTTATGTGTTTATGTATACAAGACAACTCATATCTTAAAGCTTGGCACCTCTGATGCCCATTTTGTTATTTTCATAAACTTTTCTAATCCCCTAAAATCGTAGCTGTGCACTTTCGCCGTTCATTTTTAGACCATCTTGGCTCTGGGAAACTTGTGCAACTCTGCTTCTTATATAGGTTGCCTTCGTAAAGAAATTCCAGAATAAGAAACATAATATTGGCCAACTTCTTACGACTCTGATCAGGGTTGGGATCTATCTAACACCGTACTATTTCCACTTTAGGCAATTCTCTTTAGGCGGTGTGACCTCCTCGAACAACTGCAACTTGAAGCTACACATATAGATCCGCTCAAAACTATACACAGGCGAAGTTACTCTTGCCTTTATATTTCTCACACACATCAACAACTTAGGTGACTGGATGAAGGCGGCGACTTGTGGGGCCCCCACGTCAGAAATCTACGTAAAGAAAGAAAAGATCCTTATTTCAATGAAGGAAAGGATGGTGCATCCCCTTAGGCGATTCAAGAGAAAAACCCATCGTCCCATTGTGGTTAGTAAGGTTTACAACATTCTTAGCCGAATACTTTTCGTAGCATTATTATAAAAAGTAACTCTTTATAGCAGTTACGTCGACGGTGGGTACCCTGAAGAAGATGGGGATAGTTTCGGTATGTCTGTACCCGCGGAGAGCAACACAATTACATAAGATACTTAAGCAAAGTTGTCAGAAATCGTGCGCTATTGTGTAGAAGAATGAATTAAGTCCATTATGTCTGTCTTTACTTGTTGACCACAAGACACAATTTTTTTTTTACAACTGCTTCATGACAAGCTGAACCCTTTCTTTTTCCTCGTTGCTCTGGAATACTCTTTTTAACAAAAAAAATAACATAATTTTTGAAAAAGACGAGTTATGTCGTTTTTACAATAAATGGTTCGTAGAGTACGCTCGCTATTTTTCCCCTGTACATGCTTTCTATTTACTACGAATGCGTTTCCTATCTACAACTGCTTCATGACAAGTTGAACCCTTTCTTTTTTCTCGTTGCTCTGGAATACTCTTTTTAACAAAAAAAATAACATAATTTTTGAAAAAGACGAGTTATGTGGTTTTTACAATAAATGTTTCGTAGAGTACGCTCGCAATTTTTCCCCTGTATGTGCCTTCTATTTACTACGAATGCTTCGTTGCGTAATTGAAAACATTTGTCTTTTCCTTCATTTGTATAAAAATTCACTGTTAATTTCATAAAACTGCTAACTCTCGTCTGTGTTCTGCGTTTAAGTGTCTATTTGGACATACATTGGACATCTGTGTGTGTGTGTGAATGAATGTGAGTGCACATAAAAGTATATAAATCTATGTATGATTTTAATTAAACCGAACAAACACATGACAGTGACTTTTTTAAATAAAGATTAACCAGAACTTTAACCAATCACCCGATATTCATATAAATTAATATGTACTTGGAATTTTATATATAAAGCTTAAGGATTTTATAAGATTTTCACTTTTTGTTTTTTTATTCAATTTAAATTTGAATGCTTTTAATTACAGCCTTGTTCAACGATTTATTTGGATACGAGTTTCGACCTTCGACGTGGAAATCAGGCCAGTGCTAAGCACTAGAAACTTTTTCTTACGCACCTATGGATAACAGGTAAACAAGTCGTAAATGGAAAGGAGAACAATCATTTTAAGACCCATTTTGAAGAAGAACTGTAAATGAAGCCGTTAAGAAAAATCGAATCGATTTTGGACCAACGAAAAGCTGGTAGAGAAAAGTAAAGATGAACTCGGAGTGCGGTGATCATAGATTTTTCGTAGAAATCCATTCAGTTTCTTTGTCTTGTATCAGCGAAATTTCCTTCCCTATAAATAGATTGCGTTGTGCTTTACTACCTTGCCGCATAATCTATTACTCAGATTGTTTTTATATCTCATATCCCTTGTGATCAGATTATGCCACGTTTTTACCGAAATAGGGAAAATTCAGAAGGCATTGGTGTAGACCAAGCCTTCTTATTAATCGATAGATGATATAATTTTAAACCGATGTAAGCACATGCACCCATCTGCCCCCTCACCAGCTACAGGTTGCAATTCTCATTATATTAGGTTAGCAACTAAGTTCTCGCGGTCATTCTATATTTTTGCATATTATTATAAATCGTTCGAGGAGAGGATTTTGTTGTTTCTAATTTTCAGGTAATTAAAAGGGAATTTCAAGCTGAGAAAAAATGAACATTTTCTTCTACATCTCCTTGTTTGCTTGCAAACAATGCAGCAACTCTAGCCCTTTTACTTTGGCCGACAAATCTGACCTCATTTGAACTCTCTCATCCAAAACTTTATTGTTGAAAGTGCAGAACAAGATTTGCCCAGAAGAGGGCGAGTTCGAGGGCTTCGACCTTTCCAATGAAAACTTTGTATCAAATAACGACGATTCGTAGGTGCCCGTGTCAGGCAACATATAAAAATACACAAGCAAGCAGAGACAGTTTCGTGTGTTTGATTATTTGCATGTTTTTATATGCTTTTAAATGACTAAAGAAACACATTGAAATGGTTATGTGAGAGTTTTACTACAAACCCAAACAAGCCAATGATACATTTTCCGCTGTCACCATGAAATACATTTGAACTTTTGTAAAAGAGGTCGCTTGACGCCCCTATCCTATCAATACGAATCATGAAATGTTTGTACGTGCGGTGTTAAATTAAGTTTCTGCATATGGTGCCGCTTATCAATAACGGGACATATTCTTACCTTCTTGGTAAATATCTGTAAATCTTTATAAATGTTTTGAAACAAAAATGGCCGCTTACTAATTGTGTTAAATGAAAATCAAACCCGTGCTGCCTACTAAACCAGGGTTGTAAATCCGGTATTAGTCGCTGCGTCCATATACCCTTGCTCGCCCTACTGCAACACCCCAGCCAATTCTCCACCAGTCGGCATCTTGCTCGTTGCGTGGCCACGTTAGCCGACAAGCTGTGAAATTCAGCTCTACATATGCGTTCTTTAACCTGCGGGTAGATACCGTACGATATACGACACAAACACTTAGCGCACAGATCCGGTATGCTGTTCCGATGCCTCTTGTGAATGACAGTATATCGAGTGCTTTTTTCCACACGAGGGAGGCACTCAGTATCATCGCAATTACGATCTCGGATATAAGTTTTCTGCGATCTTCCCTAGGACCCCGCAACATTGGTAGTAAGCAGTCGATCATCACTCCTAGGTGTTTTATGGCGTCTTGTGATTGCATCCTAGTATCTCCCATTTTAATTGCAACTTTCTCAAGCTTCTTCCTTGAGGTTATTAATAGCGTTTCTGTCTTGTCTTCTGCCAGATTTAATCTCGACTGATTGCAGCCACCTCTTAATCTAGAGGTTCTATTCGCTGTAGTGGTAATTTTCTTTAAAGTCTTTGCCACAATCGTTTTTGCTGTATTGTCAGCGGAACCCACTACTGTGTGTGTGTGTCAATGTGTGTGTGTGTGTGTGTCATTGAAAAAGATGAAAATGATTTTCAGCGGAGAATGTGGTACACAGTGTAAAGACAAGATGTAATACACTTTTTACAAACACTCTCTTTAATTATCGGTAACTTTTAGGTTAGAACTAAAACAAAGCGCACAAACAATATTGAGATCTAAACAAAAATACGTGACAATTCCGTTACTACCCATAAATTAAAAATAAAAATAATTTAATTTAATAGCACCCGTTTCAAAGTTTGAAAACTATTGCTTTTATGAATACATCCAAACAGTTGAGGTGGAATATGGAATGAAACAAAATTGAAAATTACTCAGCTCTTTTCATTCTTTAATCTATTCACGAGTTCACAATGATTCTCAAACTGGAAGATTACAAGGAAAAGAATTATGCAAAAGCTTTTTATACTCAAGTAAAGCATTCGCTCTTTACATACATACGAAAGTTTTCTATTTGGGCTTTCTGTTGTTATGATGTAGTAATGAATGTTAAAATCATCGATTATGTTAATAAGTAAATCGTTCGAACTTATTTTAAATGAAACAGAATTGCGAAAAAGAAATCGGGGAAACCGTGTAATTACGTAGGACAAACTAATTCGCAGAAATAAATAAACAAATAAACGCTGAGAAATGCTAAACTAAACCGAATTGTTGAACTAATTCGGAATGTAACCAAAGCTTTCGAAAAGCGAAGAAGAAAAAATTTTGAAAAATTCTGTTAACAAACACCGGAAACACTGGAATCGACTTCATCGACTTAACATAACTATCGCACTCTATACGTCTTCCTTTTTTTTTTGCTTACCCTCCCAACATTTGCTACAACTTAGTGAATTAAGTAAAACCTTAGCATTGCTATACTTCCAACAATTTATTGTAAATTGTGATTTTTTAAATAAGGACTAATTTTCTAATTTTGGAGCTTTTTTACAATGACAAAATTTTCCTGAAACAATCAAAATTGAATGTCACAAGAACGTGTAACGAATATCTAAGAACTTTCAAAAGTATGACATAACAGGCTACTAAGTGAATTGACTGTCGGGATTGTACATTTAAAATTTTAATTTATGAACGACCACCGAGTAATGTTATAAACGAAGTTAGAATGCAATCGTGTAACTATGCAAATGTAACCGACCGAAATCAACGAGTACGCAAGTAGGCGCAAATAGAGTTTATTTTTCTCCAGCAGTCAACTCTTATGCTGTTGTATGCTATTGTAGAGAAATAGTATTTTCGTCATCAAACAATTATATCGATCTGTCTAAAATAAGTGAGCCAATTAGCGTAATTAGAACTTGGACTTCATTACCAACCATCGAAGAGATTTGTAAAGATTACTATCAGTTATTAGTGTCTTCGAGGCATTCAAGAAAATAATTGCAGCTATTATTTCTTTTGATGCTCCCTTTTTCGTGGTGCTGTTCGTCGGAAGGGTTCCGAAAATATCTAGCCAATGTCACATTTAATCGAGTCTATCCAGGGAAATTTTCTTCCCTTTGCTTTATGTGACCTGTCTTGGGATATCATTAAATTTTTCGCACCATACGAAGACAGACTCAACCTGATACGGTTACCGATACCAGAATGATCGTCTGGGTTTTTATGGTTAAGTTGATTCGATTATGGGTTCCCCTTTTTACCTAGTAAGCTTCGTCGACTTCATTATTCCGAATCGAGTTCGTTTAACTTGCTCTGTAAGAGCAATTATTACCGCTTTGATCGGTTTACTGTTGCAGTTAAAATTAATTTTTTTAAATTTTTGCAAACTGAAAATTGTAGAACGTAAGAAATTGTTTTTGTAATTGTTTGCAATACAATCATAGCTCACGGAGTGCTTAAACAAACGCTAGAAAGTTAAATTATCCCCATATCAGAGGCGGGAATGTGTTAAACCAAGGAACGAAGGCATCGCAAATTATGTGCTCTTACGTTCCGAAAAGGACTCAAATAAAACGATAAGAATCTCAGGTCTTCTTTCCCACGGTAAAGTCTACACATCGTGACTATTGTTGTTGTTTATCTGATATTTTTAAGGAATGAATAAATAAATTGTGAAGGGCGAGAGCGAGTGTATATATCGTGGGAGTCGAGTTGGAAAAATGAAAGAAAAGCACGATATTAACGTGAAATCGACTTCATTTCGCTCTCTCGAAAAGAAGTATTCTAAGCGCATAAGGGAATAAAAGAAGTGTAAAAAACTATTGTAGTAAAGACAAAGTAAAAACTCTAGTACACTAACACATTCACACATCTGTATATCAATGGGGACGAGCAATTTGACGCCATTTAGACTGAAAATCCTTGAAAGCTTTTTGTACGTACACGAACTAACATATCTATGTGGCTTGGAAGTAAATCCTATTTTATGAAATCAGAAATTTACGTTTACGCATACGTAACATTTCATTGTTAAATAAACAAACGACGTCATACCGCCAACACTACTCGGTAATGTGTTGGGCATGCTGCGTAATATGAGTATGAAATGCATGTTGAGAAAATAAAGGAAAAGTGAATTTTCCGCTGAGCTTGTTCGGTGACTAGAACTCACAAAATTATTTAGTTGCCGTTCAATTGAGAAAGTATTTACATCGCTTGCTTTAAGAATAAAATATTGAGAACGAAGTAAATAAAAAAATAAGCAAAACAAGTCATAACGGAAAAGAAGAGTGAAAAGAATGAAAGTAAATTTATTTGAATAGAAACTTCATTTACTTTACTTAATTAAACACAAAATTTATATCATCTAAAGCGAAGGAAATACTAAGAAGAGTGTTGTACCGAGTGAAATTATAAAGGATTTCTTTAACAACGGAAATAAATAAATAAACAAACATTTCAAACAATTTTCTAAAAATGTCAAAATTTGTTAAAGCAGTAGTGGTCGCTTCATTCCTTTTAACAATCGTCTGCAAAAGTCCAGGTTAGTTTGTTGTGATATCGCCATTGATAAAAACCTCAGTTCGTTTATCATTAAAGTGAAAATACCAGGAAAAGCAATTGCGTAGAATTATCTCATACATCAAGGATATATAAGTCTAAATAGGACATCTTGATGTACACAAAATATAATCAAAATATAATTGTGTATGTGTGTGTGTTTTGTATACGTATGCATGTGTGCGTGTGTGTGTATGTGTGTTTGTGTGTTTATCATAAGAATGATTTCACGACCCAAATTAAGTAGAGCGCGTGATTTCAAGATAATTCCCGTTCTCCTTAAGAAAGCCTCACAGCTTCTTAAAGAGCGCTGAGCATGATGACAGTAAGCCTTTCCGGATAATACATTAATAAATAGTAAAAGGAAATAAATTTACATAAATATTTTACATGACACTGAAGACAAACACAATATTTTTAATATCCTTAAAAAATATCCTCAAACACGTTACTTACTCTCTTCCTAATTATAATGACTTTGATCTGAAAAGTTAATCGAGAAATCTTCTTGCGAAATCTACGTAACTCTAATCAAAGAAAACGAAATTAATTAATGAAGTAAATCGAACCACAATAGACAAACTTAAAAAAAGGGGGGAAGAGCAGCATTACGTAGTCAGGACCAATTTTTGGCATCGTTCGTCATCACAAAAAATAGAAAGTCGTTGTATTAAATCATTGTTAACGACCCACACTCTCTTGGGTTTCTTCAGCAAATTTCATGATTAGTAATACGATTACAACAATATCTTCTGAAAGCTACAACTCGAAGATGTACTCAGTCTAGAGGTCAAAATCGACAAATTCGCTATGTCACCAACCTAGTGCTATGTACGGTCATCACATCTTCTTCGCTTCTTCTACTTCTATGTACCACAAGAGCATCGAATAGAATTTTTTACAACATAATAAATTTTTCGGTACGGACGAGTACAAAAACACAAGCCAGTACGGGGGCGAATTGAAAAAAATATTCTTATAATTTAAGAACATCATGAAAGCTGTTATATAACAACAATAATAAAAAGAAAAAGAAAAGAAAGAAATAAAAAAAATAGATAGAAAATTAATATAACCTTAAGAGCAGCCATCATCTAACGGTAAGGAGATTTGGGGGTAGAGAACATACACAGTTTAAGGCTTAATATGTGCAGGAGGAGCAAAACATGGTTTGATCGACTCAGAATATTAAACTTCCCTAGAGAATGTATACCTACATGTATATAAAAAAATACATTTGCATATTTATACGCATATGTGAATGCAAGACATGCTTACATATAAATTTGTGTGCACGTATTTTGCGGGATCGACGATTTTAAGCGGGCAACAAAAGGTGGTGAAGGGTAAAAAATTTGCAAATCACTTCTTTGAAATATGGGCATGTCTGGGCGGAGTTGGCACCCACTTATACTGAGGTCTAGATCATTGTTTCCTTTGGACACAAAATAACAATGTTTTCGTCCGTTTTGGACGAAAAGACTCATTTCGCTTGAAAGGCTCATTTCAAATAGAGAACAAGGCTCAAGTTTTCTTAATAAAAACAACACACAACAAAATACATCGTTCAGCGTTATTCATGCTGTGTATTATTCAAAAATTTATTTATCCATCCCAATCTGTAACTACAAACAATAATTTTTATAATATTGGACTTTCTAGCAGTTGACACTCAATTCGATGAAATATTTAATTTTGAAAACCGCCGTCGGAAACTTGAGATGTACTAAATCGATCACTGGGCTCGTAATTGTCACAAATGGCAAAAAGAGAACTCTTAAGATATACACACGGACGATATATGATATAGATAAGACGACCAGGATGCCAAAATATATATATGGTCCTAGTTGGCTTTCTATGCCTATACTATTCCAGTTTTGTAGACATTGATTTGACAGACAAATAATTCAAAAAATATCGATTCTCAACTTCGGTTTACATGTAATATTCGCAAAAGAATAAGACCCGCCGACGAACGGGCGTTTAAGAAACCTAAGCAACTGAAAATTTCACCATATTCCTCCTATTCGTAACTTTGAGTTCAGCGATCTAAAGTGCGTTACACATAATATATAACGCATTCATCTGAAATTTTAATGCCTGAAGGTAAGGGTAGGCGAATTTCATTTTAAAGCCGACCATCAAATGCCCTAGAATTCGGAAAATACTTCTAAATAGATATGTTTATAGATATTGATAGTAAAGAGTTGATCAATCCAAGTCCCTTTTCCTTTACGACATACACTCGCATAAAGTTAGTATACTAAGTGGCGTAG
Source organism: Glossina austeni (assembly GCA_000688735.1). NCBI lineage: Eukaryota > Metazoa > Arthropoda > Insecta > Diptera > Glossinidae > Glossina > Glossina austeni. Next base: position 117,422 of record KK502604.1, read on the forward strand.
GGTGCATGTGATATAAATAGAACGCTTCGATCGATTTTCAATTCGATGTCTATAAATATGTTTCGTACAATTAATTAACATACACAGAAAGGTAATCAACAAGATATTGGCCTTGATCTCGAATACAATTGAATTTAGAACAAAAATAACATAATAAAAATTTTTATTTCTCCAATGTATGCAAAAGTGTAATGTATAAAGCAGATGAACATTTTTATTTTGCTGAAATATTGACATGAAACATATTGATATATGACCAAAAAATTATTTTAATAGTCACCAACGAAAGATGAGGGTGTGTTCATGTTTTCACAACGTTTGCAACGCCCTGAAGAGAGTTTCCGAGACACCATAATGTATATATATTTGCCCATCTGTTTGTGTGTTCATCTGTCCACCAGTGTAGGGTCTGTGCTAAACATACTCCTTGTTGCATACCCCTAAAGCTATCGCTTTCTAATTTAGCAAAGGCTTTGGAAAGTCTTGCACGCAGTTCGATACTGAAAATGGGCCAAATCGATTTAAGGACACATCTACAGAGGAAGATAAACTGAGGAGACTACTGCTTCTTCAGATTTTCTGCCCATGACCGAATGAACTACAACAGATGCACGACAAAAATTTCCACGTAATACCCACGCCCATCCAATACCACGGAATATGAAAATTTCATTTTTTCGTGTTCTCTAATTTTTCTTAAGATGAAGGTGTTGGGTATAAAGCATTCGTTCACAGCCGAATACAGTTTTCTAACTTGTTATATACGCTTAAGGTTAAGTGGCACTCACACTAAGCGCTCGGTATATAGATATCGTATGAAAAATATTTTAGACGAATGAAAAAATTTACTCATAGTTAACCAACAACAAACTAAATCAACAAATTTTAAAAAAAAGTGCTACTAAATTACACATCAGACACTATTGCTCCACTTGGGAGAAGATTCTTCAAGCGTTTCTAACGAGGAGAAACACGTACTGGATATTCCACAAACTATATGTTTGACCAGTTTGGACAACAATATCGACTTTACTGTAAATCCCTGTTTGTTCACTTATTGAGAATATGTTGGTTACTGCATTTCTCCATTTGCATTAGGTAGGTAAGCACATCAGGCTGAAAAGTACATCAATTCTATCACTCACAGTTACCAAGAAATTGATCATTTAATCTTAGTATGCTGCACACTTTTCCAAGTTTATTTTTGCAAATTTCTCAACGCTCATAGCCGAGTCATACCCGTATACCCGGTAGAGCCGGCTAGAACTTTCAATGTGTTTGAGCATATTTTAATTATTGCATTGGATGAACACTGCTCGGGCGGTAAAGACATGGCACATCAAGCTGCGGCCACTCCTCGTTTCTCATTGGAAACGCTTTTAAATGAACATAATCGCTTTCTAAAAGCGCTAGGCTAGGAGCTTCGCTATACATTGTCCGTTCACAGCGACGCAGTAGCTGCATGGAATTTCAAGCAAAAAACTTCATTATCTTCATTACCCTCCCTCCTTACATATCTTAGGCCATTTGTTTAGCCCACTGTAGACCATTTATTTAGCCCACTATAGACCATTTATTTAGGCCACTGTAGACCATTCATTTAGTCCACTGTAGACCATTCATTACATATTTTAGAAGGGGAGGGATTTTTCCTTCCAGGTTATGACTTTATTCCCATCTATTCTCGAAGAACAAAGCTTTCCTTGAACCAATAACAAAATAGATTTTTTAAAAAAATTTTGAAACTCTGTTTATCTCTCTTCGCCCTTTCTCCAAATAAAAAGCAAACCGGAACTCAATGCGGTCTCTAAATTCAGTTTCTCTCCCTTATTCTCCCCTGTTTATTTAACAATTTATCCATTCATTCAACAGGTTATAAAAACTAACGATTATCATAAGTTTGTAAAACCATTTAAATTAATTGTATGACGAGCGTAGAGAAAAAAAGAAAAATTAAACTAAATGATATTTAAACACGGCAGGCTAGTTGTGTTAATAAGGAAAATATATCATGCGGCGTAAATAAATACTGTAAGCAATTTGTTAAGAAAAGACGCATGCGATACCACCCGACCACCCTCGGCATTTTTTTTTATATATGGAAAAACATTTTCAATTTATTGATAATTTAAATAAAATAAATTGAACGCATACATGGACAGGCGGGAATAATTTCTGCTTTCCTTTCTATATCCAATTAAACCGCACCTTTCTCTTAAGATAAATGGAAAAGCAATTATAAATCAAAGATATGCATGTGCCGTTGCATACGTGTACAACTTTGGGGAATAGACAGATAGATAGATACCTTAGACGTTATATGCGCTTTCTTCAAATTCGAACGTGTATGTACATGTTTGTAATTGTTTGATCTATTTGCGCTCACCCAATACCTTGATAATTAAGGCGTGTCTTGTCATATTTTGTGCTGGCACTACACTACATCGTGACAAGTAATCTATATAGCAGAGTACGCGGCCGGCCAAACATTATTGTAATGTAAATTTCTTTTTACTTTGCATTGACATAATGACCTGAATTATTTTCTTATGAAATTTTGCATTTACTTTAAACAAACAATAGTAAAAATTGCATAATATTTTCCTTCTTCCTATGAAAATTGTCTTTAATAAGAAGAAATATCAAGGATTACCCTTTGTCGCGTTTGTTTAAATTAATCTCTTTTCCACTTAAACTTAATTCATGCAAATGATGTTAAACTTAAAAAGGTTTGACATTCGCGTTGGAAGACATTTTTGTTTGTATTCCCCAATAATCTTTCCTTGATGTCCAAAGTCATCATTACATTTATGTATGTTTGTTTATGTATTTATGGGTTTATTTTTTTAGCCAAAAAGTAGCCCAAATTTTGAGTTTCTCTTTTCATTTTTACAATAACAGCAAGTGTCAGCCATATTGGCGGAGAAAGGGCTTGCAAATTGGCTTATCAGATCTCTGACGGGACTGACTAAACTCAAAACATCACAGAGATCGACATGATATCATAACAAGTTAAGTCTTTTAGATTTTCTGACTAAGGCCTTAGTTCATGGATCTTTAAACTGCTGTTGTTCCGTCCATCCAACTATCTTGAAATGAATATAGTCGTATCTACTTTCCTCCTCCATAACTCCTTTCCGGTTTTGTATGATGCTCCTGTTGTTCTGTTTCTCTCCATATGGTCATATCTCTGTTCCTTCTCCGTAACTCCTTTCCTGGAGCCGATTTTATATATATTTATATACATATATCAACAATCTACCGTCTGCGATTGAACCATACCGCGCCTTGGTATATGCGGATGATGTTAACCTGTTCACTTATTTCAATGCTGAACCATTAACCTTCAGTCAGACTTAATTAACTTGGCTAAAGGACTTGTTAACACTAAACTTAAATAAACGTAAAAAATTGTAACTCTTAACCATAAGTTTGCAAACAACAACTTATTTCACTGAGCCACATACACTGGAGAAAGTAGACATGTCTCTTGACCTTAGGGTGTTATTCGGCAATTCGGCAATGGTCGTGTGAATTTCAATATCCATATATCGCAAACAAATTGCTTAAATTAGTAGTAGAATGTATTTCCCTAGTAAGCTCTCCGTCCTATCGTTGTCATGTCATACAAGAAGAATTCTTACCATGTGCGTTGGGGAATCTGTAATGAAACCCTCATTTCGCATTATCAACGGATGAAAACAGATTACTATTAGCAGCCCATCGAAGAGTTGTCCAGTTGTAAAACTTACGCAATAATCCAATTAGGTTTTTACGTCCAAACTTTAATCACTTTTTTCACCTAATCCCCCTATTGGACTCTATATATATCATAGAAAAAGAAGATTCTTTATCTACCACTAGAGCAATTTATTTCGAAACATCAAGAGAATCTAATGAAAATTAAAGCAGTCGGCAGCACGTTAAGCTTGGAAAACACCATTTAATTGTCTTGTTAGCTTCGAAAATCCCTGTCGATGCTGTAAAAATTTCTTTATATTTTTCTTACTACTTGCCAGACTACTACTCAGTGCTCTGAAAATATGTTCAATGCGACTTTATCGTAGTGTTCGTATAATCAATTTTTTGGATATTTTTAAAATCTGACGCCCCTCTTACTCTCTTTTGCGTTAACTTTTTTCTTTTGTTGCTTTTAGACACTGCGCGGTTGTGCAATTCAATATAATAAAATAAAAATAAAAATTCTCTCGTCAAGTTTCGAACCCGGCATCACAATTATCAAAGGAAACTCGCTTACCAACTGCGCCACCATAAAGCAACGCTTATACGTCCTGTAATACCTTTGCATAAAATTTAAATGAAATTTTCTACTTAAAAGGAAATTGAACGAAACCGATTGCAAACCGATGCAAGTATAGGACACAGATTGAATTCCCCGTGCGGCAGAATGTCAATTATGTACTTTACTGCACATGTGTTTGAAGCACTACACACGAATATAGCTTCAGCAAATAACTTACGCACTTTTCCAAAATTTTTTTATTTTTATATTTTTGTGTTGCTTTCAACACAGATTTCAAAAGATTTTTTGTATTCTACACCACTTGGTGTACAGTAGATGTATGCAACACCTAGAACGGCTTAGGGTAGTGTTACCTTGTATTATAGCGATTCGGAATCATTACTGAATCGATGTAATATCGTCTGCCCGCCTGCCCTTCTGCAGTCTAACATTTCTGTTCTTCTGTAGGCCCGTCTAATACCTGTCCATCTAGCTCTGCGTTTCTGTGTTCAACCAACACGACACAACTTTTTCGTCTGCCCGCCTGTGCGTCTGTCCGTCTGATGTCTGTCCACGCAACTTTTGAAACATTTCGATGAAATTTCGCACACTGACGTGTTTCGATCTAGGGATGAACGCTACTAAGTGGCTCACATCGAACCATTTCCTTGACCACTTTCCACATAAGGCCTCATATTGAAAAGTCGTTATGTGAACAATTATAGGGTTGTATAGATTATTTAGTGGTATTTAATGGTGGACCACGGCTTACCATAGTATTTTTGCTTGCCTTGAATAGCATTGTTTTACTACCTTTCCTCTCTATCCAAAAAAATGTTGTTCCAGTGACGTTCCCCCTTCCGCGACAATGGAGAAACATTATCCCTGGTTTGCCATTTTCGAATTGTTCGCTTCGCATAAGCTACTTTTAGCAGCCGATTATTGCAATTAGAAGTTAAAACGTAACGAATATTCAAAGCATAACAGTATAATGAACGGTATTTTTGCCTCATTATCATTATTCTTTTTTAAAGTACACATAAAACGTAATAGTAAATGACTGCAAAATAATTAAAGAGCAGATACTCTGTGTAAAATTATACTTCTCTCTCATACTTCCACTTCAACACCTTAATTAGAAGCTTTTATTATGCATAGAAACTAGATATACAGAGAGAGAGAGAGAGATAACGAGCAAATTTAATGAAACTAAGTCATCTAAGTTTAAAGATTAAAAATCTCTTGCAATTCTTAAAAATAAGTCAACATTTGTGTTGATGTTATATTAAAGTCTCAACTTTTTAAGGATACATTTTCACGTAGTATTGGCTGAATATCTAAATACTGATAGCACTGACTTAGACACGTTCTCTTCTCTACATACTTACGCTATGGATTTGGATGAAAGTTGCTATAGCATTGCTTGAAAGCTATGTCCTCGTGTCGCAGAAGACACCAATAGTAGTAAAACTAAAAGTATTACATCATCGGTTAACAATTAAAAGCATTTTGCCTATAGTATCTGTATAACTTAATGTTGTACGGATTCCGAAATTACTATTACGTCCTTTACATTCTATCAGAATTTTCTTGTTTTTTTCGCGCCTAACCATTACATCACTAACATCACGTTTCTGTGATTCCTGTCATCATCGTCGTCATCAATTTATGGACATTGCTTGTAATTTGGCGCCATGCAGACGTCGCTTAGACGAAATAAGAGAGAAATATAAGAGAGAAAAAAAAAAAAACATCAACAACACATGTATTAACAATAATGACAAAAATCAGTTCACTTTGTGCGATTATATTACGTGCACAGACATAACATGCGACGCGACTGTTATGGAAGTGAGGGAGGAATTTTGCGTATGTCATTTCAATGTCATTATATTTAGCCTGCGTCGTTCTTTCAATTTTGCACATATCGCCTATGCCCGCCTTTCCTTGTAATTTGAATGCAATTAGTTGTCAGCGGGACGCTTTAATAGATGTATGCAGACATTAAATTTTTTATTCGATTATAGGTAACTCGTTAAAGTTAACAATAGCGGATATGATGAAAAATACAGCAACAGCGTAAGAAGACTTCGTTTTCAATCATCGACAGCTGTTGTGTTCAAAAAATAAAGGGAATTTTTATATAAAAAATACCCGCGATTCGTCAATAAATTTGATTGCTTTTGGTTAGGTTGTTGCACTTATGATTAAACTATGGGAGAGGTTTAATGCCATTCCCTTTGCTAATTTATAATTTAGAAAATCTTTTATTGACCCTTGGAAAGTCTTGTCGGAAAATTTTCAAAATTAATAAAAAGACTGAATTTATATGAAATTCTGCTTAATTAATGAACTTGCAGAAGGTTTGCAACGGTATAAAGATGTCGAAGACGATGGGCAAGCAGTTGAAGACAAACCACCTCCAAGAAAAACATCGACATCAACCACTGACGAGAACGTTAACGGATCCAAGGATCTCGTACTTTCTGATCACCGATCGAAAATTAGAGACCTTGTATTTATCGAGGGAATATTAAATGGAAACGTTCACTCTACTTTAAGGAACGATTTGCAGTGACTTCCTGGCTTCCCTTCTCATTTCACAACAAAAAATCAATTTCTTAAAAAAACTAAGGTCGTGCTTAAGCGGTGGAAGAGATAGATTCTTTTTGATCTGAAATGCGTAATTACGGAAGATGAGACATGGAGTTAGGAAAGACAAAAACAATAAACGGACTATCGTACTGAAAGTATAAGTCAACAAAATCGTATCAAAGCAAATTGAAGACAAACATCATTTGGCTTCAGTGCATCGCTGTGCTGTGCAGAAGCAGTTCTTCTCCAGGGCATCAAACAGTACTCCATGTCTTAAGCGTCAATCGGTTCATAAAAAACGCCCACATTCATGCAAAATGTTTCCTGATTTGTCCATCAAGACAGTTTTCTGTCATAATCATTCGTTAATTTTTCTACAACAATTAACCAGTTAGTTGCGCAGTTGATTTTCAAAAGTCCCTCATACGGTCCTTAATTAAAATCAAGCCATTTCCTCACTGTAGGGAATGACTTCTGTACCCCAAAGAATTTAACCAACTTTTATACACAGTTTGTGGTACAAGGATATAAGAGGTTTGTGCGGATGTAGACACCACAAAAAAGGACTTGAGACAAACTCACCTTTCATTCAACCGCATCACACAGAATCACATTCTGAATCGATCTAAGCTTCTATTACATTTTATTTAAATTTAATTTTTCTCCTTCACATGGCGAGCGTACGCCTTGAATGCGAGAAATTGAAGATATGGATGGACGGGTACATATATCGTACGCTGTTAATTGGTTAATGTCGTTCCTTTAGCAACGTATTCATCTAATAAGGCTAAATTTCATATTTTTTTTCGCTCACTTAAACCCACAATCGCGTAGTAATCGTTTGACCCCTTCAAACCCATTGAAAAGAATTCAACTTTTAAGGCTTTACTGGAAATCGAGTACAAGACATGCTCTGAAACGTTGGTGTAGTTTTATAAAATTGATGAAACATCACTTTGAAGGAGACAAAGTGTATTTGCATGAACGGCATAACTGTTATTATATGTTTTGTGTTTCATATCAAAATTCCTTTTATTTATTGATCACTGTTTTATAAAATTAAAAAGTGTTAAGGAATTTTTGCTTGTGTTTTCAAAACTGAAACAAACGGCGAGATGATTAATTTGCAAAGTGTGTGTGAAGTGAGGCAATTAAATTAATTTTTATCGTTTTTATATCCAGCAGAGGTATTTACCGAATAATTGCAATGATTGAAAATACATTTACGAGAGCTCGTAATGCATATATATTTTAGGGCAAAAAGCGGAATCGATTTAACTTTGCTTGACCCTTTTAATAACCTTTAGTAGAAACACCAAACGTAACCTCAAAGGTTTTCTTACCACTGTTAAAGTCAAAGCTCGATCATATGGACTAAAGACTCGCCCCGAATTGCGAAAAAATCGGACAAAATACGTAAATATGATTGTGAACCGTGCCAAGTATAAAAGTAATTTAAATAACATAACACATAATGTATACCCTACGCAAGTCTGAGGGCCATTTTGCTTTCATTCGCAAAAAAAAAAAAACCTATCAAAGAAGAAGAACTAGGATTAATTATGTCCTAGTGCAGAAAACGCCAAACCGGTTCCGTGACTGCTGGACAAATTTCATGGTTACGAATATGTTTCACAATCGCTGAATCTGATTATCTGACACTTTAAGTCGTTATGACTGCGATGTCATGTGAAGACGAAAGTAAACAAATCGGAATGTCAATGTTTTGCGGCGATCTAAAAATAGCGCAAGAATTTTTATATTATAAATAACGTAAATGAGATATAGTTTTAAGTAATCTTCAGTCGGAGAAGACAAATGATTTATTAAACAAACACACGACGCCAATCCGCCAGCCTATTTCACATGCGATGAATGACGAATGCGATTAATTAGAGAGTTTTATATTTTTTAGGGGCAGGCTACCAGCACCTACAATGTTGGCATTGTAGTTCCGACACTAAAGGAGCTGAGGATTTCTGTGACACTGAGTTCAAAGAGAGTAATATACCTACAGATTTGCTAGCTGAGCGCAATCTAAGTGTGATACGTGTTTGCAACAGCACCATTCACTCAGAGCACGAGCGAGCGGTTTGCCGTAAGACTATAGAAGAAAGTAAGTTTTTGAAAAAGTAAAAAAAAGCGTCTATTTTCCGGATTATCAAGAAACCTTCACCTATCGAAAACATAATAATCGCAATATTGAAATGCTTCAATTATTGATTCCAACACACTATTAAGATGAACTGTCCATAAATGTACCAGAAGCTCTTTTTCAATATTAACTGAAACTAAGACACCATGTTCATGATTACTGAAAAGTGATCCGCTTAGAGTCCAGTTCGGGCACTAAGTGAAATCATTTACAGACTTCTCCAAGGTCTTATCCAAATAATACCCTCACGACACCACCTTCCCCTTAAATCCTTGGTAACTTCTTACGAATCGTTATAGAGATAAGCGATTATTCATAATCAAAAAAATTTATAATTCATGTCTTCCGAGATGGGTGCAATGATGGGTCTGATATGCGTTTACTTTTTGAAGCATTTTTGAAATTCATTCCTCCAATATTTGCAACCGTGTAAGGCCTAGAAGCACTCGTGTTTTTAAAACAAGTAATAACATTGTAGTCGAGCAAGACCGACCTTTACACATTTCGCAGCACTTCGTCCTTTTTCATTTATTTTCACGATAAAAAACCGAAGCTTGCATTTTGTTTCCATGTAGAAGCATGTTTTTCATAGGAGTCCTTATATGGAAAAGTCGCAAAACGTGAACTGAAGTCCTTTGAATTCGATTCTTCTCAAAGTTTTTGTTATTCTTCACCTATTTTCTTCGTAAAATGCTAAAAATTATACACTTCGTGAGAGTTTTTTTTATTATAAGGAGACTAAAAAATAGACTTAACTGATCCAAATTTGATAAGGTTAATTTTGATGTCAAACTACTATCGTGAACCAATTTCCATCATAAAGTATCAAATATTGTTTTCATGAAGACTCTTATATGTGGTTGTGTTCAAAAAATATACCTACCTGGCCCAAATTTAATAAAGTTAATTTTTAAGTCAAGTTACTATTATCGACTCCTTACCATATGAAGGTTTAATTTTCGTAAGAAAGGTTCAACAAATTGCCTCATCCGATCCACATTTTTCATATAAATTTAGAGTACGGTAATACTCTTACTCAGCAATTTTTGTCGCGAATAACGGTTACCCAAAGTAGGGTGTAGTACGGGAAATACTCGAAAAAGTTCTCCGGTCCAAGCCATTGTCACATAGGGTTTGTCCTTGGACTTCACCAAAAGATCTCAAAAATTGTGACTTGTGGTACCTTGAACACAAAAGTGCAAGGACAAAATTCAGACCGACAGACAAGCTTAACTCATATACGTATGTAAAGAAATACTGGATGAATCGGAGCATAGATATGTAATTCCATTGATATATTTCTCTCTTGTTCTTTCTTTCAGTGAATGGTAAAACTGTCACTAAACGTTTCTGTTACTACACGAACAAGTCGGATCCTTTGGATCATTGCAATACTGAAATTATTGAAAAGAACGTGCGTCGAATATTTTGCCAAGATTGCTTAAGCGATAAATGCAACGCTGCCCACAAACATGATCTCAACAAAATGGCTGCCACTTCCATTACTTTAATCATTGCTAAAATATTTTTAGCTTAAATTTTTATTTTTATTTTTATTTTTTTTTTATGTAAAGAAAAATGTTTTTTGTTGAATATTTTCATAGGTATAATTAATTAACTATGTAATTTATTTAAGAAATTCATATGTGATACAGTTTTTTGTTTCCTATTTTAATTTATTATTATTATTAATAGTTTGTTTTACATGTGTATATATAAATAGAATTTATTTCCTCTGTGTGCAAAATTAGTTCTAGGACTTCAGAAAGATGAACACTTTAATCTGAGACTTCGTTTTTAACTAGGGCAAGGCACGACTAAGCACAAAAAAATATCTATTTCTTGTCTTTTACACTTTTTCTCTTCTGTAATTTTCTTCTTTACCCCCAAACAAAATTTTAATGCAAACAATTTCCGAGAAGTTTTCCTTTAATTGAGTTGCATTTTATAATTCTTATAACTAAAGCATTATGCGTAGCGAATACATTTGCATCTCGCATTCTGTAATCAAAGTGCGATTTGATTGTACGTGTCTATATGTATGCGAACGTACGGGTTGCATGTGCTTTGCTGGAGTGAAAATCATATAAAAACGGGCCACCATTAAATACTCTTTGCTTAGTACAGACATTCATAAAGTGACGGTCTGAATAAGGTTTTATGAGAAACGTGGTCGAAAAAGTGGTCCGATCCGAACTATTTTCAACTATTGACAAGCAGCGTTTGAGCCAAGACATGCTGTTGAATAAAATCTTATCAAAATATCTCAAAAATAGCCACCAAAGACAGACATGCTTCAGATTCACGAAAGTGATCCGGCATCCCTCGGCATAATAAAATATGGGTTTAGCCCAAGCCCTTCTCTATGTTGCATACGGGTGGCGCTATAAGCCGATAACCCGTTCGATCGACGTATCACCTTCACCGAGAATTTTCCCCATCCTGCTTTTATAAATTTGTCAACATCTCTTGGCCAGTTGTGCAAAAAAGAAAACATCGCCTAGATTTACGCCATCTTCTATCATCACTGAAGAGTGGGGGTATATTCGTTTTGCTCCCGAAGGGATCTTCAAAAATCCTACTTGATCAGCAGCAAATTCTTAATCGGTTCAAACATGTTCGTCCTTTTTTACGTCTGCGTAATGTCTGTGGCAAAATTTAGTTTGTGGTAAAGTTTTTTGAGTACTGCGCGTAGAGAAGATTCAACTATAAGTTTCTGACTTTCTTTTCTTACTGCAATGCTTTAGAAACGGAAAACTGAACATGTTGTCAGCAAATTTCAACGAAAGTTTCAACTCAATACACTTACACGAAAACCATTCGCATGGGGAGATACTTTTAAAACATGTAAATTTTCGATATAGCGTTTCCGTGTTGCAAAACTTGCCGAGCAATCCTCTGATAACAGATTTAATTAAAATTGAATTTTCCATGACTCGATGTGTTTGACTAAAGCATTTATGTTATGTTTTAATTTTTTTTTTTTTTTTTTTTCGAAGTATAAAATTTAGCATTTCAAACCATTAAGTAAATAAACATATGTTACATCAAATAAGTAAACAGTATATAAATATGTCATGCTGCTTCATCTACCATAACTATATAAAATATTTATGTAACTGTGTTTACAACTGTCCAATAACTTTAAGGCACAAAATAAAAACTACGAATTGTTGCATTTGCACTTTAAACCCCTAAATCCCATAGCTATAATCCCATAAGGTAATGCGTTTTTTCATAACAAAAGCTGAGGTTATATTAAGCTTAAGGCGAATCTTTAACACCCACCACTTATGGATTACGTTTTCAAAGAACTCTTAAAAGCCAACAAAAAAGTTTTGTTTTTCCTTAAAAGTTCCGAATAATTTTTTTTATAATAAATGTGGCAACGATTTACCAGTCAGTTGAGGGTCGCTGTAACAGTAGAACTGTACGCTCATATTAATTTTGAAATGTTTAGATGAACCCACTGCTCGTTTTCGACAATGATCTCCTCAGGGAACTATGCACAGTTTCGTATTTGTTTTTGTATCCTTCAAGATTGAAGGCTTCTGCAGGCTGAGTGAAAAGCTAGCTTATATTCTTGAGGACACACGGAATATACATATATTAAGCCTACAAGTAGACTCTCGATATTTTTCGATCAAATTCAAATTAATTGAAGACACACTTGTTAGAAGGGTGAATAATCCAAGCAGCCACCTTCATCATCTACGGTCTTTTGCCGTTTATCGGGTAGCTTACGGATGTCCTCGCGGTAGAAGTTTGCCAGTTTCGAGGCGAAATATTCATTTAGCTTTCATCTTCTGTGAACCATTGAACTGCTGAATGTGACTGCACCGATCTGAGCAAGTGGTAATCGGAAGGGACCAGGTCTGGAGAATAAATCGCAAGCGGGAAAATTCCAAGTTCAAGCTAAAGATCAGTTCCTGGGTTGCTTTATATGCACTAAACGAAAGCTTTCAAACATGCGAAACTTATACCGCACAAACGTCAATATTAAAATTCTCAACACCCGAAATTTCGAGAAAATCAAGTGCACAGGTAGGTTTTATACATCGACAAATGGCAATGTCGAGAATTCATTTGCAGACTTGTTGAGAAACATTTGTAGACATGTGGGATGCATCGAGTCCATTTACAACACTGCGAGCTATGCACGAAAGGCATGTAAAATATTTAAATAGTCTACACGCCCCGTCAAAAACATTGTCGTTCGACACATTTATCCAAAGCATAAGCAGCTGTCACTATCAAATCGCAGTCTAAGCTATTATTTCATAAGTAAATTGCGCCGTTCTTTTTTTTAAGTGTATCAATTAATTTTCTTGTTGTTTAAAAAAACAAAAAACAAAAAAAAATTAGAATTTATTTTATTACTCCTCATCGTTTCTACTAGTGCAGAAATGGACTAAACTGAAATATTTTCACTTCACATATATTTATATCTTATTATCTGTTAAAACAAAAATGACGAGTAAACATAAGTGCATTTGACACCTCAGTTTGGTGTAACGGACAAATAGCTTGGTGAGAAAAAATATGCATTTCTACACCTTAGTTTTGGGTAGAGTGAGCTGCACTCGCACTTCTAATGGGAAAGGATTCGAATTTCTGATTGAAATTTCTGGGTCTTATTAACATCCTATAAATATTTATATTATTAACTCATATATTGTGTACATTAGATTTATAATTACATAGTCTACTCGGCTCCACCGGGGATGAGTTTGATCAAAATACCAAAACATAATAGAAATGATCATCAAATAAAAAAATCTTACAAATTTTATCTTAGTTTGAGTTCTACAATTCAAAGTCCAGAAGTGAAAATTGTTTCATTCGGTTCATTTTCAAGCTCATTATCATGTGCGGAAAAACTATTCCATTGACCATAAAATACTTATGTAATAAGCAGCCGGTTTATTGGCCTCGATATCGAAACAGCTCACGATAGCTCAGGATTATGGAATCGCCCTAACGAGCCGTCGATAAAGTATGTATTTCTCTTACTTTCGGTCGTCAAATTGCTGAAGACTAACACAATCATATTACGTTCGAGCTTACTCGATATTTAGGCACATAAGCCGACCCCTAGTTAGGAGTTCATATTACCCTGAAAAAGAAGTATTCATTGAACGCTTAGGAATTCGTAGTAGTACAGAGAAGTACAAGTGTTGCATGCGTACATAGTTGCATTGTTCCTTATTGCGCCAACTATAGATTTTGCAATAATTTTGGTCAGCTTGAGATTCTCGACCGATTTAGTCGAAGAATATCGCTTTTGTTGTCATTATTTACTTTTCTTTCTTTCCCGCCATGTCTGATGTTTCCACTTTTAAAACTTGAACACACGAATATGCTACTCTATGCTTTCATTGCTCTCTGTCTGTAAGCCTTCCTAACCTTGACCATGCCTGCATGTATAGGGAGCATTCCTTGGATGGCCATTCCTCATATAGCCCAACTCTCACTAAGTTCGTAAGAAGATATACAGATATAGGATAACTAAAGTCACTGTAACTTGTGGACTGGTGGTTGGAATGTCGGACATATTCGTAGCTTAAACCAAATTGGAAAAAGCTAAAAAGCTAAAAAGAAACGGAATACTGCCAATATACTAGAACCTACAGTCAATTCGATCGAAAATGTAGTGTGAAATATTATCGAGGCCCTCTGAAAGTATGTTGGGAAAATGTCCGAACCGATGCGAAAGAAAAACATGATCACATTGGAAGCTTCGCAATATTTCTATCCGATTAAGGTGGTAGATGAGCAAGATTCGCTTTAAGCGGCATACATGACCTCAAGGTGTAAAGCACAGTTTTTTGAACATATAGTCAAAGTATTAAGTTATTAAAGTTCTTGATTTGATAAATAAAAAACATTTACTCTCACATTCTAATAAATGTTCTTTTTTAATATAAAAACTTACACTTAAGTAATTTCATCAAATAAGTATTAATGAATAATATGTAAAATTGAGAAAATTAATTAAAAAAAAACAACTAAAACCTCCGACATCTTAAATAAAAATTCTAAATAAATGTTCTTTAAAAACGTTGTTTGAATAATTATTTGAAGTAATTTAAGAATTTTCGCAAGTTAACGAATGCAGAGAAGTGCACGCCAAAGTGTGTGCTTTTATTTCGTGTATGGTCAAGGTTAGTATGCAAATATATAAAAAGGTTAAGTACAGCGCAGGAAGTAAGTCATACAACCCTCTCTCTCGCACGAATTGCGGTAAATATTTAATTATCTTAAAGTGCAGAAAGTGCAAAGTGCATAAATAAACACAAATTTTAATTTTATTTATTAAATATTTTACTCATAAAGATTGTTTACAAAAGAAACGGTGAACGAAAAAATATGTCGTAATGGTACGCAATTCTTCAACGATACTTTAATAAATCTGAACTCTTCTGTTGAATACTTTTCAGATAAAAAGTGAAGAGAGCCAAGCACCAAAACGCCACTTCTTACTCTCGATTTCTTTACCTATACGAGAAAACGTAATGTCACGATAAGGATCGGCATGATCGACCATGATTTTCCATTAATCAAAATATTTCAACCTAGTTCACGTTGCGATGCCTAGAGGGAAATAATCATTCGCAAGCTCAGTTTTTCTTTTTGTATTGAACTTTTTTGTCATTAGATTATTCGAACAGTTCCCACATTAGCAACGACTTCATCCGAATTAATCTTCCAAAATATGCTCACTCCTCAGTTTATCAAGCTTAACCCTTTTGTTGCAGCCAACTCCACCTGAACTAATGATCGAAAGATTTTTCAACATGAATGGACAAAGTTGCCGTATGTAGAGAATATGTTAGATACTACAAGAATTTGTAGTAATGGGTGGGCAGTTTTTTGGTCTTTCTTTGAGGTTCCTTTTGTAGCCTGCTCTTTTCAAATGAATCTAAACCGTCATGTGATAGATGCTTCCGGTCTCCATTTCCATTGCGTGCCAGCCTTCCTCCATCATTTGCAAAATTTCATGGACCTTTTCAGCTGCTGGCCGACCAGACCGAGGTGCATCTTTGACATCGAAATTTGCGGAACGGAATCGAACAAATCACTCCCGGGTCCTTTATTCACTCACAGCATTCTCACCGTACACTCACCTAAATTTTTTTGCAATTTTTATTTTGTCAACTGCTATAAGCACTTTATTCATTTGTTAAGAAATCACGTATTGATCTATGCGCAGAACATATGATCTCAATACCTGTAATCATCGGTCTTTGGAGATGAAATCATTGAGATAAGTAATTGTCTCTGGATTTTCTACACTTCGTGAAAGTGACTGATTATTAATGTAATTTTTATACGCAGCACTGAAGGGTGGAGTTATATTCACTTTGCCCAAAACGTTTCCAACCACCAAAATGACGCTTCAAAGACCCTGTAATGTAAAGTAAACACATTCCTAATCAGTATCAAATTCTGATTTGATATAAGCAAGTCTGTAGATCTATGTCTATAGCAAACATTTTCCAGTTATAGAAAATGTAAGAAAATTGACCGCGTAGCCTAGTAAATAAGAACCACGACTATCGAGTCGATTTTGGCGAGCACAATTCCCAGTCCGATAGACCATATTTTAATTAGAGTTTCCGGTGACAGCAGATGCAGTAAGGAATGGGTCGGTGAAGGCGCAACTCTCTCTCTCTCTCTCTCTTTCTATCTATCTATCCCTATCTATCTATCTCGGTGTCTTTTCCCACTTCATATAAATACAAAGTACATCCTTCGAGTGACTGGTTATATTAAAAAAAAAAAAGGCGCCGTCGGCGAAATTGCCGCATGACTAACTAGGTATTGGTCACGACTAACAAGTTGGTGTTCGCGGGCTCATATCTCAGTGCGGTGTGCCCATACTTGGGCATGGCTACAATGACTGCACAGCCATTAAGTTACATACCCAGGGGAATGTGGACAGCCCGCATTTGTTTTTCCTCCTGACCATCACCGCGATATACGTGCAGTGGACAGGGACAGGGACAGGGACAGGGACAGGGAATATCCCCGTCCTGATTGGACATATTTAAAAGAAAAAAGACAGGCTTACTTTGTTCATTACTCATAAACCGCAGCAGGTAAAACGACGAAAGAAGATGATTCTCTTGGAAAGCAACACCTATACAGAAATGGGCCGATGGGCCACGCTCAACCAATATTGTGCGATAACGAAATTTCATTTTTTTCCAGTGTTTTTCTTGCTTGCTTGCCATTGCGCGTAGAAGAGAACACAGTCCCGTAACGCACTTTTTTTAGAGAAACATCGCCAGTCAGGGTTTATGTAAAAATTTGTTGAATTTTTCACATATTGAATGACGGACATATCTAAAGAACAGACTTCTAATGTTAGCAACTTTACAAAAAGATGTATTTTTTACAATATTTAATGCATTAGTTTAGATGATCGAAACGAGTCGTCAAAATCGAAAATTTTTTCAGTGTTTCAATAAAAATTACAGCTATGTCATGCATACACTCGTAGTTTGTAAAAACATAAAATTAATTTTATTATTTAATGGTTGCAACTAATGTATTGTAAAAATTTAGTATTTTGCTCACTTAATATAATTTTTGTAATAAAAGCTCGCAAGTATAGGACAAGTAATTAAAACTCAAACTCAATGCTCTCCATATTTTACGCAAAAATGTTGGAAACAACCGCTTAATACATTAAAATACTGAACAGATGCCACTGTAAGCTTAGTCGATTGAGCTGACATCATTTCCAAATTAATGCTTACTTTCATGATATGTACCAACCGGACGGTATACTGACCATCTCATCCTCTTCGCAATGCTCTGAAATACGCATAGAAATGAGAACCTGACTAACTTTTAATCGAAATCTCTGTAGTCCCACGCTGCCGCTGAGCGACGGTAGTACATGACTGTGTCAGTGGTTGTCCCTTGTCATGGTAAAAATTTCTTTATCGACAAGGGCTTAATAACTGCTGAAAAACTACTTGTGAGACTTAATATGGCCACAAAAAAAAACCTCAAGATATCAGCGCCCATGAAATTCGACATTATAGCGTAGCTACAAAAACAAAATTTAGCGAATTATATAACGAACAAACAAAATATTTCGATCGACATATCGATAGATCATCAAATAAAAAAACTTTGCTCTATTTTCATATGAAAGGTGTCCAGGATTCGCCTTAAAACTCTCTGTTTTGTGATTTGTTGAAATATATATTTCCAAATGTACAGAAAAAAAAATTAGTAAAAAAATTATATTCGGTTGTGGCCGAATTTTTTACATCCATCACTGAAAATTAGCAAAGAGCAGATGGGATACCGTTGCTCTATAATGTTAGGCGGGCGTGACCGTTTTCGTTTTAAATTTTGTCTTCTTTTTGCTCAGTTCAGTGTGTAATGTGTGCATGCCTTTTAATGGATCTGAGCTGTTTTCTATATCAATCTGCGCGCAAGCATTTTCATTATTTTTAGCAAATTCGCGGACCAATTAATTTTTGCGAGCAGGAGAAGACTTATCACAGACGGATGAACTTTCCTTCTGGATGTTGCAAACGTTGTGACAAAGTGAGTGTACCTCCTTTCGTCAGTGGTGGGTATAAAAAGTAACGAAGCATATCTCTCGGTGAAATATGTAAAAAAGCAAAACAAGTACTGTTAGCAAATTAGTGAATAAGATGTCTCATCGTTTCGCATACAAGATCTAAACATCTGTTAATAGGGTTCGTTGAAAACTGACGCATATCCATTAGGAAATTTATACTCAAAAAACCCCTTCAGTTTGGCAGAAATATCAAGCAAACTATATTTAAAGAAGAAATATCGGGAGCATAGCTAAGTTTGATTTTGCTCCCCACATAATGACCGCTGTAGAAGACATAAAGTTGCCACGATCTCAACCCAATGCAACCATTCGAGTATCTACTGGACTTCTGTCTTACTCTGGCATCCTGGCAACGAGACAACTTAGATTCCTCAATGGAGTGTACTGTGAAAATCCTAAATTCTTTCGCAGTAGAGAGATTACGATTTCACGCGTATGTCAACAGAGTTTAGACGCAAAACCAAATGTGAAGTAAGTTTATTTTCTTCGCATATGGTATAAAAGAATCTTAATAAACACATTAAGTGTAAATTTTTTTAATAAACAATTTCCATGGAAAAATTAATTTAAAATTAATAAACCTTTTTATGAAAAGCTTTTAATCTTATTATTATCACCTTATAATTTACTTACTCTAAAGCATTAAACTCTTAAAGGGAAAAGGAAGATGATGAAGACTACCAACTAAGGCCATCAACTCTTAGAAAATTTGATCAATTTGTGCGTCTTATTGATTTATGTTCAAGCTCCAAGCTCGAAAGTACGTGCCACTGCATCCCGGCAGTAGTATACTTTTTCTTACTATTTTTCCAGCTCGGCTTAAATGCTTGCATTGGGACACTGGTGTAGATGGCCCAGAAAAACGCGTAAGAGACCCCATGAAACATATATATTTGGATCAATTAAACTATATTTCTGTGTCCATCTGTCTGTCGTCTGTTATTGAATCCTCGCAAAATTGAAAATAGGGTGATGGAACTCGTCACATTCACACTTGCACTACTTACTGAAGGCTGAAGGCAAGACTTTGAAATCTTTTCTTTTCTGAAATAACTTTTATTCTGTGGATTATGAGATATTTATGGAAATTGAAAAAATCTGAATTTTCCTATTGGGTTTATTGGTGTTTCTACCACCAACAAATGCGAGGGTATTAGATTCTTTCTTCCGTTCGTAGCACAAAGAAACACGCATTAGAGACATCACAATGTACGTATATTCTGCGCCAGTTCAGTTGGGAGTGTTCAACCACCAACCTGTCTGTCGTCTGTTCTTGACTACCTAATCATCTTAAAGGGTTTAAATGGACAGCTAAAGCTTGGCGTATCTTGACGGTTGAACTGGTTACTATCTGCTCCCGCATCTTTCGAGCTATCTTTGAGCTACACATAGAGGGCACATGCCTTGAGTGATAGGTCACATTAAAAAAAAAGAAAAAAGCAAAAGCAACTTCACCCACATTAGAAGAAACCTATGAGTTACTGCCTGCAGTCCAATAGACTCTAAGCAAGCCTACCGGGGACGTTGGTTTAAAACTTGGCATAAATATTTTCTTGATATATTAGCTAATTAGGCAGCCAACACGCCTACATCTCAAATAATGTTACAATTTTCAACTATTGAAGGTACCAAAAATTCGCCGAAACTGTGAATAGATTGTATGTGAAAACAAACTCAAGTAGAAAAATAACTCAAAAGCACTCTCTCCTAGAGCGTATGGTTATCAATAAAAAAAGAGCGCAGAAATTTTCTCTTATTGAGTTTAAAACAGTTTATATCGAACAGCATTCATTAACAACTCTACAGTTAACAAATTCAAGCAACAAAAAATCAGTTTAGTTTTAAACAAAAGTTAGACGAGATAAATTGTTGAGATCTAAAATTTGAAAATCTTGCAAAAAAAAGAAAAAAAAAAAAAACAAATTAATTATGGCTAACATTAAATATATATTCGCTTTGGCCGTCATCGCCGTATTAGCTGGCACAAGTATAGCACAGAAAAAAATGTTTTTTTTTGATCACAATATATACATATATATATATATATATATATATACCTAATGTATATTTAATAAATTACTTTTTTAAATCGCAGCCTTTGCCATACATTGCTATCAATGTGAATCAATTTCGAATACAAAATGCGGCGAAAACTTTGAAGCGGATGATGTTATGAAATATGATTGCTCTCGAGTAGCACCGCCTAGATTTTTGCAATCAATCTTTCCAATACGCAATGCCACTGGTTGCATGAAGAAAACTTTAGAAGCCGGTAAGTACAACATACATACAATATTATGTTTATATACACATATATACATATATATGTGTATATGGATGAGTGGTTGGCATTGAAATGATGTCATTTTTGTTTTCAAATTTCAATTTCACAATGTTCGGGATAAATACAAGTCACAAAACAAAGGTATCAAACATTTTTCTTCTTTCTTTGTGTCGCGACTTTTCTCAAGATTTCAACTGTCTCTTGAAAGAGCATTTATTTGACTTGGGCTCAATTTTCTTGAACTTTCCATACGCTTTCATAATTCATAAGCTCGTTAACTGGGGCAACTAAGCCAACTGAATTTAATTATACTGTTCGCAAATTTTCCTAAGGCTCAATTAAAATAATCTTTTAATTAATTCAATTAAGTTAAAAAACAAATAACATGATTAGCATATACCAGGTTTCCCCAAACCCTAATGAGCAAATATTCGTAAATAGAATAATGTTGATATATATTGCATATATATAATGCAGAATTTATAAAAACAAAGCATGCCAGTTGTAATGTATAAAAACAAAGCATGCCAGTTATATCTTAAAAAAAAAATTAGCGAGGTTATGATTATTATAGTCGCAAGCACCTGACAGTGATTTTAATTTGAAAACCATATCACGAAAATTCTTAGTATTCGCATGTTTTCGCGTTAGAGTGACCAAGCTGTGCGACTTCGCGCGAGATAACCCATTAATACTAGCGATAGGTACGGAGGTATACCTTAACTTGTATTAATATCGTGAGAATAAATTGTGTTTTGAATACTTTCATCACGTCATCCTTCCCAATGGATACGTACGCTACGGGCAACGGGTGTAATGACAGACTGTTGAAGTGTGTGAAATATTAGGAATATTGCTGGGTCGTGTAAAATGCAGTGTGTAGGTGACATAAGATACCTTCGAAAGTTTAACATCTGCGGACTGCATTGGTTAGCTTGAGTAAATGAAAACGATAACTTGCCACCCCCCCCACCCCCCCTCCACTGCTCCCCTCTTCCTCGCCCAATCTCTCTGTCCAATCTGCAAGCCGATCCTGCATCTGAGAGGGCCTACACTAAAGCTCAGTACTAATAGTAAATCAAACAGGCTCGGACTTCCGCTCGCGAAGGTCATGCAAGCCGATCCTGCATCTGAGAGGGCCTACACTAAAGCTTAGTACTAATAGTAAATCAAACAGGCTCGTACTTCCGCTCGCGAAGGTCATGCCTTTCATTCTGTGCCTGAAAGCTACCTGCCCTCTATTATTTTATTTTGAATATATATTCGCCTCAATCTGAAAGTGAAAGCCTTAAAAGTTTTGAATAGAATTCTGTAGAAATTCTGATAGACGCCCAGCCACTGACAATCTGCTGAAACTAAAGTGAGCTAAGTTTCTTTGATATTGGATTTTAAAATAAAAAAATAGTTTTAATAAAATCAACTTGAAAGCTGAGATTGAGTGGCCTAACTGTTTCTCTGTGTCACAAAAGCTATGTCAAAGCCATCACATCTGGCCCTTTAGAGGCTAATGCAAAACGCTAATAGGTAGTAATGGCCACTTACCAGTTGTTAGCATTGTTTGAAGTCATCGCACAACTATGAACGATGCGCAATTGTATTTCTTCATGTTCATATACACACATATACGCCTACTGAAGTTATTGTTCACAAACCTGTGAAATTTTTTTTTGCAATGTTTGCTAAAACAAAGTCGCTTATGTAAATTTTTTCTTTCCAAACACACAAACTAACTTATTAATTATAGGGGGTAGTGTTTTCAATATTTAAGTTATATGCGGTATACAAAGCGAGGCGAATTAATTATTTTATATTTTGAATTTTCTCTCAGTTAACGGTCATCCACAAATCATCCGTTCCTGTTATTTCGGCGAGATCTCCAATACTCAGACGGGCTGCCAAGCGGATCCATCGTTGCCTTTTGTCAAACAGCTGTCCTGTGATGTTTGCGCGGATAATCTTTGCAATAGTTCCAATGCTGCGGGTCCCATCGCATTGGCCATTGCAGCGTTTTTCGCTCTCGCTCGTTTGCTGTCTTAGATGCTTCGATATCCATTAGATTAAGAAACTTTTCACAAAATCTTCACAACAATCTCCTTTTCGATTACAATTCACTACAGTCAGTAAGCAATTTCATAAGTAATTAAAAGCATTTGTATATCGAATAAAGTCAGAGCCTCTTAAAGGCTTTTCATATTAAAAAAAAATCGAATATTATTTAATTAAATTATGTAAGAAGAGGTGATTAAAACGAAACGTGATTTGAAAGAAATCGAATAAATTTGGGCACAAATTATTAAAAAACGTCTTCTTAAATGGTTGAGGATGCCAGGTTACATGTAAGGTTAAAAATGTATTAAGAAGAAGTTAGGAGAATTTTTTCAACAGACATTACCCAGAGAGAGACAGACGAAATGGGTGTTCATCTCATCCTTTGGTGATGGGTATAAAAATGGGCAACGAAAATCTGTGTTTTATACAAGAACTGCTTGTTAAAAGGAGAAAAGTTTTCTAAGAAATAGTGACTAATAAGCACAGCATATGGTCTTTACGGGGACTTATTTTGGTTACCTCATTATGTCAAAGACATTCATTTGAGTTCAATTACACTTTTTGTCTCGAGAAAGTCCAATGTTAAGAGTAACACCAGGCGAATGCATAGTGCGGCTGTGGCCGAAACTCTTGTACCTTACACCTTTTCCTTAGAAAAGGAGAAATTCATAAAAAATAAAATTTACATTCTTTACACTGTTGAGTGGACGTGACGATTTCTACACGGATGCCGTAGGATCAGCCATAGGGTAGTAAAAAAATTCTATAATTTCACTTTCGAAAACAGAGCTATTCTCGATTTATATCCTACTGTGGGCATGGCCTTTGACTGATTTCCCCCATTTTTGGAGCAAACTTAAAAGGTTTGAAGATTCCTGCCAAACTGGAAGCCGACAGATTCTCTTCTGTACCCAGGAGAATGTTTGCGCACATGCTTAAGTCGACTTATAATTCGATATTTAACAAGAATCCGTGTGTATGTACGCTTCCCTAAAAAATGTAAACGTTTTGATAAAATAAATATACAATCATCCTTTAGTGATGATGTGCACAGTGAATTCTTTCCGCCGGGCTAAACTGTTAGCGAGGTCATAACAGTTATTTGAACTGATAAATAGAGATTTTTCATCTTATAAGCAAATTCACCTTATTTTTTGATCACTGTAGTAAACAAAGCAATGTTTTATCGACACACGAATTCCAGACCTTTCCTTTTTTTGTGATGCTACGCTAGCGCACATACAAACCAATTATAACCTTCTTATTTGTTTTATTGATTATTGGTTTTAAATCAACTTAAAAAAAACTTTCAATAAAATTCGAGAAATTTAAAAGCGAAAAAACTCTTCCAGAAATGTAAAAACAACAAGGACAGTAGAGTCGGGCAAGGCCGGATCCTAGATACCTGATACCATTTCACCGGTCGCTTTGGTAATAATACACCGAAAGCTATTTTTATGCAAAGGCATACTTTTCATGAAAGCCCTTATATGGGAGTGATCCTTATATACAGTAGTATGCAAAAAATAGACCTAGATTGGCCAAACTAAGTATTGATTAAGCACAAGAAAACAAGGCAATAGACAAAAAAAAATCAGAAAACAATTCTGAAGCATTCGGTGTAACAAAGGGTGGATCCATCTCAAGCCAATGGACAAACTTAATATACCTCTTACCTTGTGCAGGTTATAAACAAATTTTGAATATTTTCAAACAGTTTTGCGATCCTGATCATTCCGGAAATTGAGCCATGATCTTCCATCCACTGTTTTGAGTGTCATTTCGTTGCTGCATTTACTTCACACACACTCTAATAAACAATTCCTTTTTCTACTCAAGTTTACTCAGGTTACATCCGCAATTCATTTATTATTGCATGCATTTTTTATTAACAAATCCTCAAAGACCATCTTTAGGCCATCTTTCGTTTCATCATTTCAGAAATTCGCGTTTATGTGATTTCTCTTCGCTTTTAATAAAAATAAATAAAATATTGAAAAGAGAAGTAAATCGACCACCAGAGCGAAAACAGAAGAAATTAGGCGCCTATAAGTTTTCTCTTAGACAAGTCCACCGGCACTGTGCCAACTAGAGGGTAAAATTGAATAAAATTTCTTTCTGATAATCGAAAATCTTCGCGAGATCCAATGCGAGTACGGGCACTCTTCAAAATGAGTATAAAATGAGATAAGAAACGAGAGGGAATCTGTAGAGTGAGCTCCAAAATATAAAAAATTTCTGAAAAATTCTTTTAAAAAAATTTGGAAAATGAAAATTTAGTGTAAATTAGAATGCGCAATAAAGCACAGCACTTACATTTTTATAAACAAAAACAAAAAAAATTTCATTTAAAATAAAATAAACAAAAAGGAAAGAGTATTAACCCCGCGCCTATGTCGGCTAAAAGCGTGAAGCAAGAAAGTATCGGTTTTATCATGTTTTGAAAATATTCCGTAATAAGTTTTTACTTACATATATATATATATAAATGTACATATTTTTGAATATGTGATGAAATGTACAGAAAATCATATATACACACACATATATATATTTATACCTTACCCCGTATAAATAATGTCTGACGCGATTTGATGTTTTCTTCATTGCGTGCGTTAATAAAAAACAAAAAAATTAAAAATAAAAATAAAATTAAACAACGGTATTGCATAAAAGGATTTCCTTTTTTTTATTTATGAATGAAAATAAAGAGATTTTTTAACGTTAACAAAATGAACAACTTGCTAATGGTATTGGCTATAACTTCTCTGATGGCAACAGGTTCGTTCAAACTCTACTTATCTAAGTAAATATTTGGTTTAAAAATTTCCTGATTTTTTTTTTTTTTTTTTTTGTTCAATTATCGGTCAAGTTTCTGCGATTAAATGCTATTCATGCGAATCGGTATACGAGATCAATTGTGGTGAAGATTTTGAAGCCGAACTTTACTTCAAATTGGATTGCGATCATATAGCGCCGCCTCGTTACCTGCAAATTGATAAAGAATTTCATAATGCTACGGCATGTGTGAAAAAACTATATACAGGTAACTAACAACAAAATGAATACGAGAAAAAAAATGCGAAAAAATGAAACTAGTCTTGCCTCGGGCCTCTCCAATGAAATGTAATTTGTGTTACGCTTTTTTTGGAAAATTGTTTTATGGCACTTTGAAGAATTGCTCTGCTTGGCATAGTATAATTTATTACACATTACAAGGCAATGTTTAGAAGGCCACCATGATCGTCGTCACTGCGTAAAAAGAAAGCTAGTAATGCGCGTATTATTGTACCCTACTCAACGTATACGGCAAGGGTGCAGCTGTATGCAACACCCAGAAGTACTTGAGGTCGACCAACCTTTTATAATACCGATAAATTCAGGGTCACTTTCTTTATCGATCTTCTGTATCGATGTCCGTCCGTCTGTCCTCCTTGTTGTCTTGTGTTCAACAGGACGCAACTTTGGAGATATTGCAGCCACATTCGGTACACTGAAGTCGTTTTGGACTTCTTCGATCACGTCAAGTAAAAGGCCTTATGCTGAAAAGTCGTTATATCAATAAATGTATTAGGTGAAGTGGAGTAGGTTATTGAATGGTGGGCCGTGATCGAGTATAGCGTTTTTAATTGTTAACTTTAAGTAACCACGCGGAGATAGAAATTGCAGGCGTGTTAGTCTGTCGACGTATATTATTTTTGAAACGAACTTTTAGAGCACCTCGATCAGTGCTAGCACGAAATGTTTTGCAAACTTTGGGTTATTGAAAATTCGAAATTTTCAAAACCATTTACATTTGAGCCATTACGTCTGAGTATTTTTAGTAATTCCCGGCGAATTGCGTTAAGTTTCCTTAACTTTTATCCGACGAACTTAAACTAAGAATTATAAGCTGCGGATTTCAATATTAATTTTTGGGGCTGCAAAAGTTCCAACAGTGCACACTAAAATGGGTATCTACGCTTATGTGAGCTCTTATACTCTATAAATAACTTAAATTTAACGACTTGTACGTTCTTGCTGATCCTCTGAAGCGTGTATTTAAACAACAAAAACGCAATAAGAAAACTGCTGCTTGTAGAGGCTTTTCGCGGCTAAACTTTGTTCATTATTCATTGCAAATATCCATCAGCAATAGAACAATAAATTAAGAAATCAATTTCGCTTTGTTTTTTTTTTTTTTTCAAAGAAAGAGGTATACAGAAAATTATGCGTCATTGTTTCTTTGGCAACATCAATGATACTGACGCCGGATGCCGCACAGATCCCTCGTTGATGTCTGTACAGGAATTGGGATGTTATGTATGTGACGATGATAATTATTGCAACAAAGCCAATAATCGATATGGTTTTAAAAATAATTGGCAAAAATATTTTACGTTAATGTTTGCACTAATATTGCGACAATTTATAAATTGATGAAATGGTAACAATAAATGAATTAATACTTTACATATATTTTTATATTAATATTTATTTCACTTTAATTTAATTAATAATTAAGAGAATTCTGGAAAAAAATGATGCGTACAAATTTTTGAAACCTTACACTTTACTACTAATCTATGGAGAATTTTTCGTCAAACCCCCCTTTTCATCGAATCTTTTTGCCAATAAAGCGATTCTTTCGGGAGTTACATAACACATTGCACTAATTTATGCAAATTGTATGTCAGAGACAATCGAGTCATTCAATTTTTATCAAAGAGATGCCGCGATCCTCATAGTTGCTCATAATATTTAAGTTCGCGCCGTCACGAAACATTTACCGTCGTTCCACTAACTCCTAGTTTTTCTTCTTTATCTAGCACTCCTTACGTAACTTGTTAGTTAATAATTTCAAATAATGTAATGTCGACTCTATCTCGACGCAGAAGATGATGTAAAAAATACAATGTCGACTTATAATCGACATAGTAGAGCAGAAAATTAATTCTTCCTCTTCGCTAACATTTGCCTATTAGCAAGCATTATGTTGCAGACACATTTTTGTAGAAAGCGTTTATTCCCTTATTATCACAATATTCGACGATTAAAATTTACAGTCTGATGAATTGCAAGAAAAGCAGACAGACATCACCGCATAAGGCAGAATTTTAATTAATTAATTAATGTTTTATATCGAATTAATTTTCAAAATTATTAGTTCACAGAAATTTCATCAGTCCCTTCAGTCGCCTGTTATTGTCAATAACATATAAAAGTAATTAATTTTTTATTTTTATTAAAAATTACTTAATCGTCAGCTATTTTCTAATAAATTTATTCAAGAAATTTATTGTAATGAAGCAAACATTCTGCTCTAGAATTATTTACCAAGCAAAAATTCCTTCCACATTCCTTTCCACATCTTATAGAAGGGCATGAAAGTAAACTCTCCTTCTGGTTGTGCTGTGTTTTTCCCCATACGATTTCTTCTTAAGAAGAAAATAATATGCTGTGCTATTCCGTATATATATTATAACTGCTTTTGTAGCTTAGGGAGTTACATAGAATCGAATAATAATAAAGCAGTGCAGGTGTGAAAAATTGTTTTTAAATTGCTGTTGTATAATGCAATAGCAGACTTACTACAATTATCAGCAAGTTTAGCTAATTACAGGTTCAGCTGTGCAAAAACAAATGTTTATGAAGCCTTGCCTTCTAAAGCTTTCCAAGCATTTAGGTTTTAATATCTATTTCATCAATATATTCTCGAAATTTTCACATCCTACACCAGAGGAGAAGATGGTATCATAAAAAGCAATGATGGCCACTAAAGCAAACCGACGATAGTATCGTATAGTATAGTATAGTATATAGTATAGGGCCACTGCTATTCTACATACGTCGTGAGAAAAATTTAGAACGCCAACGACTCCACCCAGATTTCTTTTAAATTTCAATGCTTTACTCAGAATCATCTTCGCCTTGAACTATTAAGCAAATTAAATATATATATAGATATACATATATATATGCTGCTCAATATTTACTTCAGTAGTACTTATTTAATGCCCTTATGAATATTTACTTAAATCTATGATTTGATTAATGCAACATTCAGCTTACACAGGAAATATGACGGCAGCCTAAATGGAATGAAAACCTAGCGATCCTGATATATTTAACTTTTCAGGCTTTCGGAGGTTTTGATATCTGTTTCTAGAATAATGTGATGAAGTTATGCGGAGTGAATATAATGATAAAAGCAGGTCGAAAGTAAGTATAACCTTTTCACTTTTTCACAATTCGCGAAATGTGCTATACAGACATTCTTTGCTCATATTTGAATTATGAATATTTCAGGCAGGAATGCGTAAATGCGCTAATAAAATATTATTAGCAAAATGCAATAATTATAATATAAGCAAATTTTTGTTAATTTTTTATTAAAGTTCTTTTCTTTTTTTTTTTTTTTAGTACACATAAATAGTCCTTCATTGTTATTTTATTTCAATTTTTGTTTTTTTATGTTTTATTTTCCTTTCTATCAAAAAAAAGTTGTAAACAACATTTATATACTTTTTATGATTATAAATATTATTATAATGTTTATAAATATTTATAATTATACGTTCCTTTTCTTAATTAATCATTTTTTATTTAAATAAATTATTTTTATTAAAATTATTTTCGAAATCTAAAGAATTTTAATTAAAAATGATAGCATTTTTATTGTTAGACGGAAATGATCGGATATTAAATACCTTACACTTCAAGAGAATATGAAATCGAGTCTTATTTACTAAGCAAATATTTAAGAAAAACAAAAGTTTCGACTGAGCTTTGATTAAAACAGTTTCTTCACTTTCACTTATCCAAGCCTTAGATTCTAAGCTAATACTTGTAACGTTTAGGTCTACATTCAGCGTGACTAAGGATATATTTAAGAAATGATCATATTGCAGCTGAAAGGAAAAATTGCAGCAGCTTGACAACCAAAACCGTAGACTCTAACAGAGAACTTTCAGTATTACTACCAAAAAAAATGAATGTATATTTGTACCGTTCCCCTTTTGGTGAAAGCAAAAGGGCGATGTAGCAGGAACTTGTCAAGGACAGCGAAAGCTCTACATGAGAATATTACTAAGAAAAAGTAATGTACTTGGATACCAAGGAAAAAAGTGTGCATTATGTCAAAAGGCATCTATCGTGTCTTATTGAACATATGCTTCACTTATCAATACGACCACGCACAGCAGTATGTCTAAAAACCAACCCAGAAAAGCTTAAAAGCCCTGAGTTATTTGTTACTTTTACACTTCCTTCCGTCAGTCCGTGAGCTGATACGAGTCCAAACCTAAAAACATCTTATAGTGTATCAAGTAAGAACATTTGAATTAGCAAAAGGAAAATCCTTTCCTGCCGCATGCTTCGAAACAGAAGAAAGCTTGGAACCAAACATTATTGAAAAATGTACATAATCAACTTCTTTTATTAGTATTTTTTTTGTTTTCTATAAAGAAAATGTAACACGAAACCCTTTAAACTTTTAATCTGCACCTGAAAGCACATTGTTTTAAAACGATTTAGTAGGAAACTCTATAGCGGTAATTAATTCCAAAGAACTTATTAATATAAGTGCAACCGGAGGGACGTAACCATCTCTTTCTTGGCTTAATTGCTTCATATTCGCAGCATTTTGCTTTAGGCACTTTCAAGCGAAAAGTATAATTAAGAAAATAATTGGAATTTCACATTTTCGGCTTAGCTTAAAAATTTCATTAAAATTTCCTAAAGAAATCCCTTAGGGGCATAAGAATTTGTTAGTCCTCTTTCCGTCGAATCTTGTTTAAACAAACCGATTATTCCCTTAGTTTTCGTTGTAGAGTTCAATAATTTTATTTGTATTTGCTTTTTTTTCCATACACATACATAATTTATATATATATATATATATATGTAGATATAAGTTACATAGCATATTGGAGAATATTTTCAAATAAATTTATATTTATTGTTCAAGTAAAATATGATTAATGAAGTTTTGTGCAAACTAAAATAAAGGAAAAAATATAGAGAAATAATGAGCTTTAGTGACTAGATTTTATTTAATTTTAATTTACGATTACAAAGATACAAAGAAATATACAACCGCCCTGAAGCTTATTTTCAGCATCCACCACCTCGGCTAGCTAAGTAAATCTGCTTAAAAATATAGAGTGGATGTTGTTCAGTTAAGTGAAAATAAATAAATTTCTTGCAGTTATCTGCCAAGTGCGTTCCGAACTTCATCAAAACATTTGATCTGAAAAAAATTGAGCCCAACAACAAAAGTAGCGTGAATCCGTCGAAAATAAATATGCATTGAGTCATCGTCAAGGTTTTTCTGAAAGACATAAATGAGAAGAAACACATATGCCTTAGGAAGATGAATATTAAAATGAAAAACCCGGAAAAATCACGGAAGTCGTTTGACTTCACATGATCAGTATTTTACGAATTTTCCTGGCCCTTTTCCACTCCTTTGCGGAAAACTTCATCAAGTTTCGAGTTTGGTTTTCTCCCCGTTTATGTGAATTTGACAATTGCATTAATATGAAACCGGACAAAGTCCCACTCAAAATATCGAATAAATCTCAAGCCAGGAATAATTATTTTGCCCGCATTTTGTAAGTAAAGCTTATGTACACTTCCTTCCGATGTGATGGACGTGAAAACTTGGAATGAAAAGAACCTTTCGTATTTATTTACGAGCAAAATAATTTAAGTTTAGTAAAACCTATAAGAGAATCATGCTCAAGTGTTTAAAATTGACTCAACACGCTAATCTTCTTTCCTTCCTTCCAACTTATATGAGCTTAACAACACGCCAACAGTAAATATTTAACATCGTTAGTCTAAACGAAGCATCAATTCGATGAAAATAAACTTCGAATATTTTGAAAATATTCGAAATTAAAATTTTTCAAATGCGACCCGCAAAGAAATTATGCTTTTACGCAATAAAATGCTAATCCGTATCAAACTTTGTATGGTAGTGTAGGTCGTATGATTAACATGAGATACTCATAAAAGAAATCAACACTTGATTCTAAATTCAAGATTAATTTCTCCTCATATTAGACCTCAATAAGGAGAGAAAGAGTTAAAATAGAACACCTTTCAAGACACGTGTACGCAGATAATACACTTCTATCTAATTAAAAATTTTCTAATATTCTGGGTTTGATAACAGAGCCAAACAACTTAAAAATTTCTACTTTAAAACAGGAATGTTTCTCTAGTCTTTTATCCGCGCAGTGAATTGAAAGGAACTGAAGAATATAACAGCCAATCTCTCCATGACGTGATTGTTACATACAACACAACACAACAATTCGAATTGTATTGTATTACTTTACAAGCGATAATAAGCACCAGAGGCCGATTAATGGTTCTCGATATCGAGTAGGCTCTACAGCTATGGATTAAGGACTCGCTGTAATGGGTGGGGAAAAGATGAAGTATGAATATATCTTACTCTCGAATAAAAAGACTGCTGTCAAGTAACATATTCAAATATACGATCGAGTTTACTCGATATCGAACCATGAGAATAGCAACAGCATAACTCCTATTTTTGTAGGTGGCGCAGTATTGACGAAAAACTGGTGAGTATTTTAATAGTTTAAAAAAATTTAAAAGGCATCAAGGTAACTATTTTCAACAATGATAACCTTTTATATGTCATAACCACATTCCTTCGTTGTCATTGTTTTATCTATCACCGAATTGTAGCAGTATATTAAATTCCAAAACCGCCAATACTAGCAGAGAAAAGCTATGGGTCTGCTATCACGTGTGTATGTTCTAGACAAGTAATAAGTTCTCAAATGATCTAGGTTTGCCTGTCTGTTCGTCCGTCCGCCCAGTGTAAAGAGTTTGCCGCTTGCAAGCACTAAGGTACCAGCATCAAATTTGTAAAAACAAGTTTCTTGCAAGTAAATGAGTATTCAAAACGGGCCAATTTGATCGAAGGGCTCGCCTGTACTCCCACATTAAATGGTAACAACTCTGTTTAGTAAAGAAGTTACAAACCTGATTTTTGTTTTTGCTCATTAATGATAATTCACAACAGTAGCTACATAAAAGAGGAGGAATTCCGTTACACTTACGGAATATTATTATTATTGTGCGGATGTATGCAACACACAGAAGAACTTGAGATAGAGCCACTTTTTGTAATACCCATTGATTCAGAAAGCAATTCTCTCCCTTTTTCTGTATTCAACACACACGCCGCAATTATTGAGATATTTCGATGAAATTTCGTACGTGTTTCAACATGTTTTGGACGAAGTACGATCGCTACTGATGTTGGTTCAAGTCGTGCCGTTTTTTTGACCACTTCTTATGTAGCCGTTATAGGACTAATTGGAGGGTAGTGTTACTTGGTTTGACTGTCTACGCTTTACTTTCACTGTGGTCTAATCCACTATGTTCACTATTTAGTGTAGTGAAAGGAATATAATTTCCGAAACCCATTCACTTGCATAAAAAACTTTTCTAGATCTAATGATCTCTGCGAACGTGGTATTTGCCATCGATATAGAATCAATTTAATGTCGATAATAAGACCGGGGGGATCCAAAGAATATATAAACTCATTGGAGACCACAATTAATAAGGATCCAAATTATTAATAATCGTTTTTATAATAATTTCTCTTTGCTTTATCTTCTACGATAAGTTAGTCGAGCATTTTTTTAAAATAATATTGAGTATAAAATTGCTACTTAAAGAAGACGAAGAAGAAGAAGACGTAAATGAAGTAAAGAAGAAAAAAAAAAGAAAATGTTTTTACATTTGATTCTGTTCAGGTATGAATTTACATTGAGGTTTTATTTTAAATAATTTGCTTAACAAATTCGAATGAATTTGTTTTGTTCTAAGTTAATAAATATATACACAAATGAGATCGATTTTATAATTTACAAAAACAAGAGAGGAAAAATTATGAGAAAAAAAAAAATTTGATGTGAAACTTCATTAATCCTTTTCAAGGCTTTCACGAATTTAGAATTTAACAATAAATATAAATTTAATCGTTTTTCTTCTTTTTTTTTTTGTTTTGTAAATGTACAATCAAACAGCTATTAATATTATAAAACAACATTGAAAAGAGCAAAAAAAAAACTACATTCAATTATTTGTAAGAAAACTTTTTAAGTTAATTATGCAATTATTTCTACAACATTATTAGTAAACTCTAGAAGTATTCCCTTTTGTCACATTTATACACATTTAGAAGATTAAATTAAAAATATTACATTTAGTTTTTTATTGAATTCATATGGTGTTTGCTTTTCCCTTTTTAAATGTTTAATTCTATATATGTATGTTAATAAAAATCGTTTCTCACACAATACCTATATAAATTGCTCCAAAAAATTGAGCTTTTTTTTTTATTCAAAAATTAAACATAAATAATCTTTTTATTCCTTATCAGTATTATAATTTCTCTTTTTCTTTTAGTTTTTTCTTAAGGAAAAACTATATAACAAAAAAAAAAAAAACAACTTTCCACTTTAAATTATTTAAATCAGTCCCTTTTTTAATTGAATAAAAAAAATTTTACATCTAAACGATAGATAATAAACAAAGAAAACAATAACAAGAAAAATCTGAACCAAGAACAAAAAAAAAAAATTACATCAAATCAAAATTAAACTTAAAACAAAATATTTGATTTCACACCGTATAACATGAAAATTTCTTACCGTATATATATTTTAATATATATAATGTATTTTTTAATATGCATATCATAATAATTTCATTTTTGTTTTCATATTTTTCTCTCGTTTATATATTTGATGATTTTTGTTTTTTTTTTTTTGTCTGCTCTTTTCGCATTTTAAACGCATAGAGTATTTTTTTTCCTTTCTTGAATTTATTGAAAGCTTGATGACTGCTTTTCGAATTTCGTTTCATTCCACTAGCTTTTTTTTATTTTGAATATGACTTTGCATGTCAAAGCCTTTTTGAGGAATTTTTTTTTTTTTTTTTTTGCAATTAATACAACGGTAGACATTGACATTTTTATTCCATTTGTGGATTATTCTTCCTCTTCTCTTCTTTAATAAAAGCAAATTGTAGATTTTCAGTTTTTTTTGTCTTAGGCACCGACAAAGCCATACACTTCTAAAACGCGTATCTCAAAATCTCCGGAAGGACACAAAGGCGGATTGTTAAAAGTCTTGCAGCTATCGGTTTTACCGAAACGTATATTCTCATCCATCCATATTGCTTGTCCTTCCCTAGAATGGAACAAAAATTTGAGCAAAATATTTAAGAGAAACCAATTGATTTATTTTACCCTCCTCCTATGGTTATCATTTTAGCGTCTGCCGCCATAAATAGCTCAGAAGAATGTCCCAAATCTTTATCGGCCGCTATACCCACCCAAGGGTATTTAGCCCGCTCTGGATATAAGGAAAATAAAAATGTCTCACCGGTACCGAAATAAGCTTGACGTTGTCCCTTATCGTCCTTGATGTTACGCTCAAACCAACGTGAAGAACAATAAGCCCCAAATACCTTCAATTTCATCACAGTTTACAAAAATTTTCATTACAATTAAAACTTCACTAAGACTTTACCTCATTATTGCACGTTTTAATCATCATCAACGTTGGCTCATGTTGTTCGACTCGTACATAGAAAGTTGTCAACGAGCAACCATGTTCTTCGGTTGTATACAATAAAACTGGCTAAAAATCAAAGATTCATTTAATCGTTTTGAAAAGTATACCTTGAATAGCTTCTTACCTGGTACATAGTAATACGAACAGGTAGCCAAGACCATAGAGTAAAGAGCTGTTAAGAATTCAAATCCTTTTTATTTCAAAATTTATTGCAAAAAGTTTATGATATTAATCAAAATTAAAAAAAAAAAAAGCAACTCAAAGAAGGTTTGCAAACATCTTCTTGAACGTAAAATAAAATTATCGAACATGCGAACTTAGAAAGAAAACAATGTTAAAAAATTAATTAAGGTTTTATAGCTGCAAACTTAAAATTGAGCAACGTTTTTGTTATCCGTATATGCCTGTGAGGGAGGGTACTACCTCAAATTCAAACTTTGTTAAATAATCGAAACAAAATCAGGTTGGAGATGTATTTTCATTGAAGCATATACCAGGCATGTAAACATGAAACCGGAATTTACCTTCTATGCCATGTGTAGAGGGCACACGTGGCTTTTTTTTCATAAACATCTATCGTCAATAAGCGATCGTAAGAGCAACACATATAGCAAGGCAAAAATAGTTTTTCTAAGAGAGAAAAGTTTCTTGGCAAAAAAAGATCATTCATTGGCCCTCTATTTGGCATAAAACTGGAAATTTTTGTTATTCGAAGCAAAAACGTCTCGTAGCTGAGAATGAGAATGAAAGGTGGAAAGGCGGATGGAGCTCCAGACGTAAAAAATCGTGGATAGATCCAGGCGTAGCTTCCACATCGAACAGTGAACGCGAAGCATTTGGACAGGACGACAACATTGTTTGGCTGCTAGAGACTGATTAATACCAAATGCTACCAAAAAAACCAATCGATTCGATAAATGCGTTGTTCAAAGAGCGGGTGAAAGGTCATACAAAGGAAAACAAAAAAATTATTTTTTACATGACATCCGTTCATTCGTCCCTATGGCGAAACCGCTTTGCGATACAAAGCACTCCAGTGGAATATGCTAACCGCTTACTTTTCATAGAAGGAACACGCACTTGCCGAGTAGCATCCACAAATCGACAAACAAGTAGGGAAAATGAAATGTATAGCTAGTGCTGGGCAACACTTTGAATAGAATATTTTTTATCATCTTCGCACAAAAAATTCCGGTTTCATAGGTACGTGCCTGGCAAATAAATGCTCCTCGAAGTGAGTTAATTTTGACTTGATGTAGTTATTAATTTTTCAATGGACTTGTCTCTTTTTCTGTCACTGCTAATAGAAAAATTTTGAAGTGGAAGTTTAAATTTCGTACATATATATTTCGCTTTATGCGTCTACGATGAATCAAACCCCTATACAATCGCATGAGCTTCTGACTTAAAGACCAGTTGCAGAAGAATTTAAAAAAAAATGCTGGTTAAAAATTCTGCTAGAACCAATCTCCTGATAAACAATATCAGGCATACGTGTCGGCCATAGGTCATACGTTCGGGAGCCCGTCTAATTAGTTAACTTGCAAAATATTAAAACGCAAAACGAACATCACATCACTTTTGTTAAATTTCCTCTAAAGAGATACTCCTGAGATAATTTATTTATTAACTTTCAGTATTCAATGTGAACGAATTAATCATCCTTGAGTTTGATAAATTACATGAGAGTTTGATTTAAATAATTGCATAAGTTTTTATAAAGAGAAATACGAAAATGAAGAATAATGGCAACTAATATAGCTAAGGATTTTAAATTGAATTCATTATCGAAAATTTTCTAAGATATTGCAAAAAAAAAAAAGATTTTCAAAAGATATTTCACGGAAAGGCAAATACTTTTTTATATAAAACAATGATCGACGCTACCCGGATATCGTAATATAATTAAGCTCGAGGAACCTAACTTAAGATGGCCCCTGTTCGATATTTTCCAATCAGTGCAAAGAATTGCTTACATACGCTAGGGTACTTTAAAGACTACATATTTAGGGAACTGGGCAGCTCATAACAATTGATTGTTTTACTTAAACGTCAATAAGCCACAATAAGGACGTTCAAGGAGGGCAGATAGCTTTGGAGGTTCATCGATTCGGTAAGTTCGATTTTCATGAGGCGAAAGCCGTATTAGTAAGATCAGCGGGAGATATTTTGGAACACGAAACATTATGTTGCGACTAGAAGGGCGAATAAAACTGATTTTCTATGAATTTTGCATATTACTATTACTATCCAGAATTGGGGAATTTTGACCAATTTCGGAACAGTCAAGGGGAGTAGCTTGCTTTCGGAAAAAACTTGGTTCATTTTTTTTTTTTTTTTTGGTTTGGAAGGGGTGACAGGGAAAATGCTTTTAGGAGTAAAACTTTAGTCGGCAAAGAACCGGGTTTGTTGCCGTACTAAGCCCGCTTTGATTCGTG
The DNA here is from genome assembly GCA_000688735.1 of Glossina austeni. Classification (NCBI taxonomy): domain Eukaryota; kingdom Metazoa; phylum Arthropoda; class Insecta; order Diptera; family Glossinidae; genus Glossina; species Glossina austeni. Next base: position 155,404 of record KK502604.1, read on the forward strand.
TTGTGACATTACTGAGCTACGTGGTTACGAGTTGATGAGTAAAAATGTCCCTTATATGCAGTTATTTTCCGATTAATGCGAAATCTCAAAATTTGATTTTAATGTTTACTTTAGACCTCTTAAAGGCTGAGTGAAAACTGTCACGATTAATGTTTAGAAAGGTGGAACAAATTACTTGAAAGCAAAGTGACAAATTCTTATACAAAAATTGAAGTAATTTACACTATCCAAGAAATCAATGGGACATGTATGTCCAGGAAAATATAATTAATTTGCAAGCTACATATGGGCCTCACTTTATTTTCATTGCAACATACACGAGGACTTGAGATTTAAGTCTGTCTATCCGTCTGTCCACCTTGTTTCCTTGTGTTCAATCAACACTGACATGTTCTGGCCCAAGGACGAGAATATTTTTTCGACCACCTCCCATATGACGCCTCATTTTAAGAAGTCATTATATAAATACCTATAGGGTGGCGTAGGATATTTTTTGGGAGGACACGGACCATTATAGTGCTCTTACTTGTTTTAAATGTATAATAGACTTAGTGGCTTATGTATCTGCAGTTGTAGCCTTAGAATTGGCAGTGAAAAGTGAGGTTATGTTCACGCAAGGGCGAAAGCAGTAATTCTTCTTCTTCGTCCGATATTGACAATAAAATCATGAGACGTAAATGAAGTTGGGAAAAGCGTTCAATCTAGCAAAACAAAAAGGGTGGGCGGGGGGAAATTCTGAAAATTAATGATAAATTAAAAGAAAAGCGAGTTATGTCTATAGTGAAACAAAAAACAAAACTCTGCGAAAATAAATGTTTATGTTCTTTGCATATTCTACGTTGGCAGGAAGAAACATCTTATACAAGGCACTTACAGATTCTTCGCAAGAACAAATTTGACTTTTCAAATTATGTATTGGATAAGAGCCCATAGCTATAGCACGGGGCCCTGGTGATTTTTGTCCCTAACAATAATAACATAATAAACAATTTCAATTTTGAATTAAACAAAAACAAAAAAAAAATAAATTTTTTGCAGATGTATAAATAAACAAACGAAATCAAAATAAACAAAAAAAATAAAAAAAATATATATATATATATATATATATATATATTAATAAAAAAAAAAGCAGTTTTTAAGTAGCAATTTAGAAAAGCAATATTTTGCATATTAGGTATCATTTTTGTTTTTTTAATAGAAGGAAAGCAAAGGCAGCATTTTTGAGAGGGGAGAAAAAAGAGAAAGAAATTTATATATTGGTAAGTAAGTATATTAGAATTTTATTTATTGTATTTATTATATTATTAATAATGGTATATATTTACATATATACATATGCATAAATATAATGTAAATATAAAAATCAAACACAATTTCGAATTGAAAACGTTGGGAAAAGTAGCAAATGTTAACTTTTAAGGTCAATTAAAAGAAAAATTCAAATAACTTAAACAAATTGGTTTTTTTTTTTTTTATTGTTTTAATTTTGTTATTAAAAACATTAGTAATAACAATAGCAACAACGTCTCATACCATATTCCGACAGGTCTCAGTGTGCATCACTCTCTAAATGTTTTTGTTGTTGTACATAATGATTATATGAAAAAATATACGCACACACGCACAGAGAATATATACATGTATATATATTTTAACCGCATATAAACACATACACACACGCATACATACATAGATGTGAACATGAATATACCGAGAAAACATAATTACAGAAAAATATCGAAAAGAAACAAGATAAAGAAAAAAAAAAAAAGTCAACTGTGAGTTTTTCATTTTAAATACAATACCAAAACAGAAATGAAAATGTCTACATACATAAATTATAAATTTAGAAAAACTATTTCAAGAGAAATATATGTACGATTGTATTAGTTACTAAACAACTACTAGACAACCAACAGCTAACTTACATAGAAAAGCTAAGAAATATAAGAAGGGAATGATATTAAAAAAAAGAAAAGAAAATCAATAAAACAGATTAAAAGAAAAACTTGTTTTAAAGCATAAACAAAAAGCAAAACAAATATATAAATATAAATATAAAAAATAAATATAAAGAAAGCGGAATAGCTTCAGGCGAATCTTAGGCGCCTATCATCCAACTAAATTGGATGACAGAAGCGTATTGTTAATGGTCACAGCTCTGTTGCATTACTTAGCCCTTTTACGACCGGCCGCAGAAGTTCCCTTCATTTTGGTTAAACTCATTAATACCATTTTTTCCAATCATCGCGAACAGTAAGTTTTTCAAAATGATGGGAGCTTACTACAGAACTACAGAAACTAGTCACTAGTTGGACGTACCTCAATACTAAATAACAAATGAAGGCTTATAGCCATGATAACCGCTTGATACAGTGTCGATATGTAAACGTCAGCGACAAAAGGCTAATTAATAGGCCGATATACTGTTAGCATATATTTGAACCTAAGTTATATAAGATTAATGCAATTAATCAGCAATTAATAAATGCAAGGCTACTTTTTACGCCAGTGCCACCAGCATAGCCAAGACCATTGACGGAATATTCTATCAGGGTCATCGTTAGGTCAATAGATTGGATTACTTATCTGCTTCTAGAAAATTGCAGAATGCGAAAGGTCTAGTCTCTTGACATATTGACCGAAGCTGTGATGACCAGAGATGATCGCTGCTAGCTTTTGTTTTAAGGTTCGCGAGAATTGATATATGTCCGTACCTAACAATGTGTCTGGCAAAATTTTACGTCGCTACCTGTAATGCATCTTATAAATTATTTGCCAGGATACTACCATCACCTAGAAAAGTGCATTCCATCTCCTTTTTACACGATTTGATACAATGTAGCAAGTTTGAAAGGGTTATTTGCTATATGTCTATATGTAACGGTAGCTATAGTGTAACAGTAGAACAGAATGCACTTTTCGACATTTCCGGCTTCTGGGTGCTTCTTATCTACTGGCTACTTTGGATGATTCAACATAATAAACCAGAATCTTGAAATTCAATTAAAGATTCGCGTAACAAAATAAAAATTAAATTCTTTTCCAACTGTCACGATGTGGAAGTGAGGAATAACAGGTAGATTAACTAACAGGCTTATATGGGGCCTAAAAATCTATAAGAAATACTTTAAATTTATTAATATTTCTATGTTATTATGCGTGCATATAATCCCCAGCCTTATCTCTCATTGGCAAATGGACATGGACTTAAATGCCGACCAGGCATGGCAAGGAAACAGCTGAAATTGTACCTTTCACCTTTTTGCCTATTGCGAGAGCATAACCGGCAAAACAACATAATAGATTAAGTGGCGGACGAAACTTTAAAGCAGAAGGCGTACTTATCCTTAACTAACCTAGGGTCATAGATACAGACGTAACCCCACACAGTCTCCCCAATCAAAATCTTGTAAAAATGCCGATTATAAATTTCGATTCTTAAATAAATAGCTAAAAATCGATTCATAAATTCATACATATATATATATAGTGGATAAGAATTTTTCTATATTGAATCTTACTAAAAAGAATATTTATATGGTATTTATTCATACACACTTACGACGACAACTAAGAAAGACTACCAGCCGTATGTTGGCACTGTGACCGGTAACTGTTCTTAAGAGAAAATAGCACATTTTCTTGTCAGAGCTTTTCTCGGGGCAATAGTCAATATAGAATTGTCCCAATATCAATTTTGTTTTTGTTAAGTTTTGAATAATGACCGATGAATCATACCCGGCCACGGATATCGTTCAAGTAATTTCGCGATTTTATCCGGGACCTACAATATGTTCCCTTAATATTTCTGTGCATTAAAATTGCTTGCAAAATTGATTACAAAAATAAGAAATAAAATAATAAGGGGAAAAAAACTAATCAAGCTTTTGGCATTTCGTACAAGAAATTTAAGAAGAAAAAAAAACTGCTTTTCTGCTTAACAAAATCTTTACAAATGCAACACACGCTAAATTTTTACCTTAATTAAACAATTTTGGCACTACTTAGGCTTTTCGAATTCCAAAGCTTTCAAATTTTTCTTACACTACTTTAATCCTTCCTAACCGTATATTTGTCATCAAATTTTGAAAACTCACCTCTCGTATGGTTAAAGTGTGTGACATCATTTGTATATTAACCTGCGATTGACTTGTTGGTAGATTGTCGCTGGAACGCGATTTAACTAATTGCTTGTTACCGCTATTTAAAACGGAACGGCTTTTTAATAACATTTCAGTCTTTATGAATATTCTAGAAATATATGTGGAACTGGAAGTAAATCAAGAGAGAGCAAAAAAGAACAGAATTTATTAAAAAAAATAAAACATATCCTCGGCAACGAAAGATTTTCATCCCAAACTTGAATTTTCAACACGCTAATGAACGCTCTTTGGACCCGCTCCCAGTTTTTATGACAAGATAGACACCTGGGCTCAATATAAAAGCAAAGTATGCAGCTTTGTGCTTTCATTCCTCAAATTCGAGAAAACTCGAGTTCTCTTACAAGTCCCAACAAACATGAAATATAATTGTAGCCTACGTCATTTATAGTAGAAGAGTATAATAAGTTTGTGCGGATGCATGTAACAACAAGAACACCAACAACAAGATCCACCTTTTATTACATGGATTGATTGAGAAGATCATTTTAAGCTAGTCTGTTCGTCTGTCCTTGTTGTTTTCTTGTGTTCAACCTGCCAGGCCCTAATTTTTTATACATTCAAATAAAATTTGACACACGGCCGCTTTTTAAAACACTTTCGGTACAATGCTTTTATTTGAAAACGGTAATATGACTAACGGGGGGAGGGTGACGTTGGTCGTGGCCCTCTGTAATGTTTTTACTAATTTTTTTTTTTTTTTAATAATTGAAATTCTTAAAGCAATCAGTAACGGGCCGATTTTATTGAAAAGATTGTGAGTTAATAAAGAAGTGTATCACAGATGACACAAAACCTAATAATATATCCATAGGCAGAGTGTCTACTTTGAAATATTAATTTATAAGAAATTAGTCCAAATGTCCTAAACTGACTTCAAGCAAGCTAAGCGAGTAAAATTGAAAAAACATACTTAGAAGTTCGTTGTAAGAAACATTAAAAGAAATACAAATTTCTATCCCGCACTTCTCAGCTATCACTTGTTGATTTTTAATTGAAAAAGTTGAAATAATTTACCTCAATCCTCTAATACTAAAAGCGGCATGTAATAGTTTAGCCGGTGATACTGGTATCTTTTTACAAAACTTAATTAATGCATTGGCGATGTCATTTTTAATATTATCGGGATTCCATTCATTGTTCGATTGGCATTCTTTATGAAATAAATTAATAGTGACCAAGGCGATGCGATACAAAACTTTAATGCCCTCATGAAAATAACAATCCATTATGCGAACCAAATGCTGAAACGGTAAGCCCGCCAATATCCACCAGCACCAATCCATGAAAACACGCTCCAATTTGACACCCGGACATAAACGTTGAAAATATGAAACAGAGTTTTTCTACAAAATAAAGACCAAATTCAATAAAATCTCAAAAATCATAAGGAATTAAATGCTTTACTAGTTAGTTTACCTGATGTTTTTTGGCTATTTGCATAACTGTCTTCCAGGTAACTTCATGCAATAATTTGGTTTGGTTTATAAATACTTTCTCTTTACTGCCCACCAAAGCCGCCAAGCAATGATAGGCTTCTTCTTCTAAAATGACAGAAGAAAAAAAATTAATTTAATAAATGGACACTAAAGTTAACAGTTCTATATAACTAAGGAGAGAATCATAACAGGCTTAAATACATGGTTTACTTTGAGGGGGAAACTGTTGAAAACTGCATAATATATAGACGATCCTAACAAAAAAAAATAAAAAAGAATTACCCAAATACTACTTTCTACTACAATTTTCTATGATCTTCAAAATGCCAATTTTTGACATATAGCAGCGCAAAAGATACAGAGCGCGTGTAGATGGTGTACGTTGCTTATTTTGCGACTACAAATAATTTATGGCCTCTTCTCAGTCATTTGAATACGCTCGACTTCCAATCACGGCTGGCGGTGAAAAATGTCATATTTTGTGTACTTTGCGGTTTGTAGTCGTCCCAAGACCCCTTTTAGCATATTATTTAATTAATCTCGTACATCCCGCACAGAGGGTTCGTACAAACACGAGGTCATGTCGTGCGCTCTGGGCAGAGACATCAATATTTAATGTGCCCGTGATTTTCAAATGACCACAACCAACGGTAAAAGCGTCAAGAGTCCGTTCTGAGCTGCGGGGAGAGTTAAAAAGAGAAACCCCATAGATCCTTGAAGGCAAGTTGTAACACAACGCAGCTTATAGCTACGCTTCCGTTTGGATTTTCCACCCTTCCAGGATCAGCAAGTGTTGCTCTTTTCCCCTGTAAATGATTAGAAATTTTGGTTCGGCCTAGCGCCGAACTCTCAGTGCCCTCGTTCATTTTAAGTCCACAGTAATCTATTGATGATAAGAAGGCTCCATAGAGAAAAGATTATATGAAAAACAAGTGTTCTTGAAAAAATAAGAAACTTTTCCCCTAATTTCTTTGCGGAAAGCCGGAAAGTCGCCAAAGGCAATAATGACAGTTTCTTTTGCATTGCATTCTTTACGATGCTTCCGTCCATAACTCTGAAAGGTGATGAATGAATCTCGTCCAATCGCTAACATTGACGATGACGAGATCAAAAATCCGTGGCTCCAAAGCAATGCCCAAGTGAACTCAGAAAGAAGAACGTAGTGTTTACGAGAGAATAGCTCGATAGGTCCAACAACATGAATCTTATGTGCAACCGAAAACGGAGGAGAGATTTCAGTTTAAAATGTCTTGAAAAAGAGTGCTTTAGCTAAATCAATTCTGCCTAAAATTTCACACAATCCTTGCAGTGGGCCTGTGATGCACTTGAAGGAATAAATAAATTAGTACGTATTTGATATGTCAGAAAACATTTTCGTTGTTATTACGTACAAATTTCAAGCTGAATTTTCTTGCATTTTTTTATTTTATTTTTGTTTTTTCTTTTCTCTATGTATATATATACACGTCATGCCATAATCGTGCCTAATTTATATTATTAGAGAAGACAGTACACAACAAACGATATAAAGTAGAAAAATTCTTGATGATATATTCGATGCATTTGCAAACGTCATTCTCTATGCACTATAATTGTCTATCACGCGCCTCAACTTCGATCACATCACATCACATTAGTTTGCATATTTTTGCATTTTCTCTGGGAACAGGCGTTGTTTTCGTTCTTTGTTGCAAATAATTCCCCGTACGTATGCTAAATGAATGGCGACCATAAAGCCATTTACGCGATACGATCGTATTTATTTGACCTCCAATCTTTTAAGAATGTTTGGCTACGTTTTTTTTTTTGCCAGATTTCTACTATTTCTAGAGGTTGTTTTGCATTAAAAAAAAAAGAAAACAAAAAAAAACACCTTTTAGTGTTCACATCAGAATAATTTCTAATTTGAACTTGACTACTAAGAAGGTTATAAACGATAATATGTTTCAAATGATTTCTTTGGCCACAGAGAGCCTACCAGCTTTCATTAAAGCATTAATCCATTGGCATAAATGACGTCTATGGACGTCCATTGCGCATGCTATAGCAGTCCTAGATTCTTAGTGCTGTAAAATAAAGAAAAATTGCGTTTTTTGAACCCCTCACTGACTTTAAAAGGAGCGAGGAGGATGTGTTAAACAACGTCTTCAGATCAGAGAGTCTTCTACTGGCATCATTGCCACACATTCATCCAGACGAAGTGGATGACTCAGGTGCTAAATTGCTTTCTTCTTGCGCATCGATCTATTCTTTTGGGATTATCTGAAGCGTTAGAAAAGTGAAATCAAACTGTTTTGTGCACTTGCACGAAATTATTTTCACGTCTAAACTTGACCACAAATTTATAAGAAGGTCGCCTGCTGCCAAACACTATTTTGTTGTTTGTTTGATCTTCATTTAGATAAATAGGCATATTTTGGCAAGCAGTTCACTTTACGCAATTTTCAGTTACAAAAACAAATTCATTACGATCATCATAATCAAGTTTTAAGCCTAAAAACATTTTGTCAAAATCAAATCAATCAAATGCGAGTTTATTTAGGTTTCCCTTAATTAGTTTGTCAATTTTATGCTTTTTATAGTGGAAGGAATTCATTTAATTCATGCACAAATAAGTGTTGCCACTTGAAGTTGTTTACTCCATAAAACGTACGTGACAGGTTCAATTTGCCCGAAATTTTGCATATAAGTCACTCGAAGGTTGCTGCTGGTACAAAGCAAGTTTCCCTGGGGGTATAAGCTACGTACTAAAGTGTGAAGGGATGAATGTTATATACCGCACTGCACGTCTTCACATTAAAGTGGAAAACATGCAGCTGAAGCTGCCTTGGAACGAAAACGCAGTAACCTATGGAATACGTAGAAAATGACTGGCGAAATTTGGGGTAAAAAGTTTTGGTTTTGAAAATGATGCTAATCCTCACATATCGTCCGTCCATCTCAAGCGAAAGCAGCTCCGGCAGTGATCGTCGACTTCCTGGTTATATTTCGCAGATTAACACGTCTGATGGGCGAAAATGGGTCGATTACTATATCACCACGGAAACACGAAGTGTTCACCGTGAAGTTATCGGCAAACTACCCGATAAAAGGCGAAAGACCATAGATGATGGTGATGAGTATTTCAGTTATCAAAGTTTATAACAAGGTTGCATTTTATCAAAAATGTGACAGAACTGTAATAAAAATATGCAGGCATCACTAAGTCGATTTCGTCTTTCGAATGTGTTGTAAATATATTGGAATGCCCAGGGTGTGTGTGCTCTGTGATGCTGAGAAATGCTACAACTTCTAAATCTCAAAGTAACTTCCTCTAGTATTACACTCTGGGCACAGTATGACAAACGTCATGAGTCGTGAGTAACACCCGCCAATGAAATAAAAGTAGCTCTGCACTAGTATGTGCTCCACTTCCCAATGTGTTCACTACGCATTATCCCTTCTTATTAAAATTGGATGGATGGCTTATTCTTTCGTTAAGGGCTCTCGTCCAAAATAGTTTAAACCCCCTTTCTGGGGCAATTAGACCACTTTTGAGATTTTATGCCAGAGATGAAGAGAGAAACTGTGGTATATAACGTTTTTAATTGTTTGAAGTTCTAGTTCTAGTTACAAACTGATAATCGGCACATCTTTTCCTCTATTGTACGGAACTGTTCTCGTTTTAATCCCACTTTTGTTGCTTTAAGAAATTTATTTCTTGCATTATTCGTCCGTTCGTGTTCACTGTTGCGCTTAAACTAAGCTTAACTTATCTTAGCTATCATCTACCTATCCTTACCTGTACTTAGTATAATACCTGCACGGTTGCCGTACTATCAATCAATAAATTATCTCAAAAAAAAAAAAGAAAAAAAAATATGGCAAAAATATCCAATTTTTAAGTTGCTTATGGTGTTTCCTCTTAAGATCAAATTTGAAAGGAAGTTTAATTACAAATACGTTTCACTTTCATAGGATATCGGAAAATTTACGATATTTTCAATAGTTACCCACAGTCGATATTGATTTAATACTTGATGGGATAGTGCCAATATTCATAAGTCAAAGTTCGCAACGTCATCGTGTAGCGGATCTTTGCTTGTATTATAGAAGCATTTAAGGTGAGTGGACTTTCACCAACCATTGGTATTTGAACTCAAATAAGATTGTGAGCCAGCCGTAATAAGCAACAAAATATTTTACAATTTCAAAGACATATAAAGTAATTCTATCGCTTGTTGGCGTAAGGACTTTAAAGAGATCGTTAGTAATCTATAAAAATTCATTGACTTTCTTGAACTTAAACGCTACAATGAAACTTGAGAAAAAAAACATAAATTAAATTAATACAGAGAGAGAGAGAGAGAGAGAGATAAGAGAAGAAGTTAATTATTTGCATAAAGTAAATAAATGGAAATAACGATTAGGGGTTCTGAGGTTACAGTAATCTTTAACCGTAAAAATTAATCGACCATAAGCGAGAATGCATTCTAGCGTAACATTGAGGATCTAATAAAAATTTGTTTAAATTTAAATGAATCTGAAAAGTTTTATATAATTCGAAATTACAATTTCTCGGAATTTTTTTTTTTTTTTTTTTTGCAAATTAATTACGACCGATTAATATTAATGACTAAACAAGCTTCAGTTGTTCTGTTCATCTAACGTCTAACTAACGTATCAAGTTATAAAGTCGTGCAATGTTCGTTTAGTTTCTTTTTTTTTTAATTTGAAGATTAAGAGAGCAAAGCGAATTAAGGGGCGAAGAAGGGGTAGCGATATACAATTACAATATGCATAATATATTTAACTAAAAATAAAATCTATTTATAAAAACGCCTAGAAATTACTTGCGATTTCTTAAATATATTATGCATGCAACGATGACTGTTAAGTTTTTGTAAAATCAATGGTAGACGGTTCCGTTAGCAAAACTAATTTTTAAATTAATTAATAATGCAGATTACAAACCTCTCCGATTAGCTTAGTACTTTGTATGAAAACGGTAGCGAAGGAAAAGTTTTTTTTTTATTATTCTAATGAGATATGAGACATCCCCCCTGCCCCCTTCATACAAAGGGTGACAAATGCACAAACATGTTATTAATGAATAATAATTAAAACATTTCAAGTTCATGGATGACAACTACAATAACATATACGGGGGGGAAAGAAATTTCCAGCTCTCTTGAACTTGCCTTAAACTCTTTCTGTTGTTTTATTCATAAGTTTCGTTTTTTAAACATCTGTGATAACTAAAGTATAATTAAAAATCCGCATATAAATGCTAATAACGAAATGTAAATAAACACTTTATTGCGATGTAACCAATAAATGGCAAATAAAAAACAAATTTGTAGAAGAAGAGGAATTTGAAAAGGGTAAATAAGAATAAACCTATTGGGGAAAAACCGAAACCGAAACCGAAATACTTGCTTCATTAAACAGATCAATGAAAATTGTAATAATTTCTCTCCGCTCTGGACAGGCGCGTTCGCCTGCGGGGACTTCTGTTCTTACACGCACCATACAAGCTACAGTGTGAACTTGAGATTATTCCGAATACATTCCAAATCTGTAATAGCCTGCAAATTATCAGCAGAAGCTCTCCGCATTGACCGGTGTTTATAATCTTGAAGTTAAGTTTGACGGTAATCCAGTTCTATATTAAATGCAGCATCCTTTCGATAAGTAAAAATAGGTGTTCACTTGCATGAAGGCGACTAAAACGGCTCACGATCTCGTATATGACGTAATCTTCGATGTCTTCGTTCAGCTTACATTTTTCGTATATTGGGATCGCTATTAAAACAAGCATCCAAGTGAGGGGTAAAAGGGGCAAATAATGGAAAAAAGTGAAGATAAGATGAGAACCCATAGAAGACACAGAGTTTAAAATACCTCGCAAAGAATAAGCTGGTAAATCCAATAATCCAATGAGCATAAATTCACATGTTGATGATTCCAACAATCCTGCATCGTATATATACCACGTTCGGAAGATGAGCTGCCCGGTAAAGATAGCTTGCAACTCATGGAACCTATAGGATATTGGGCGACGGGCAGAGTTGATTGCAGTCTAATGGCCCGTCTAACAATGGCCGTCGTCTAGGACGTTATTGAATTACAGATTTCAGTCCGAACAAATGGAGAGCCAAGAATTTAGAAATTTGGAGTTTCGATAAAGCATTTGAAAACTTGACTATCACTCGATTTCAATGCCTTAAATGCGTGAATGTGTTTTGACAACAAACTACGTCCTTCCTCTATCCATCCCAATGTAAATTTTGAAATATTTTCTTAATATTTTTGCTCTGAACTTTTACAGCAGTTCTGACAAATATTTTTATTGGGTTTTATAGCGCTTTATATTCATAACATTTAACTCTGACCAACGAAAACCAATATTCAATAATCGAGATGTCTCTTCATTAACTGAGGTAGGCATCATCTTTGCAAGCAGACTCAACTTCAATTTACATGTGGGACTTATTGTCCCTGAAGCGGAAGGCCTGCAGGCATTAACTTGTGATCGAAGGAATTCGACGGAGTTTACGGCGATGAGATTGGCCAGACCTCTTCTTGAATATGTTTCAATTGGTTGGTCTCTTTGTACGTGTTCACAAGAAGACAACTTACAATTTGCTTATATAACTTGTATGTGTGATCGACTCAACAGCTGGATGTACGGTTTTATTAAACGAAGTTAACATTAACTCATTAATTTCGGTTAAATCAATTTCAGATATTTCGGATATTTCAGTTTCTTCGCAGCTGTTGGCGTTCGCACTTGTATTTGCGAGCAAGACTAGCAAAGAGCACCTACATATTCCTCATACCTTCACTTTTCAAATAATTCGATTTTTCCCACTGATCCCATATACTCCGCTTTTATCCGTTGCGTATATGGTTTTATGATTGTTATGTGTGCTGAACGTGCGTTTATTTATACTTTTTTCCCACTTTATTTACTTTTGTTTGTTTTAATGTTTTTCTTTTTCTATTTTTAACTTAGTTTAAAGAACTTTTATTATAAGATTTATATACTCACTCGTAGATTAGTTTGAACTCGACTGATAGCGATTTACGCAGACTTTTTTTTTCTTTCTAATAAATAAGTAAATAAAAAATATTTATACTTTCTTATGAGGAATTATGGCTGGCAGAGGAGGATATTGAAAATAAAGCCACTCTATATATAACAATTAATCAGTTATGGGCGAAAGCACTTTGAAAAATTGCATTTGTATGCAAACACCCTTCGGACAAGAACAATAACCTTATGTATGTATTTGAGGTTAGGGGCATCAAAGATTCGCCTTGTTTTTAACACCTCGTTTAGTTTGAGGTAATCTCGTATGTACGATTGATTGATCATGCCTCAGAATAGTTATTGATAATCTTTCGATGTCAACTATAACACTAATTTCTTGGGAAATATTGAACTTAAACATGCAGGGGTTATGTCTCTTAATGATCTGACATATGCATGTATGCATACACATATACACGCGTTTCTGGTGAATAGAACGCGTTTCAGAAATCACGCTGTCCCCTTCACCGTTGAGTTGAACTCAATCGTATAGTAGTCTTATCACCTCTTCTAGGGGTTAGTTGATTTTCAATTATTGGACTGAAATTTCAGATATAAAAAAAATAATAATAAAAAGTGTCGTTATCAAAAAAATGCCCTCGACAAGCACAACATAAATAAAAACCAATAAGAAAATTATCTTCGAAGGTGGCCGAATCTCTTATACCCTCCATATTTATCTCAACAATGTCTAAAAAACAAAAAAAAGGTAAATTTTCATTCTCTACAATATTAGGCAGGCGTGGTTGAGTGTTCTAATTTTTGTGGAAATTTGTGTGTATCTAGTAGTGTGTAGTTTATGAATAAAAGTTTACGAGTAAAAAGCCTAAAAATCAAAGACATTCCCGGTTTAAACAAGCCTGTGGGCGTGTCCTTTCACGAAGTTTACCATTTCCGATATCAACTTGCACGTAAGAATTTCCCCTAGGCTTGAAGCCAACAGCTTCATTTTTGCGGTCAGGAATATATTTGTATGTACAGACATACCCCGGCAGACGAATAGACGGACATGCTTGAATCGATCCAGATCCATGCCGATTAAGAACGTGCGAACCTATAACCAGGAGTAGATTTACCACAGACGGGCGAACGAACAAACTTACATTAATTCAGATTTTGACACTGATCAAGAAGGGGGATACTTTGAAAAATCTTTGAAGCTTCTTTCTGCGTGTTGCAAACGTTTTGGCAAAAGGAATATATTTCCATCCTTCGGTGACATATACAATGTATAATAAACAAGCAAGAAAAATTTATAAATTTATAAAACTGATAAAGCTACAGTCGTCTTAGACTTTACTTTGGAAATACACCATCTGGACTAGCTCTACTTTAAAGAGCATACTTTAGTTTCTCTTTCTTTTTACTTCTTGTGTTCATGCCTACTTTGAAATTTCAGCAAGGAAGCACGTACTGAATTTAAGAGCATTAAATAAATTCTTGCTATTTCGGAAGTGCCAACAATGTGGTTAAATCAATACAAACATTGACCACAAATTTTTTTGGATGGCATCTACAGCTGAACTTGGTTTCGCATAAGGGATGACTCAGATCTTTTCAGTCGTAGGCAAAACATATAACTTCCTCTTCGGGTTTCATTTTATGATATGATAGGACTTTGACCATTTGAACAGGGTAAAGGAAACTAGAATAAATGCGCACGATATGATATCAACTTTAACAAGCGAGTATCAGCTCCCCTCTCTCTTTCTTTTTTTATATATGTATTGTTGGGTGGTGCAAGCAATATGAAAAAATTAGTATACCGTTTTTGCTCGGCTTTTCTGAAGTGTGTATTTATTGCTTTATTTATTTTATTTTCTTATTAATGTTTTGCTGATAATTTTAATTTTCGATTTGAACAAACCAAAGCGTACAATCAAAACCGCTCAACATATATAACAGTAAATATTTATTTAACAAAATACATGTTATGCTACATTTTGAAATGTGCGTTGGACATGCCAAAACTGAACACAACATCATCAATTACATAAAGACGAATTAACATTGATTGCAATCGAAAGCTAGGCCTTGTTCTCAATAAGGTCAGTTCGCTGCTATTACATCCGTTTGCTAGACTGCCTGGGATCCTAAGTAAAGCTTTTCTTTTTTCTTCAATGATTTGTTATTTCCATTGGGGGTGGCAAATTTTCCTTCCTCCTTTTATATTTTAGTTTTCTTTCTAATACAGCAATTTGTCATCGCCCATCATCTATCTAATAATCAAACAGTACGCCTATGCAAAACATATGCATGTTATGCAAAGATTCCATTAAATTTCGTCCTACAAATAGTACAGCATGACATGCCAAACTTATGGAGCTAATGAAAATTTATTTCCTTGAACAATGTCCAAAATGAAAATTCTATTGAGAAAGCGTTTTTTTTTTTGTTCGTCTCTATTGTCAATATACTTCATACACTTTGTTTGAATATATTATAGGGGTGTGATACAACCCTTAAAGCAAAATAAAACAAAAACAAACGGCAAAAAGCATTATTGTGGGCGGCTACGACTCACCATTAAATACTCTATACCACTTCGTTTAATAGAGACAGTCCTATAACGACTGTTCAAAGTAAGGTTTTATATGGAAAGTGATCGCAAGAGTGGTACGATTCGTACCGTCTTTGGCCAGGACAGATCAGTGTAACAAATTTGGTACACTTGGTTTGGCTGGTTTGGTGGGTTGAACACAAGAATACAAGAGGACAGACGTACATAAAAGCTTAAGCTGCTTCAGAAAGTGATTCTGAAGCAATCGGTATATTACAAGGGGAGTCCATCTAAAGCCCTTCTGATTGTTACACACATCCGCACAAACTTAATATACCGTTGTACCACTAATAGAGTATAAAAAGAGAAGAGCTGTATTTGGCTTAGAAGCAATTGTTCGTTGTACCCACGTAACTGTCTTTGGAAAGAATAAATGTTTAATAAATTAGGGTACATATGTCTGCAAATATTTTCGTATCTATTTAAATTTATTTATTTACAAGTTATTGCTTGAAGAACGAAGATTACTTCGTAGATGATATCATGTATGATGTAAGAATGTACTCTATTTGAAATTATATTCCTACACAAATTTGACTCCCTATAAGCTATAAATATAATCTTGTTATCGCTTATTATCACAAGAACGCCATACTAAGTTAGTGCGGATGTATGGAACACCCACAACAACTTGAGATAAATCTAGCTTTCATTAAACCGATTGTTGCGTAATAACTTTCAGAACAGCTTCCTGTTCGATCTAAGCTTTTCTGTCCCTCTGTCCGTCTACAGGCCGCAATTTTTTACCTATTTTGATAAAATTTGATGCGCTCACGTGTTTCGGCCTACGGAAGAACGCTATTGAAAATGTTTCCGATCTACTACTACTTTCCATATAAGACCATATTTTAAAAAGCCATTTTATGAATAACTTTGTTAAGCGAAGTGATGTAGGGTATGTAATGGTGGGCTTTGTTTCACAATAGCGATTTTACGTTGACTATTGAATTTATTACTTACCCGACATAAAATGCAACAGAATTGAAGTAATGGGATACAATACTGGACTGTACGTAATGTCGGGGCAATCATAAGCCAATACATTAACAATACGATCTGCCACCGAACGGCCGGTACGAGTTAAGTGATACGGTAGACAATGGGCTGCATCAACAAAGGCGGGTAACATGATTGGTTTCTCAGATAACTCAGTAGTGCCAAAAACCTTTAAGATAATTTTTAAGAAAATTTTATTAATTGCTTTACATACAACGAAGAAAAGGCAAAAATGATAAAAAAAAATACATCGAAATTCGCTCACCTGATGCACCATTTCCCAGTAGAAACCGTCAACCATTTGTGGTTTACTTTGATGTTGGGCGCATAGAGTGGGCCATAGCTGTGATCTTATAGGTGAATTAATGGGCCAAGAATTTTCGCGTAATATATTTTTCACTTCACGCTTTTTACCTTGATCCAATAATTGTTTTATTTCAGTAAAAGTACGCAGAGCTGGTTCTTTGCCTGAAACAGAAAACCTTATTAAATACATGTTTAAAATGCTTTTCAAAGTTTTTTTTTTTTTTTTTTTTTTTTTTTTTTTTTTTTTTTTTTTTTTTTTTTTTTTTTTTTTTTTTTTTTTTTTTTTTTCAAGCCATTCACTATTGTTTTATTTTCCATTCCTGGGAAATTGTGTTGTTTAAGCGAGCACATGATTTCGATTTAATTAAATGTTTGTCTTGAAACTGTGTGCGTGCTCGTTATCATCAATGACCGCTATCAGCGTGATAGTTGTACGAGTCTTTTTTTTTAATCTGTGCTACATTCTTTCCTTTTTTTTTCATTTCATTTTTTAAATAATTGTTCGTCAAGTGGCAGTGAACGAAATCCCCATGGAAAGCATTCATTACTTTGTCATTTTTAATTCTATTTATTTAGTTTAACGAAATTATTCTCAAAGCTTTTGTTTTATTTTTTTACTGTGAAAAAAAATTTGAAGAGCATTCTGTAAACTTCGTGACAAACTCTTAAAATTACTTTCTTGAGATTCTTGATTTTGAAAAAAACTTATATTTTTTTAAAAAAACTTCCAAGTCATAGTTAATAATGAATCGTTAAAAACTTTTTCCTTTTGAAAATTTCGCATTGGCACCGTCTTGCGGAAAATTTCAATACTTTGTTGTGCTCTAAGGCATATTCATAGCGGCATTTACCCTAAAATTGGAAGAAAATCATATTCCATAAGTTTTGAAAGAGATATTATTGATCAGAAAAACCCATTCATTCTAAGGCTTTTTGACTTGGCGATCATTAAATTTCAAAGACTGCAATAAATTGAGGGTAATTATTAGCGATTAGTTTATTGGCATACTTTACGTCGATTTATTGCACTTTAAAGTGACAAAAATTGATTTCTGTTCACAATACAAACAAAGATTCATTTTTGAAAGAAAACAAAAAAATTTATTTTATTATTTATGGAAGCAAAGTAATTGTGACGAGATTTGCATTTCAAAAGTCTAAAGCTAAAGTAAGGAGGAACTGCCTCGTAGACTATATTTATAAACCAAAGGAAGCTTCCGACAATTGTAACAATTTTCTATGCTATTCTTAGACATTTCTTTAGACTACACACCAAAAAAATTAAAGGACGCCACATACGATGAGGGCGAATAGGTTTTTGCCGTCGATTTTTTTTATTAAATGCAACGTTTATTATAAAACCCATGGCGCGAAACACTTTATTCAAAGAATTACCCATTGCTAGCGGCAATGATTTGTTGGAAAATCTTTTGCCGCTCCTTGGAGGCTATTTATGAACGGAGTTAATTTCAGAGTATTATTATAAGAATAAAAGCGCTGTGCAAGTCATCCATTGCTGAGCCAGCGTTAATTTGAAAAACGGAGAAATACATTTCAATTCACTGCTGCTGAACGTTCGTCGGGCGAATTTTGCCATAAGGAGATGGACATCAGCCTTTTCATCGCCAGCAACGAGTCAGCAGTAGCTTTGTTCAAAAGGGGACCGAGAACCTGTCCTGTTCAAATCCCCTTAAAGTTCGCCAGCTTCGATTTAGCCGTACTTTTGTCCAAAAGGGTACCGACTCACACTAATAATGTTTTTTTGCCACGAACTTGTTCTGTTCAAAGCTGGTTATGAGAGTTACAACAATTACTTATAGTGTTGCATAAAATCTAAAAGATAGTCCCGGTTTTATGCAACACCCAAAAAAATTTATTCGCCCTTAACACATATATTGCGTTTCGGTGGTGTCGAAAAACGGAGCAAGCATTTAAAATATAAAAACCGATATTTAGAAAAAGGCTGAAATTAGGGATACACTTGAGTGTTGATTTTCGCAAAAGCCAACGCTGACTACTTCAAGGTTTACTCTACCCCCCATTTTCCTATATTGTTAACAAATGCGATTTCCAGCCAGAGGTAAAGAACGGCGTGCTCGAAAATGGGGCTCATCGGGTTCGTTCTCGAAAGAGGAGCTTCGTTTGTTTATGTTGTATATAAAACTTAGTTGGGAAAAAAATTTGGTTTATGATAAATTCTTTTAGTGACTTCTTCCTAAAACAGAACGCTGTCACTCCTGGCGGAAAGCTATAATTTTTGTCCGATTTGCCAGCAGATATTTTGCAGTAAACCCCATATTTACGAATTCTATTTAGGGATGGCTTGACTAGTAGGTATGTCTAACCTGTTGGTCTTGCAAAGAAAAAGATGGAAATCAAGTCTGCTCTTCGGAATTAATTTTACAGTTTCGAGTTGGCACAAACGCCTGAACTTCGTTTGGTTAAGCCGACACCGTTGTTCTCTTCAAGCCACTCAAGAATTTATACATTTTATCAATTGGTCACCGATGCGTCTATTTTTTAAAAACTTTGGGCCAACAATGTACACACATTACAGGTTTAATTGATAGCATTTGAACACATAACCACAGAGTAAGTTAAAAATAAGAATCGAGTTCAAGTCCGCTTGCGCTCATGGTAGTTAAATAATTGAAAATCTGAAAGCATCCCTTTCCTACCGAAAGCCAAGACCTTTGCAAAATAAATAAAAATTGCAATAACAAAACATGCTAATAATTGTGCAAAGAACAAACAAATTATTAACAAAAAATGGTAATAATTGTGCAAAGAGCAAACAGAAAATATAATAAATAAATAAATAAATAAATAAGTAAAAGCAGAAAATCTTAATCGAGGTGAGGAAGAAAAGGGGATTATTAACCCGTATATGAAGTGCAAGTTGCGTGGCAAGCAGACAGGAACAGGAAAAACGACTCCTATAGAATGAGCGAAAGGAGACTAAGCCAAATAAATCATTTCAACGATTTACAAAAATTGTAAAAGTATTTTCCATTGCTTTTGTCAACGATATCGTCAGATATCGTCAAATACTCAACACTTGTTGATATCGTTTTCTGTTTTCCACAATTGATAAAATGTTTTCAAACACACATATTTTCCCCAAGCTTCACTCACTGCCACTATTCCTACGAAGCTTGCACTTATCATTAACTTAAATATCACGAGAGTCAACCACGAAGCCTTAGAAAGAGATCGGATTACCATACCCTAACTAACAGGCCTGAGTAATCGTTGTATTATCGCACTTAAATACAAGCTAATGATAAGCTCTGTTTGAGAGGTTGGGGTGAGAGCAACAAGTGCACAGCAATTGCGAGATTCGTTATTGACTTTTGCCGATCAACTTTATGCGGGCATCGAACATTGGCATGATTCCGATAAATATCTTTAGGCAAATTTTAATTTGCTATCTGCTGAACTTCCCAAGTATTTTTAGAAAGAGATCGCAATATGTCAACATGTGTACAAATAAATTGCTGTTTTTTCGATAAAATTCAACCGTATTTAAACTACACTTGTTAGAAAGCTTTAGAAGATTTCCGGACTAAAAGCACACAAAAATGCAGTTCCATCCATCTCTTTAGACATTGACGTACACAGAACGACAGCTTGTAAAGAACTTTAACTTACATCGATATCTAAATTATCCATAAACTGAAATATAGGGAAAATTAAACGCGTGAGGCACGCTTTATGCAACCAATTTTAGTGGAAGGTTTCTATTTGTGCGCATATCTTTTTTTTCATTAATGAGCGGATTACACAAATTTTTATTCTTGATCTGTGTTTACTTGCAGGCGTAAAAGTTAAGATTTTGTGCCTTGAAAGTATTTCAGCAAAACTTGCTCAGAACATTGCCAAGGGTGCAAGTACTCCATACAATCTCTGATATTGCTTGCAACAAACACATCCGCGCGCATTCTGTGCGATACGTTTCACTAAACTCGTGGCAGAAAGCGTGAAGTTAGCCTAGATTCCAGTAGAGCACCTTTCTTGCGCGATTACTTTTTCACTTTTATTTTATTTTTATTTTATTTTTTTTTGTTTGTTGTCTCGGAAATGATTGTTTAATTTTCAATTTATTGCATATATGACCTAATAATAATTTTGTATTGTATGGCGCAATTTCTAATTTGCATACAAATAAACTTATTATCATAGGTTGCACAAAGTTTCAAAATGAGATAGAAAATGGAAACGCTTTAGACGCGTTCACTCACATGTATGTATGTATGCTCTACAATCTATTTGATTACATCATTTAAGTGGAAGATTATTATTTTCGTTCGCGCAACAATTATGTGTTGTTGTTGTTGTAATAGTGCACCACTATGCGATTATGAAATCCATAAATAGTAGAATAAATTCAAATATACGACAGCAACACAATAGAACAGTGACGATTGCATACACACACACCATAATATATATTTACATTAATATTTACATTATTTATATGTGAAGAGAGAGGGGAGTAGAAAAAGGAAATAAATACCAATAAACAAATAGAATGCGATACTTATCGCTCACATTTATGTAAAAAAGAAGATATCTATCTATCTGTCTATCTATCTGTTAGGTTCCGATAATCAATTCACATTTGCTTGATTTGATGAAATTCTATCAACCCTAACGACAATCTTCTGAGTTGATTTCTAAAAATAAACTTTATGCAAATGACTTCTTTATCAAATTTACCTGGACTTAGTTGCCAGCATTGACATTTGGTGGTTATATCATTTGAACTAACCGCCATAAAATTCGGCAGCTCAAAGAATTTATCACATTCTGGATCCACATAAACGCTACTGCGGCGACTGCTAAATTGTTCTAAATCACGTATGGTCAATACCTTGCCAACCATTTTACACGGCACCCGTTTCTTTTCACTTATTGCCTTTCTTAATCTCCCGAACTGTTTGTGTACGCAGTTAGAGAAGAGTTATAAATAAAACACAGGTATTTTCCTTTTTGTTTTCTATTATTTTGTATGAATTTTTTATATAATCTCCTTGCTATTTATCTATCTGTTTAGATATTTTATTTTTTTAATTTGCACATTTTCTTTTTTTTATCTAATTTTTTTGTTTTTTAATATTTGCTTTTAGAATGTAATAAAAAAAAAAAAAATATATATATATACATATATATATATATATATGTATGTATGTATATATGTGTAATTGAGTTCGCTTAGATAAATTTTACACTATTTATTAAACGGTTAAATACATTTAAATTTGATTTCCATTTTATTTTATGTAATTAACAGTTTGTGTCACTCGTAAACTCGATCACTTGAACGTGCTGCGATGACTATCAAAAGACGACCGGTTGTTTTGTTAAGAAAAATTCAATCAATAAAAAAAAAATTCTGAAAAAGCTTTAAGCTCTATACTAAAAGAGAGATCGGCACAACATAATTTTATATAGTTAGAGAGAGAAAAAGAGAGAGAGAACGAGCGAAATTGAGAAAATTGAGAGAATGCAAGAGCGATTCTCATAACCGAACTATAAGCGAACTTGTAAACTTACACGTGATGTTTTAATATCAACGAGTGCGAAAGAGAGAGAGAGAGGGAGAGAGAGAGAGAGACATTAATTACATTAATACATATAAACATGTAAACAAATAAACTGAGACTTGTAAACAAATAAGAGGCTTTCCATAGTGAGTAAGTAATAAATGTTGTTATTAGCGCAATAATAAAACTGTAGGCCAATGAGAAAATTAAATGCGCTGTCTGTCGCTTATATAAATAATAAAACACCTATCGAAGAAAATTTGCATTATATACGTTTTTTTCTTTTTTTTTTCGGTAGCAGACTATTATGCGGTATAATCGCACTGAGATTATTGTATCTTTACTGACTTTTAATGAAATCTCCAAAGCAATTATGGATTAAGAAGTTAAGCAAATCTCGCAAAGCAATAATTCAAAGCTAAAACTGATTGAGACGTTTGTTGCGGCCCAAAAACTAATCAGGCTACGAATCGTTCCTTAAACAACCAACAAAACGGACATTTTTTTTTTTTGTTTTGGCAACTGAATCGATTATGTGTCAATTTGGGAAAATTTACATATTTCTCAAAGTTTTTTCTGCGTCAAAACCCGCACAGAACTCTTAACTGACTCATGGAGATTATCTAAAAGTTTTGCCCCACGGATTTTCTACGTAGCTTTTTAACTATTTTGAGCTTCATCTATGCAGAACCCGATCATTTGGTGTGGATTGTGAAATTAAAGTATATGTGTACTAAACTTTGACCTTCTTCTTCTTGAGTTTAAAACATGAGAAAGGAGTGAAAGTGGCTAAATTAAATCTCACGTTAAGGTGATCGCATATGTACAGCGTGCCAGAAAAGGAAAGGCACGAATCGTTTTTGCGATATTGCGAGTTTCTTTTTTACTTCATTTGCCCTATCCGAAAACGCTTGTCGTATGCTTTACCGTTTATTATGACTTAGCACGTTTTTTAGTGGAACCTATACAGTTATTTAAATATTTTTTCATGTAATTAGAAATTTTTATCCATAAATAAAAACCCTGGAGAAGAAAAAAGCTTTTCAAAGGCAAAAGTAATTAGGTTCAACCTGTCTATTCCTTCATCTGACAACTTGTATTTGATATGTGATCTGCAAAAAATATGATAAAGTAGACTTGGCCTGTAGGTTCTTTTTCAAGCCCAGAATATGAAAACGGATACAATTCGTTGATAAACCCATAATTTTTATTGCAAACTTTCCGAATCGCTAAAAATGTTGAGGACTTATGCAGACTATGTCTGTTCAAAAAACAAGCCTATGGACGATATAAAGATTTAAAAAAATGCTCGGCATTCGGTGGCAAGAAATTTCAAGAAAAACTGATGAGCAAGAATTATTTTACAACATGCGGGATGGTGTCTAGGACATCAACACAAGAGTCACTAATGGGCAGAATAGAGTGCGACTTAACAAGTACCGGCTATGCTTTCTTAAGTTATTTTTTCGCTTTCCTAGAGGTAAGCTCGCAATTTCAAGGAAGACGTTTTGAGTTTATTGGAAACATGGCAAACATAGCATTGTAATGCTGCGCCCTATCAATTAACAAACGCCTCAATCAAGCATTGGCTTCATTAGCAACTGGAAGCTGCAAAAACAAATTTTGAACTATAATTTTTTATTTTCATTTACGATGCTTTTTATGTCTTCGCGCATATTAAAAACTATTTTTAAAGTTTTCCTATATTTAAATATAAACACTTTCCACTAATTCACAATAAGTCATTAGCTTCCTGAATATATTTGCGAAAAATAAAAAAAGTGTAAAGAATTTTTCTTTTTATGCTTTAGAATAATAATCATGTAAAAATATATATAAATTTGTAAATACATTTCTCTCGAAAAAAAAAAAAAAATAAAAATAATTTTACCTTATTTTACTCGAAACGACATAACATCAAATAGTGAAAAACAAATTAGTTTAGAAAAATATTTATAGGAATATAAAAATTTCTTAATTTCTTTTTGGCACCTACCACACAGTGGGAAACCCAAAAAAAAAACAGATGTAAACAAAAATGACTATCTTTTTACCTACTATGCAGTATTAAAAGCTTTTTGCGCAGGCTAAGACATTCTACTGAGACAAATTCAAAGTTTTCAATTAGCAATGAATTTTCCTCGTGTGATGCGGATGTGACGTTAAGTAAACTTTTGTAAACAAACGTCAGTCATGGACCGAGAAAATATTCGAAGTTGTAGGTGTTGCCCTATGAAACGTTCCACTGTAATTTGTTTATGTTAGACGAGAAAGGGAAACCAAAAGCCGATTCTTTTGTAGCCAACACCGCACTTCGGTAAAAGTTCTCAAAGAAAATTAATATTTCAATAATCTATAACATCGGGCGTAGGTGCTCGATTGTTTGTCATTTTTGTATATATAATGAGAGGGGATTTACATTCCATATACAAAGCACAGGTCATATAAGACAGATTCATATAATACGGTGGAAAAATTGTGACAGTCTTCATGTAATACACTAAAAGAGTTTCCACGGTAAAAGGATGGGACAGATATTACGATCTGATTATGTTTTAGTTCTAATAAATAATATAAGGATTAAGGCCATGGAAAAAAAGATAAAAAAGAGTTGTGGATAAAGTTTTCTACATATAAAAAGAACAACATGTCGTTCAACGACCAAAAAAACCTGCATTTTTATAATCTAAATAACTCGTAAAACGCCAATTTATATAACACAGAGTGAATCTACCGTGTTATAGGGAGGACTACCGTATTATACGATTGTATATGCATTGAATATAAATGGAAGTCTTTGCCATTTTCTTTATTGTAGTTTTGAGCTGAAAACTCAAAAGTCAAAGGTGTTTTCTACTTATATTGTCCTGTAGGCGAGTCCTTCCATTCCAGTCCATTTCGGTACCAAACTGCGCGCAAGGGCGTTAATACTTTTGCAAACTTTGAAACTATTATGTATTTATTCATTCCAGCCAAGGCAACCAACGTAATGCAATGACTATACGCTCTGAGAACTTTAACACTAATGACTATATAAAAAGAAAGAGTAGATCCATGTAAAAATCTGTCTATCCCACCAAGAGACTGTTGGCCAAATCCAGAAACAAAACTAGGTGGACGGACGGACTGACATGCCTAAATCGATTTAGAATTTAATACGGATTAAGAAGAATATACACAATACATTTTATGGTTACAGAGTGTCTGAAGCTTCAATCTTTTCGACAAAATGACGACACACCAACCGTAGACGTATAAAAACAAACAATAAATAAAAACAAATAACAAAAAATTGTTCCACGAGGTTCATTACACTATGGGCATTCTTTAACCCATTATCAAATGTACAAGCCACACACACACACACACACTCAAACCATGAACACATAAACAGAGCACACTTCATCATAAAAATATGGTAAACAAAATAATTTATTACGAGATTAATAAAAAAAAATGTCAGAAATTTACATTTATTTTAAAGATATAGTCGAACACTATACTAAAAAAATTTTTAAAACATTTCACTAATTAAAATGAACTAATTTAGATATTAAACGATCTCGATAGATAAACGGCGACATAGAAAGTCTTCGGCCGTAGAAATATCACAACAAAATATATACGCAAACTTTTAAATAACCTGCAGTTTCAAAGGTGTCATGCACTAAACTGAAATACGGCAATTGTTGTTTGCTTAAAAGCTACAATTTGCAGAGGACTCCATTGCACTTCTGAAGAAGGATTAGTTCTTATGAACTTGAATCAGAAAAAAA
Organism: Glossina austeni; assembly: GCA_000688735.1. Classification (NCBI taxonomy): domain Eukaryota; kingdom Metazoa; phylum Arthropoda; class Insecta; order Diptera; family Glossinidae; genus Glossina; species Glossina austeni. The sequence goes on from KK502604.1 coordinate 181,268, forward strand.
AAAATGCCTGAAATAGACAAAAAACCTTCTCGTAAGAAGTAAAACGTGAAGTCTCGCTTAGGCGTGCCAGGTGGCTTATTAAGAAGGCATCTAAATGGAGCGCAGGCTATCTGCACGCATGAGCTACTGCTCATTAATAATTCATTTAAATCGCAAATCCGCAAACGTTTGCCAGAGCCCACATCACTGCCGGTGTACATGAACTGAACAAAGTATTATAAAGCAACGAGACATAAATGAACAGATTTGAACCACATGGCAGAACACTTATGCACAGTGTAAAATATTGCCGAGTAGCCGAGTTGAGACGATCGTAATTATCAAGTCTATGTTCCGCGCTGATGTCGTCGCTATAATGAACGCACAGTTGGTAACGGCGAAATATTTAAGGATTGGGCAGACGTCCGTTAGGATGCGGCCGCTCCTTACGTCTTTGGCTTTCCCCACTTCTTTCTGACCTTCACCGCGTTATACGTGAAGAAGATGATATTGCTTGAGTGATGGAGAGGACATGGCATAGAACATGAGGAGAGCGCGATGAGACTCGGAATAGCACCCATTAGAAGGGCAAGAGAAAAATGAACAAATACAGCGGAACCATAAACTTCCGATTCTATTCCAGCAAATTGGGTCGTTTGGCGCCCGAAAAGCCTTAACAAGAATTAGTTAAGTTTCGATCTAAATTCCCTCGAAAATTTTTAATCTTGTTATAGTAAAAATTGAACAAAAAATACTCAAGAACACTGAACTTTCAGAAAGTGAGTTTAATGTATTTTTTTTTTTTTTGTAGTATATTTATGTGCACATGGCTATGTATTCACGTATACAAGCGATTATTCTATAAATCATAAATATTTTGAAGTCGACCTATTAATGGGGTTCATACAGCTAAGAGGAACAAAAAAATTTCTGGAGAATATAGAAATACAAAAGAATTTGTTTGCGGATGACTCACTTGCTCACTTGCTATCATGCACTCATCACTCACCGCATAAGCAACAGATGAATGCATTTTTAAACGGTGCTCGTAATGGGTGGATCATTCGTTTGTGCTTTTGTTTTTTAATTTTCAAAGCAAATCAGTCAAAGAAATTTTTTATAGAGTCCACAGAAGGTATATTAAATTTATCCATGTGTTTGTAACATACACATCGAAAACTGGATACATATCTGTATACTGTTTGGTAAAATAAAATGCCGAAGTGACTACTTGACTGGAAAGAAACTTAGTTTCAATATTTTTTTTCCTTTTCTGTATTATTCTCAAATCGATTTAATGGTGCGTTCACGTTCGCATATAATCTTTTGTTTAGAAGGTACTACCAATGATTCGATTATGGACTTAGTTTTATTTGTAAGAGCGATAAAGTAGTATAATCCGATCTGAAATATATATGTATGACATATAGTGTGTGAGATGCAATACACGATATATACCTTCGCCTTATCTTGATATTCTTCAAGGTGTGGCAGTTCTAGGTAGGTAGTGATAATATTACTTTGTTTTAAAATAAGCGCACGGTAACTATTATTAGGGGAGGATGACCCAAAACTGATGCGGTTCACATCTCACAAAATTAACGTTCCCGTCAAAGAACTGACTACGATTCCCCTACCTTCATTAAAAATTACTAATCAGTAAAATTCGTTGCTAAATGTTGCTTTGTTTCATGAGAACACCTGTGAGATCCAAAATCTATGATCTATGTGATCCAAATTTGATGGAATTAAATTTTATTTCAAATCGCTTAAAATATTATCGAATAATTTTTGTCATTTAATGTTAAAATATATAAATTTTTTTTTCATATAAAGGCCAAGTTTCATGAGAAACCTTATAAGCGTTAAATAGACGTACATGGTCCTAGTTTCACAAAGTTGATTTTTATATCAAATTACTAGTGGCGATTAGCTCTCAGTGTGAAATATTAAAAGTTAAAGCCTTTTCGTGTACAAAGGCTTATCTTTCGGTTAATATGGCAGGGAATTCAAAACATCAACCCGTGCGATCCAAACTTTTCAAATCAGTTTAGTATGCCGAAGGGCGATTTGATTGCAATTTTTCGTATGGCACTGGTTGGAAATAAGGTGTTATATGAGGACCGATCGCAAAAACTCATTTTCAATACGGTTGGTGCTTGGGCCAACATACGTCAATGTATCCAATTTTGGTCGTACACCTCAAAAACTTACAACCTGCAGTTTGAACACGACAATACATGGACAGACATCAGATGGGAAAACGGACGGACATGGTTAAGCCGTTCGTCTAAGATATAAAAACCCAGGCATGGCTTAGAACCTAAATATCTGTCTATCAATAAAAAGCAAAAATGTTGTTGAGCAACATTCACAAAACCAAATTCGGGTTCTTCGTTGTTTTAAAAATAACAAAAGTGGCGTCACTTAAACTACTGTAACTTGTAAACAACTGACCATAATCCGTTGGCACTTGTCGTTGAAGAGTTGGCACTTCTAAAAAGTGGTATGGTTGGGACGACAGCTTTGTGACGGTTTCGAAATTTGTCTATCGATGTGCAACACCATTTTACGCGGAATATTCCTTTGAATCTCTTAGTGGATGACGTACATAGAAGAATCGTGCTGCGCATGTTTGGGACCAAATCATGGCCATTTATTCGCACTTCTAGGTAATACGAACGGAGGGACATGCCTAATATGTTCCTATCATTCAGCGAGTATCGTAAGACATAAGCTGCACGTCTTCCAACATATTACGAGGCGACGTGTCGACGTGCTTTGCAAGAAGAAAACACGCTCGAATTTTGTACTGTATTTACAAAAGTCGTTAATAACCCAAAAAAAAAAAAAAAAAAAAAAAAAAAAAAAAAAAAAAAAAAAAAAAAAAAAAAAAAAAAAAAATTTTTTTTTTCTACTTGAAATATATTCTTAGTGGGTATGAAATTATCACGCAGACATCCATCGACAAGTGCTAAGTATGATTTCTTTTTTATTATTTATTTTTCACTGTATTTTAAATTTCAATGTTAAACTAAACGAAGCAATGCCTCTAATGGCACAGACTAATTTACAGTTTATCAACGAAATTGCGAACTGCTCTGAATTCGTTCGTTCACCGGAAGATTTATTTAAAACGTGTCAACTAATTTAAGAACTTAAATTTCAAATAGTCAAAGTGAACCGTGAGCGTCAAGCGAGCAGAAGAAAAAGTTTAAAGAAAACATTTTTCTAAAATACGCCTTTTGTTTCATTCAGCTAAACGCTTGAAAATACATTTCTTCTTAGAGTCAGTTTTATGTAATTGTACATAAAAGTTTGGGGCGCCTGAGATTTTAATGTGTATTCGATTTCTTTTGCTTTCAATGTACAGTCAACTCAAAAAAGTGATTTTGGCAAAAAATTTAAATTCTATCGTTTACTTCATTAAAATGAAAGTTTATTTAAGAAAAAGTTTTTTACGTATATTCTACCCTCCAACCCCTCCCTGTTATTTGGCATCCACATCGACAGGACGGTTAAGAGAAAATTAACTGACCACAACCGACCTGCGCCCACCGTATTCAATCCAGGATGGATCCACCTGGCTTGCCGCATTCAAAGGGTGGGGTTAAGGGAGGAATACCCCGACTGACGTAGTCAACTATCCAAAGCTTTTTACTAGACCAAGAGGATTGCTACGAAACTCAAAATGCAGCCCCGGTGGCTGCCACGATGTTTGTATGTAAAATAAAATTAATTGCAGTGCATTCCATTGTACTCGGAGCAAAATTTCAGCATAATTGAATGCGTGGAAGTGCCAAAAATGTCGCCATTGGCAGTTTTCACGCTAATACCGGAGGCAAGTCAAATTTATTATTCGTGTTAGACCATGGAATATACAGCAGAGACCCTTCGGTAGCATGATTTCGCAAGAACAAAAATTAAGGCCAGTTAAACCCGGTGGACTATGTAGTGCTTATGCATATTTAGGGGTATCCAGTACAAGTGTTCTAGAGAGATGAAAGGGATTTGCCTAACAACTAAGTTCTTTGACAGGGCTACGCGGCTTTGTCGGTGTTTGCACTCCCATGTCCAGGAATATTCTGCATAGCATGTGGCACACTACCACGAGTCGTATTAAGCAACATACCAGCTGTGGGCTTTCGCATCGTGCCTGATGTTTCAACTTTCAGGTCGAACGTACACAAATATCACTTCTTTCTTGCCTTCCTCGCTCTAACTATAATTCTTCACGAGCACAGTCATCATTGCTGTGCTTTCTCCTCCGGTCAAATGCAAAAAAAATAAAAATTTCAAACACGCACTTAGCACACATCGTCCCTAAAGGGTGACTCAGTAGCAAACAGACTTGCTGCCCTCTCAAGCAAAGTAAAAAAGCAAAACAGAAGCAGACAAAAAGGAAGAAAACAGCTTCGCGTGCATTAGTGAACTTATTTGACAAACTGTGGTGTACATGAGTCTGTTCGTTGAAGTGGGTTTGATGGCTAAGACAATCTGACCATCCTTATGGGACAACGGACAGTTCAACGCAAAATTCAAAGCCTTACGACACCATTGACAAGGGTGTGTGCTCGTGATTCGACCTAAGAAAAACATAAATTTCTTGCTTATTTACTCTACAATGATTAGCTTTTTATGATTACATTCCTTGTGGATTTCATTAAAAGATTTATGGAAAGAGACTCATAAAATTCGTTTGAATGCCCATAAGCGTCGATTTATTTATTTATTTAAATAAATTTTATCTTTCCTATTTTTTTTTATTTTGTTTTTTTTTTCATCATTTTTCGCTTTTCTGATTCAGGTGACAAAAACAAGATGAACATGTGCTTGCAAAAAAACAAGAAGATACAAAAACCTGAAAAGATTTATTTATAAACATGAGACATTTGTTTCAAAAATTTATAGCAAGAAAAAAACAAGTAAACAGAATTAACCAAAAACAAAAACATTAAATTTCGCAACGCATCCCAATAAAGCAAAATTAATGAACAATTTTATTGTATTGGGTCAAGGAAAGCCTTCGTGTAATTTTTTCACTAAACGAATATTTCTTATACTTGGAATGAATGTTTCTTTAAACCCATATATTCGCCAATTGTTCCTTCGCTATAGAAGCTCGGGGTTAGAGTCAACTTTGGATTATCGGTACAGTCCTACCGAGGGCAAAACACATGGCAGTGCCACGAATGCATCAGAACTTTAAAGTATGTGATCTATGTGATGGGAACGCCTTTCCCATTAACCACTGTGGGCGCTTTACCTCAACTGCGCGCTCGCTTTACTTAGTCGTGGCCAGTTTATGTGTTAGTTTGCGTTATATGTAGAGAGTAGCGATTAGAGAGATCAATCGGGTCGGCAATTCCGACGATTATCTGGGAATTATCTTTATGGTATCGAAACTTATAGATAAACATATAAAAAAATTATCGATGGTTTTCAAGATTGTCTCAGATTGTTCTCTATTGTAGTCTTAAATGTGAAAAGAACCCACCAATCCGCCTTCGATTCTTAGTCGATCAGGAAATGTTCTTCATTTTTGCGACTTAGGCGATTCTGCAAAGATTGTGGATTAAAATAACCGATTTTGGTAGCTGGACGAGATATTTCAAGGTCTTCGTCAAAAGCGTTTCAGAAGCATAAACTGCACATCGCCATCAAAGACCTTTTCTCATATCCTCAATGCTCTTCTGAAGCAAATTTTGGACATGTTGACTTAGCTGTCTTGTAGATAAAAGTGAGAAGTGTGTAAAAGTCCTCCTTATCAAGTCTTTATAGTTCAAATACGTTCTTGAAGTAAAACTTTTTCTTCCCAAGCGATTCCCTCTTTAGCTGGACATTCGGCGACATGGAAATTTACATTTCAAGCTAGTCTCGCGTCGGTTGCAGCCATTGGCGGAAAATGTCCACTTTCTTATCTTTGCCGATTTTTGAAGGTTTGCTATCCATAACTTGCTTCTCTGCTTCTTGCCTCTGTGTCTATATCAAACCTTTCTATGAAAACAAACAAAACATAGCTAAAACCACTCCTCTTTTCTTCTCCTCCTCCTGTCATCATTTTAATATATAATCTCATTCTAATATTTTCTTTATTCGGTTATCTGCCAAAAAAATTATAGTTTTTTTTCTACTCTTTCAGCTCTCCACTCTATGCAATCTTATCTCCAGCAATACATACTTAAATGCTTCAAGTAGACAGTGTGTATGTTAAGAAAGTCATATACAAGCAACTATATATATAGTATTTTTAAAGGGTATGAAGATAAATACGAATTTAAGTAGCAAAGACATCTACCATCTTCCTCAACAGAAGCTCTGCAAACGTCCTAACAGAGCACTGTTAAGCAGTTAGGATTCAGATGCGTTTGGCCTTGGAAGCTTTCTGCGTCCAAATTGGGGAACGGAAAATATTCTACTGGGCACCTAATGAAATTGTGTAAAAATACGCTTCAAACAAACTAAACAAATTTAAGTTTCTTTAAGTGACTTTTCTTCAGTCGAAAGCTGAACTTTTTCATTCCAATGCGCGCCAATCGAGAAAAAATGAAGATGTGAAAGACTCTTACGTACCGTACCGCACGAGCTATCAACAGGTGCTTTTAGATTTAAATTTGCCACAGCTGCATCATAGGTCATAGAGATCCTCAAAATGTTTCCTTTTGTTGACATTTATTAATATTTTTGCAAAATTTTGTTCTTGATGTGCTCAGTAGCTGCTTTGAAAGTTATTTATATTATTCCTGGGGTCTAAAGGGAAAATTTACTTTGAGTATTCCCCGCCTAAGCCGCTCAACTCAAATAAATTTATAAGGCGGAGCCATTTTTAAGAAGGGTGTGAAGTTATATTTAAATATAACTAGCAAAGACACACACCAACATTTTTTTACAGAGCTCTGTTAAGCTCGTAACAGAGTGCTATAAAACGAAGTCTCGGAGGAGTTTAAGTCAAAATTCAGTTAAAATGAAAATTTTGGAAAATTTTTTTACAAAATATAATAAACAAAACATTTATTTACGAAAATTAATTAATATTTGAAAAGTCAGTATATTTACACAATGTCATAAATGAGGTTGATATAGCGAATGTTTGCTTGGCCACTGTGGGCAAACCACGACCTGTGAAATCATGAAGTACTTACACCGTTGCAAGTACTTACACCGTTGCAAGTACTTACACCGTTGCAAGTACTTA
>KK502604.1:198837-220152 GCA_000688735.1 Glossina austeni
ACAATGAGTCGCAATCGATTTATTCAAATATGGAAAATGTGGCAATTTTCTCCTCCTCCTCCAACTCCTATATTTTCCAAAACAATGAGTCGCAATCGATTTATTCAAATATGGAAAATGTGGCAATTTTCTCCTCCTCCTCCAACTCCTATATTTTCCTAAACAATGAGTCGCAATCGATTTATTCAAATATGGAAAATGTGGCACTTTTCTCCTCCTCCTCCAACTCCAATATGTTCCAAAACAATGAGTCGCAATCGATTTATTCAAATATGGAAAATGTGGCACTTTTGTAATAATGATATGATGATTGATAAATCAGATAAGTTGTTTAAAATTAAAAATGTTATAAACTATATGGAAAACAAATTTCAAATTAATTATTTCTATTAACACTATTTTACTATTTTATTTCTTTCAATGTTTATAAATACGTAATTGTTGTCTGCATATATTTGAGAACTTCACTACTTATCACACGTAAAAAATGCCTGGTGGATAGCGTATATTGAGGTGCAATTTGTGCGGTCGGCAATGTGTTAATAGGTAAAAAAAATTATATTAGAGAGAGAGAGAAAGAGAGAGAGAAAGAGAGAGAGAGAGAGAGAGAGAGAGGTGTCATCGCATAAATCTCATCTATGCAACTCGGTCCTTTGAAAATACTTTCAGTCGGCGCTTTTAGATGACTATGAGGTTAAAACTTTATTTCTTGATACCACACTGCTTGGGAACCTTTGCAAATTACTATTTATGGACTCCTAAATAACGATAATTGACGATGACAATAAAAGTTTAAATATTGTGATGGCTTGGCTTAATCAATAAAATGAAAATACTACGTGTGCAAAGCAACACGGTAAGGCCATGAAAATTCCCATATTCCCATACCAGACAAAACATACGTATCTAGACCAATTTAGAACTTGAAACGAGCCTCTGATGTTTCCTTCTGGGTGTTGCGAACATTTCGATAAAATAAATCGCGAAATGCGGAAACCTCTCGGTGTCGGGTATAAAAATAGATAGCAACAGAAAGTGACGATTAATTTTTGAACGTATGTAAGTGCATAAATTTATTCATACAAATATTGCAATAGTATGACGGTTTCGCGCGCGTTACTATAGGTAGCGATGTTAGCTAACGTTGTACTAACAGTGGTTGGTATGGTAAAGGTTTGTTGACCTTTTACCCCTTTATTGATTTCCTTAACGCTAGACACTCAGACAGACAATTGTGATTTATTTCATAAGAATTTATAAATAATTAATTTACTGTATTTGCGGAAGCAATATATAGTATTTTAAACGTACAAAAGTACAAACAAACGAAGAAGAAAGTTCAGGAAAAAAAGAACGTAAATTAAAAAAAACCAGGAAAATAAACAAAACGCTCGTTGTAAATAATCTTTAGAGGTGAAATTGTCGAGATAAGCCTTTTTTTATGAATATTTAATAGTGAACATAAATTTTTGAACTAATTTAGTACAAAAAACATTTGTATTTAAAATGTATTTACAATTTACGGAAATAAAAAAAACTTAAATAAAATGAAATGAACGACAAAAAATAAAATTTGACTGCTTGGCTCTTTTTCTACAAGTGTTTGATGGTTCTTTAAAAAAAATATAGCATACTTTTGGGCTATATGTTTTTTCGTTACACTAAGCATTCTACAGGAAAGTTTGTTTCACTGTGCAACTGATAGAAATTCGAAATTCTAATGAGAATGTTTAACACTAGAACTACCGAGTACGTCATTTTGATTTGTTTTTAATTTTCGATCTTAAAAAAAGAAAAACGATTATAAAGCACGTAATGTTCCACAACATAAGTATGGTGTCAAGGAGAATGCCTCTAAATATCTATAATCACTTTTTTCCTATGTGACCTAGTTTTCGAGATGCCGATGTGACATATACGTATTTTCTGACAAACAGGATCATTTTGGTCCTCTATTTTTGCCGGCTTGTCACAGTCGTGAAAAAAAAGATAGGAATTTAAAATTTAGCAAAGGCACTCCTCGATCGGTTAAGAATATGAGATTGCAAATTGGGCGTGACAATCTCGCAAAAAGGTCGACATCTTTTTCATATCTTTGTCTGCACAAAGATAGATATTTTTTAAAACCCATGAACCACATGCTCATCAGGATCGGCTTATTAATATGGGCAAAATTTGCGATAAAATTTTAATTCCATTTTATTTTCAGTGTTTCCACTGTAACTGCGCGTAACTGTGCGTAATGACTTAGTTTTTGAATAGTTTGGATAGTTTGTGATAATGATGACTAAAGTTGTACCTTGCTTTATATGTGCAGGCTTCAAAGCATTTACGTTAAGTTTAAGTATATACCATAGACCGCTTGCGGTACAAGGGTATATCAAGTTTGTGGGGATGTATGCAACACGCAGAAGCACTTGAGATAGGCCTAACTTTTATTATACCGATCGATTCAGAGTCACTTTCCGATTTGATCTAAGCGTGTCTGTCCGTATGGATTCCTTGTTTGCAATTTTTGAAATATTTTTGTGAATTACGGTACGCTGACATGTTTTAGCTCAAAGACGAATGCTATTGAAAATGATTCGGGTTGCACCACTTTTCCGATCACTCCTCATATAAAGCCTTATTTTGGAAAATTTGTTATATCAATAACTGCGTTTAGCGAAATGGTGCAGAGTATTGCATGGTGCTCCGCGGCCCATCATAGTGTTGTTATTTCTTTAATTTTAATGCTTTTTTTAATTGTTTTTCATTTCGCGGTAAATCATAATTTAGCAAAGACGTCAACCTCAAAGATTTTTGCGGTATCGCGAATTCTGTACAATATAACAAAAGTGCTATAACGCTTGCGACAGTTGTAATGGTTAGACCAACAATTTTCAAAAGCCAATCGAAGGTCTGATGTAGCTTGCTTTTGTAGCTTATTTTATCCCCCCCACCGTCCTCTAACTAGTAGATGAACTGGAAGTTCTCAAAAGGCTTTGGACTTACAAAACTTCATTCGTCAAATACAAGCCGCTTGAAATGCTTTCGGTGAATGCTTTTAATAGATTTCTATGGTTAATTTATTTAATTACTTTTAATTAAAATTTGTAAGACATAAGAAATTTTCCTGGCATCACACTAAAAAAGAAACGCATTAAAAATCAAGCATGCACACGTGACCTTGCACAGATAGCTAATATGACAGATGTAAAAATTTTTCAAAATAATTCTTTTTCATATAAATTGAAAATGAATTATTTTTAGAAAACACTTTCTAGATTTCACCACATACAACAACAAATGCCCGTTCATCAATCAGTCGTATATTTAAATTTGTTTTTTTTTTTTCTTTGCTCATATTTTTCTTATCATGTGCATCAGCACCACAATATTTTCAAGTGATTGATGATTGGTACGCGGTAAGGCTAGCAGCTGCCAGAAAGAACGGTTTATTGCTAACATCTTTCATTTTCCCTGAAAATGTTTATTTAAATTTCAAAAAAATATACATAAAAATAAAATTATTTCGTTTGTTTTTGCTATTTTCCGAATTGATTTTATTACGAATTAAACCAATTGGGTCTTTATTGTCGATATAAACATTTCACGTTGCGTTCATTTCGTTTCATTTCGCTCGTATTTTCAAAACATTTTCTTCTTTAAAATTTATGGTTGAAAGATTTTTTTGCATAACTTGTTATTATTAACAACACAACACAAACAACAACACAAACAAAAAAAACAATAAAGTCCATTAAATTAATCTAAAAAAAGAAATGTGCTTAAAGCATGAATAAATAAAGTGCTCCTATATACACGAGTGCTTCTCTATCTAGTTAAGTTAGTGGTCATTATGTGTTGGCGCCTACGGTAGATTTGCTTGTTTATTTAACTGTCTAAAGATCTTAAAAATAATGAACATTTTATGCCTGCTTCACTTATTTCACGAGAGTCTTTTCAAGCGACTTAAGTCGAGTTTTTTTTCAGTGTTAGTACGTTTTGTTTATGAAAAACGCAAAACCACCAGATGATCTTTCATTGGTCGTAAATAAATCGAAGACGTCTTAGAAAAACATTTAGGGCCTCTATTATATCCAACTCTCTTTTACTGGCATTTATTAATTTTAAAATTACGATGAATAAAAGGAAGGAGGAGGGCTACAGCTAGAAGGCTATTAAACCTCTATCGTTAATGTTACCTTGTCAGATCAAGGCAAACAGATGGAATGCGGCGCATGGGATTTTATTATTTAGCGTACCTAGCCTGGGATATAAGAGAACTACTTTCAATACTTCAATACTTCATCAGCAGAAGGAATAAGAGGGCTGTGGATAAAGTGCCCATCAGGCATCGCATTTGGTATCAGTTCGAGAGAGGAAGCAACGCATCGCTTGCTAGTAAACATGTATCGGAGATATTGTAAAGTGAATTCACTCCGGAGGTTTCAGCTTCAAAGAAGATCGTCGATCTGACCGGTCCGTAATGAAGAGTAACCCATACGTAAACATTTTGCAATTGCAAAGGGACCCGGCACTCACCATTCGACAACTGGGAATCATACCAAACAACTGCAAATTCAAATACTTTATTTAAATTATAGAAGAACTTTACCAACAACCTGATATACAGTTGGTTGTGTAGGAATATTTAAGGACATCTAATAAAGGAAATAAATTGAAATATGGGGTAAAAGTGTGGGTTCCTTCTCTTTTGAAAAAAGAGAACTTCTTATACACTAGACATGGAGCGCCGTTTATTGTGGCATCGGAAACGATGAAATACTATATGCGATGGATGACGGACAACCTTTAATCAGCGTACATAACATGATTAACTATTCTTTGAAAAAACGCAACACTTTTTAAAACATGTGTTTATGTGCACACCGATTATAGCGTATTTATTTTTATATATCAATATCAACTGAACACATGCCTCTGAAATTTCATACCATTCGATTTGCATGTTTATAGCTTATAGCTTAGAGCCACAAAAATTATTATCAATGCATAATCAAACTTGACTACACTACAGGGCGGGCAGCAAACGACGAAAGCGACCAGACTTCGACTAGTGCGCGCCTCAATGTTGAAACTCCCACCCACCTATTTAGTTTAGTGTATTGTATGAACTTTTCACTTTTGCCCGAAATTTAGAGATTATGTCCTGACACTTGGGTGAATTCAGTCTATCGCGTACGGGTGAAATAGTGCACGTTTTCGCGTTGTCAGCAAACAAAAGCTACCGGCAAGTTTTAAAAACTCAAAGCAATGAAAACACTTTATAATGGGGTGATGGCAAAGCAACCAAAAACACTATAATAGGGCAGGAAGGTCCGTTAAATATCCTACACTACCCTTTTAGGGATTTGTCGACATGAAGCGTTATAGGTGAAGTAGTCGTAAAAGTGGTCCCATCTGAGCCATTTTTAATAGCGCTCGTCCTTGGGCCAAAATGCGTCAGTGTACCATATTTCATCAAAATATCTGAAAAGTTTGCGTTCTGCAAGTTAAACACATGTAAACAAGACGGACAGACAAGCTTATATAGATTCACAAAGTGATTCTAAAAATGGATCTATCTCAAGTCCTTCTAGATGTTGCATACACCCACACAAATTTAGTATACCTTTTTTCCACAAGTGGTATAGGTGTATAAAAACAAGGGCAAAAAAAGTAGAAGAATTATTCGATTTCTCCCTAGCCCGGCAAACAAAATATTGTACATGAAAGAAAGCGACCGTCGCTTCCAAGCTTTTGCATATTAGATGAATTCATGGGAAAATAAGATGAATAAATAAACTGGGACTCTTGAAGGGGCAAAGCGGTATTCGACCAGCGTGAAAGTAAAAACCGATTTGGTCATATTCGCTTGGAGTCCTTTGTCGCACCTCTCACGTTTACAAAACCTGAAATGAAATGCTCTAACTTATCCTTCACACATACATACATACATACATACATAAATGTACATGTCCCCGATTGGTTTATTTGAAAAAATATTAATTTTCTTTCGTATGAATTTTCTCATTTTTCTTCTTTTTTGTTTCATATATTAACGTCAACTAAGCGACTGTGACAGGCAACATGAAAGCTTATGTCATAAATATGTGTTGCATGTGTCTCAGTTACTAGAGCAATGAAGAATCGCAAAAAAAAAAAAATAAATAAATAAATAAGTAAATAAATAAATAAGAAAAGAAAAACAAATACAATGCCGGTGGGTGATTAAAATGAGAAAACGCTGCTGCTAAAATGGAAACAAAAAATAATTTGTTGTCGTTGATCAGTTTTAATTGTTTTATTTTTTTCGTTTTAGCACGAAAATTAAGAGCAGACAACAAATTAGTTAACACCGGCACCTGAACTGTCATAAAAATAATTTATTTATTCAATATATAAGTTACAACACGAGCATGAATTGTATGTGCGCGTGTGTAAAGACTCGTAAAATAGCCTCCGTAGAGGTATAGCTCTACTCTAATTGTGGTTGCACAGATTAATTCGAGATAAAATTGATTTTGTTTACACAACTAATTAGTTACGTTAGTTACGTTACGTTACTCTCTCTACCATTACTCACCTGTTTGCTTTGGTATGTTATAGAAATCTAATACTTTGATTTCCGACGTTTCCACATGCGGTGCGAAACCCTCATACAAGTCACTCTCCTCCTCGATACCACTCAACTTGTCCGCTTGAGCTGAAGCCGTATCACGATTATGCGGCATCTTTATATATATATATATATATATATGTATATAAATATTTAGTTATTTGTTTTTATGTTTCAGTTCCTTCCACAAATTCTTTTTATGCTTTTATACACACATATATAAACATATGTACATATATTAATATATATATATATATATATATTTTACTTTTCTCGTTGCATTTAATATAAATCTGACTAGATTCTTCGATTATCGCGCGTTCGATTCAATTCAGAGCAAATTTTTAATTTTCTCACGTCTTTAGTTCAATAAAACTTAATTTTTTTAGTGTTTTTTTTTTTTTTTTTTTTTTTTTTTGATAAATTTATGGAGATAAAAACACTCCAATACGATGATGCTTAGCTGAATTCATTATTCTGTTCACTCGCTTCTATGTTAAGACTACGAAAAACATCACGTACAAGGTGAGCGAGAGCTGGTGATATATTGTGAGAAAATCTGAAAGATAAGCGAAATAATTAAGTTTTAATAAACTTTTTATTTAATTAAAAAAAATTGAAAAAAAAAGTTTATTTGTAAAATGTTTTTTATTTGCACGAAAAAACAAAAAGAATTCGAAAAGCTTTCACAAAAAACACTATCATTAAAAAGTGTATTAACTTTCAAGGATCGCAATAGTCAATAACTTCTTGAGTGGCATAACATCAGCAATGAGCCAAATCTCTGAAAAGGTCAGAAAACAGAAATTTTCCTTTCTTTCTAAGGAAGTTATTGAGTACTGTTTATATATGCAGTACGCACAAGGCTTTTCTCGCTTTGGGGTTTACGTAAGATGCTGCGACCTACTGTGCGCGATAGCCCGCGGTGTGAAAATGCGCTGGATGGAAATGTCGCGCTATCCTGCAGTTCCAGAATAAGAACATGATCATGACATGACTCTTTCTCTCTAACGCGACACAATCTAAAGCCTTAAATATGTCGTGTTCCGTCAATTTTGGAGGCAACCACAGTCAGCACGAAACTCTCCGAACAGCCGTTAACAGCAAACAGATTCTGCAAGAACTGCAGCCAGCATATGCGATTTGAAAACAATGATTGGTATACTTGGTAAGTTACCACCGACTTACATAGTAAATGAAATATAAAAATTTCAAGCTCTTGATTATTACTGTATTTTGACGAATCTAATTCTCTTACTTGTTCTTCTTCATAAAATCTAATTACAAGCACGCTTGAGAAAAATCTTCGCACACATTCAGTTTATCGTGGGAGATTATGCTAATAAGATCACTAGAAGTTTTCATGGAGCGGGCACTTCTCTTCTTCTTCTTCTTTTTGCATTCTATGAACACCACTTGTATCTCCATGGAATGGGCACTTCTCTTCTTCTTCTTCTTTTTGCCTTCTATGAACACCAGTTGGGTCTCCATGGAGCGGGCACTTCTCTTCTTCTTCTTCTTTTTGCATTCTGTGAACGCCAATTGTATCTTCTTTAACTCTATTCTGCGAGTTAATAACAATATGTCGAACAACATTGTTATCAATTATGCAATAACTTGGATAATTTGTCATAAAGCTTTCTAGAAGCTCCCCACCTCTTCTCATCTTTAGAATAGACTGATAGATAATTAGGTTGTTAAGGAAAAGTGGCAGTTAAAAAGTTTAGTACCAATAAAAACAAAGATAAGAAGTTTACATTCACTTATACCATACGCTTCCTAGAACAAGTAACTGGTGGGATATCTTCGCCACGAATACTTTGATGCGCTCAGTAAAAGTTTACATTAAAATTTAAATAAATATTTTCTATAAACTGTGGGAAGATATGGACAGGAAAAATTTGAAGTTTTCGTTTTTCAAGCTGTTTGTCAGCTGCGCTACTTTCAAACTTTATTTATGGATTTGTGTCCTACACTTTCACTTTTGTTATTAATTTTTGTGAGCAGGAGTTCTCGAACAGCAGAGAATATATGGATAGTGGAAGAAGCTCAGTCTTATCCGCCAATTGCAATGCACTTTATAACTTCATACCTTTCACTCCTCGTTGATGGCGAGTACAAAAATAGAAGCATTTTAATGGTTTGCCTGCAACTAAAGCAATAATTATGGTTTTCCCTAGAAATTGTTGTTGTAATCTTTTGTAGGCAACGTGATAATTATGGTTATAAATGAAAATCGCCATAAAATCCTCCCTCCATTGACGTGACAATCGTCTATGTGAACTTTACGTTCAAACAAACGCCCACTAAGGTTAAATGAATATAAAAAATGTACTTTGCATACATCAGCACGATATGAAAATGCAATCATGCAAAAGTAAAATATAAATAGCTTACGTAGTCGGAGACTCTTTCAAAGTCACAATGAGAAAAGCAAGAGAAAATACCTACACACACACACACATTGCACTTAACCTATTTTGTTTAACATTTGACATCGATGAACTGGCTCGAATGTGATTACTGTTTAAAAAGAAAGACAGACAGACACAAGGCCGATGAGTATTACAAACAAATTAGTTGCTAACTTTGTGGTTAATAATGCACACAATAAAAAGCAGCAGAGCAAGCTTAGCGTCCGTCATGAGACAGCAATCATTCTATCACTCTATTAACTAAAGGCATCATTCTAGCCATTATTGCTGATACGGCTAATTATTCTGTAACGTACCTTACAAGTTAATAATAACATGCATCAATTAACTGACATCAAGTTACCGGCATTTTTTTCATAACAATAAATTAATAAATTCTTGCGACGACTGGAAGCAATTCAAACAAAGTGATGACGATTGCTCCGCGTCGACAATACCCAACCGCTAAAACAGTGACACATTCATCAATATTCGTTCAATTAATGTTGACAACAATTTAATTACAATACAATTCAGAAAGTGAGGGAACATTCAACTGTTAAAAGGCGTTAAAAAAAAAAAAACATTTCATTCAATCAATTGCAATTCAATTAATTTAGTTCACACACACTACGGGCGGGGCGGGATCATCAAACAAGACTTTTCTTCTTTTTGAAACGTCGCATTGTCCATGTTTTTTTGTCAGACTTGCGCCGAAATTCACATTTGTATTGAGTCTAGTTTGCCAAAGCATCAGGCAAAGAGTACAGAACTGCACGACGAATACGAATTTATTGCAAAAATAATGAATCTGTTCGGGCTAAGCCCCTTAGGAGTAAAGAAAGCCCACTGTCCTGGTAAGACCTTTGAATAAAAAAACACTTTCTAAAGGACATTTGTTAGTGCGCTGGGGAGGAGTTAGGCTCCAATTGCCCGACTGCGATCCGTTTGGCAAGTGAAAGGCTTTACGGAGCGCGAAATATCAAGGAAAAATTTCTTCCTTGTAACGAACTATTATACCCAATTTCAGCAAAATAAATTTCGCTTTCCGTGCGTAAAAAAAGTATCGGGAATTTTCAATAATAAAATATTTTTCAATTAATTATTAACCAATCAACTGATTTGATCTCTTCAAAAATAGGACGAACCTGTTTAAAGCAATGCAGTGCTTTTCACACTTATTCTTAAATCTAACAGACCTTCTGGGGTTAGCATAATGGTTAACATGTTCTACTAAAGTGACTAAGTGTGCACACATTTGCTTCGGGATGTGCACACTACTGCTTACTCTGTCAATTTCTTGAATAGATTCTCAACCCTTTGCACTCCCAACCTTTTTCTCACCGTCGACTGTAGTACGCCATAGGAGTTGGTACGAAACACAAAATGTCAACATATAGTCGACAAATGGTTAAACCTTTGTCAGACCAATGCCATCAACCACTCACTTCTCTAAGTGCAAATTTCTTTGTTTACTATTTTCAAAAATTTATTTCTGGATATTCCGCAAGGTTGCATTTGTTGTTATTAGTTTGTATTATTATTATTTATTTTTATTTTTTTTTGCGCAAAATATATGATCATATATGTTCCGATGAAATATTTGTATTTGTCATAGATTTATTTTTATGCCAAAATGTTATTTCACCATTGATTTATTATTATTAGGAATGAAAACATTTTCACTGACGTCAATATAAAAGTTATTTTAAATAGCTAAGAATTGATCTTTTATAGTCGTTTAGAGAAAATATTCTTTCAACACTTTTACATGACACAAAAATCCATCACAGCGTTCTGCTGAAGGCCACGGCATTGCATTCGTTCAGCTAAGATCGAAAGGAATGGCATTATATAGAAATTTTCCATTTGCGGTACACAGCCAAAGCCAGATTAAATTCAATCGCAGTACTACATGTATCAAGAGTGAGAGAGAGAGAGAGAGAGGAGAGCCCTTTAGGATTGTAATCAGGCAACTTGGGCTAGTTATCCTAACCGAAATAATATCCTTTGAAATGTCATGAAATTTACTTTCCTTAGTGTAAAGCCGAATCGGAAGAACGTAAAAAGATTCAAGATGCAAGTATGAGTAAGAAACAGGCAGGCTTTTCACTTTAAAATGTTATTTCAAAGGTATTGGGAAAAATTCCAAAGAACACGCCGCGTGCTGTTTTCAAAGACAGTGTTTTGAAATAAAAGGTTTGACATATTAACCCTTTGATTCCCAGACGGTTTTGAAAAAACATTGTCGAAGAATCCCAGATTTATGTCGAGAAAACCCAGACAGTTTTAACATAAAATCTAAACAGCGCGATCGCGCTGCTTGGTACTCAAACGGTTAATGTGACCAGTACCTAAGGAGATGTCCCCTACATATGTAATATGGAGACGGTCATAAAGAGATGAGGAAGAGGCAAAAAGTGGCCGCAACCATGTGGATACATGTCCAACGTGGCCTCTACCGGCTAAGCTCTTTATTGTGAGTACGAGGTTTGAACTCGCGAACATTGACTGAGTACGATTCCTATCTACTCGGTCGCTACTGATGCGGATGTAAAATTTTGGCATGCCACGTCATACACATGTTTTTTGTCATAACAAATTTTTTATCATTATTTTTTTTATAAATCTGCAATCTTAGCATAACAATAATGCTCTGACATTTTCAAACACTCTTCCTTATCCTCTTTCATTGGCGATTTTATGCAAAGACAAAATCGCTCATTTTACTCTTTACTCTTAGCGAAGCGACAAACCAAACCTTCTTCCCAGCTTTTAAATTCTTAGCAGGCGCATTGTAAGGTTTCGAACCGCTCTAAGCTTCACGCCCACTCAACGGTCGTCTCAATGTAGCTACTCTAACGCAAAGAGAAAGATTTTCTAAAAACACCTGTTGACGTCCTAGAGCAGTGAGAGATCAATGGGGAAGACGTTAGGCTGCACCTACCCAGCAATGAGCTGTTTCGCTTAGGACATACCCTACAATGTTCAAAGCATCAGATCAGTAAAGAAAAACTTTGTTTGTAGAATTTACAGTGAACTGCCCTTAAATGAAAAAAAAATACTTTCTGAACACGTCTGTTCGCGTATTAAAAAACTTGGAAACCCATAGGATAGATTCCAGTTAGAATACATTTGATGCAAGCGCTCAAAATTTCTGGAAAACAATTTTTTCCAAGTTCGAAGCCTCTACTAAGCCAATAAAAAAGAATTTTTTCTTTAAAAAAATTTATGATGACATCAAAGTGTTCTTACTTTTTGGTCATGAAATATTGTATAAAAGCAATTTTTTGAAAGAAACTTGAAAAATATTTAAAAAGTTTCTTGGAAAAATTAATCCTTAACTTTGTTTCACAATTTTTTTCTTCTTTACTATTCTTTGTCTATGTTGTTTGTTTTTTTTTTTTTGTTATTTTTGCTAAGACACACCCTTTCAAAGTTCTCTCATGTATCTATGTAGGTATGTTTTGTTAAAAGCATTGCTAAGAAACCGCATGTAAATATGTCGAGAAATTGTATAAAACATTGATATTAAACCAATATACATAAGCACACCTTATAAAGTTTGTTCACAAGAGTTGTGCGAGAATGCAAAAGCACTCAAAGCACGTGATGTTCGTAATCGACACCTTTTTTTTTTTTCATTTTTTTTTTTTTTTTATTGTTATGCAAACATTACAAAAAGTCGCTAGAGCACGTTCATCCGAGAAGACTTTGAATTTCGCCAGAATTTCAAACGTGTTTCATTGTTAAGACGTGAGAGGTGTAAGTTAAATGAAAAGAGTGCAAGAACAAAAAGACTTTGAAGGCTTTCAGCTTCAAGTAAACAAATATTTTTTATTTTAATTAAGTGCTAAAAAGCCTTTTTATCAAATTATTTACTTAATAACAGGTAAACGAAAAACTTCGTGGCGTTTTCGCCAAGATATGAAGCAAGGACGGAAGAACAGAACAGAACACAAGCGAAAAGTTTTTGAACAAAACGCCAACGTCACGAAATTGCTCCCTCTGCTAACGCAATATTTAATATTTGCTGATAAACAATCGAAGTTCGTGAGTTAGAAGGTCACCAAACTCAACAGATAAAGTTTTTTGATCTTGTTACGTATATGTTATAGAAAATTCCAAGCTATTGCAATATGCTCTGCCTGCTCAAAGTATATGGAACACGGTTTTCCTCCCTGCACTCTTTGGCTTTCAAAACTGTCCCGCTTTGTCCGGCAAGAATTGCCCTCCTTCAGCGAGCATCAACGAATGTAGTTTGGAAAGTAAAACCCGCAAAAGTGGTTGTTTCAAAATGACGAGTAGCGCAATCTTCTTACATAAATCACACTGTTGCGGAGAGTGTTTTGCATATTCAGTCTATACTTTTAGCTTCTATGAGTAATGGGAATGGTTATGTGGTTTTTTGCCTTCTATTTCCTCTTTCGCCTCCTTGTTTATATTTATCTACATGTAAACCTTTTTGTTTTCTCTTTATGTAAAAATGATTATTTTTATCTTAGATTATCTTCATCTTCAGTTTAAGGTTTTAGTTTAAAGTCAGTTTCAGTTTGCCACTGTACGTAGTCATCATTTGAAGCTGAACTTTGTAGGCATGCAAGAATAAAAAAATTTTAAACTTTGAACATATTAGGTCCCCGCGGAGACGAGCTTCTTTTCGTAGCTTGTTCTTTTCAAATGATTGCAGACTGTCATGTGGTTACTGTTTAGTGGCTCCGCTATTCTCTGATAGCTTGCGTGCAAAATTGCATCGACTTTTTCGGTGGCTGCGAGATGCATCTTTGACATCGAAATTTCCGGAACAGAATCGAGCAAACCACTCCCGGGTCTTTCGTTCGCTCACAACATTCCCACCCTATAGTTCACAAATTTTCTCTTTTTTGCAATGTTTTTCCCTTTTTCATAGTAAAGAAACATCACGTAGCGTATTTTTTCAGATATTTCACTCATTTCCAAATCACTATAGCTTTTTGCGCGAGCAAAGAATTATCTTCACGGAAAATGTTACCTGAAATGTCACATTCTGCATCGGCCATTATAAAAAAAGGTGAGCGTATCCCAAATCATCCACACAAACTTAATATACCGTTGTAGCATAAGTGACGAAGGGTACATAAATCCGGATAGTAATTCTTGACTGAGGAGGAAGGAGGTTGAGGTTGATCGAAAATGAAACAGATAAAAATAGTCTTTATCGGCGGCTTTGACCAGCGGAAATTAATGCGCTCCCTGAGGTGATGCGAATGCAGCATTCGTTACAAGTAGAGTGACATATAGTCTCCTTAAACAAAAGCAATTGCTTTTAGATGAAGAAATAATTTATTTGAAAACTTAATTCTGCCAGCATCTCCTTCTCTTTCTCTCTTTCTTTAATTAGTTATTTATTCAATAATCTCGTATAAATTAATTGTTATTTATATTAAACGGAATACGTGCTAAGTAGCACATCGCTGTTTCTTTTTTTTTTTTTTTGCTTTTATTGTTATAATAAAAAGAATTAACAAAAATGCATTCACTTTTCGGCATGTCGTGGAAATTCATCGTCTAAAGTAAATGCAAAAATTGCACGCTTTTCATGCCGGCCTTGGACGTTGTAGCTGGTAATTCGGAACTGCAAAGCATTGCTGTAGATCATCAGAATAAAAAATTTCAAGTCAATGTTGGTTTAAATTTTATAACTCTTGCACTTAAACGAAGGATCGAACAGATCCATGAGAGGTTGGCAAACAGATGGGCGCAGTTAGTGTGTAAATGCTTTAGAGAGTCGCAAGTAGACCCTTGTGAGTACTGAAAATTGAATTGAGAAGACCAGTTGAGGGATCAGAAGAAGCACACATGACTTACATATATATCTTATATAGCCTTTAACATTTACTTCACCTTATTACAAATACAGATGACCAAAATTGGTCAAAATGAATTTTGTTTTTGTTTTTTTTTTTTTTAAGCTCATAAATCCAAATGTAAAAAAAATACTTTTATCCCGGAATATAATATAAAATTAATTTCATCTACAGATAGATCGATTGCTTACATATTTAGATTTGAAATCAATTCCTTCCTCGTTGCTTGTTTTTGTCATGTATGTTGTCGTTTCATAAACCTGACAATTACGATGAAATTTTTGTATATATATATATATATATATATATATGTATGTACATATTTCACAATCGCTACAGTTGTTATTAATTATTCGAACATTGATGGTAACTGTAAGTGTACGAACGATGAATGAATGAATGGATGAATAGCTGGGTTTGTGCAACTGTTTGGTTTTGGTCGGTTGAAAATCAAAACAACTCAACAAATGTTAACAAGGTTGTGCCAAAATCTTCTACTGTAAATATAATACAATATATACACATATATATATATATATATATATATTATATTTGTATGAGCTTTTTTATATGTGTACGAACAGAAACTCTTAAGTGCTTTTAATCATTTTATACAACTTTTGGTTTTTTTTTTTTTTTTTTTTTTCAAAAAATTGTTTTTTCATTTGCGTGACTCTTGTTTTATTACGTTGTGTTACGACACTTTTGTTTTTTAGTTTTTTTTGTTTTGTTTCTTGTTTGTTTTTAGTTAAACAAAAGTTCACTGACCTGATTTTCCTTATAAAATAGCCAGCCAAGGGGTGTTTAATACAAAAATAAAATAAAAAATACCACACGTTTTTCATGTTTTTTTTTTTCATTTCAGTTTTTTCTGCAAGAAAAATACAAAAAAAAAAGAAGAAAAAACCGCCATAAACTGCACATCGTTAGCTAATGCTGATGCTTTGATATTTGCGAATGATTTTGGTTGGCAGCATTAAACGAAGTGCTTTACAAACTGCCATCACTATGAGCATACCATTGGGATCAAAAAATAGGGCGAACTTTTTTTAATTTAAACTTTGCAAGTATTATGAAAAACTGATGAACAATTCCTTTTCGTGATTGGCCCGCAGTGTTCTTGATGCCTATGAAGGGTTGCATGTCGATATATTTAATTGCTGCAGAGTTGCATGTGCTTTTGCAAGTATGCACTGTTCCTAAGTGCGGGGAGCTATTTAAAAGATGCTTAGATAGGCCTCGACGCAGACCACTAAACGCCATTTCTATTGCGGTACTTCAGGGTAGCGAGGCCCCCTTCAATGGGGATTGTCTCTCTCCCCGAGGGGTCGTCAATCAACTTACCTCTCAATTGCCAATGGTTGTGGACAACCCGTCTGATTAAGGCTTCACGCCAGGTGCAGATGTAAAACACACAGACACATCTATTCCTAAGTGCGATTATACCGGGCAAAGAATTTGTGTTAAATTTTGTTTACGGGATGACTATTCTGGAGCAGAAACGTTAAGAATGTTAGAGAAACCCTTTGGTAATGAGGCTATGGTGGAAGAAAATGCTTGCAAGGCGTACACAAAGCCTCTAAAGGAAGCTGATAACCCCTCTAGGAGTGAACGCGACGCGAACATCTGCCAATGAAAGCTGCGTCAAGGCAGTCACCAGTTTATTGCTCGAAAAATGTCGATGCGCAGTCACGGACTTTGTTAATGCTGTGAACATTTCTTTTGGTCCCGACTCAAACCATTTTTGTGCCTCAAATGCATTAAATCTCGATTGGTTGCAAAAACTCTATGTTTTGTGGAACAAAGCGTCACAAGAGTCACTTCGACATAAGTGAACTCATCATTTGTTCTATCAGCAAGCCATTCGTTTGACTTAGCACCGTGGGATTTCAAGCCACGAACTCGCCGACAGCCATCACTTTGCCTACCAAAGTTAATTCGCAAATAAAAAAGAAACGTATTCTGATGCTCATGTCCTTTCATTTCTAACGTTCAAGGTCGTACAAAGGGAGACATAACATAGTCATAGTATGATTGAAGACCGGCATATCTCCATTTAGGGCCTATTCACATTTTGTTCCCAACAAATTAACTAATGCCCAAAACTTGCTCGGAAAATTTGCAGATGACAAAATTAATTTAAGCAGCAACCGTACGCGCTTGCTTTAGCAATGCGCGACTTTTCGCATTTTTCGGTAGGGGGAAAATGTTTCGCCAACATGAGGGCCTTCAAAATAGCATGCGCCGGTACAAAAAATATGTTGTCACTCGCGACGCTGCAACTAGACTACTGGAGGTCCTCTTGCCATCCGCGTTTGACGAGGTTTTCCAACAACGCTGTAGTTCGGCTTCGAAACTTCGGGTGGCCATGCACGTGTCCAGGTTTTATACCTTCCCAATTCAGGCACCCATCGCTAGGTGAGGCCACTCGAATGTGACTTTTTGAAAAAATTCTCCCCACTAAAGAAAGCCTCTTCCATATAAGCATCAAGGATCAAACTTTTGAATTGTGCAGTTGAGTGTACCCCCAGACGATGTTGTATGGTATTTAGTGTTTACAACTTGTTAAACTTCCGATAGCATACAGTGGTGGGTGTGAAAAATTCGTTTAAAACCATTTCTCTTTTCATATATTTTGAAAACTTTCCGCATTTTATTTTTAGCTTTTCGTGCAACAAGTTTCACTTACATGTAACCTAACTCCAGTTAGACGTCATTAGATAGTTGATTTGTTGCATACACTTGTTACGTGTGGGTTAAGTGAACACATATTTTCATGCAAAATTATTAATTCGCCATCAACTCCTCTGACTGTAGGTGACTGCTTGTGCGTGCACAGTTAATTTATCGATCGTATTTCAAATTGCGTTTAGTGATTAATTTTCATTTTATATTTTGTTGACATTCCGTTTTTTTTTTTTTCCATTACATACAATACGTCACTCAATAAGTTCGTAGGATAACTAATAAAACCATAAAACCCGTCTTTAATCATTGACATAATCTGACCTTCAAGGGCAATATCCATATCGGTATCCAAACTATTTATAGTCCATTGCAATGCTTTTCCAACATTTCTGTCACTTCCTTATGTTGTGTATTTTCTTTCCAACCGACGAGGAATTTACGTCTGCACTGCGACTGCAACAACAACAATTCGTGGAGTCATTCACGCCATTAAGCGTGCCCTCCATTTAAGCCGTCTTTAAAACACAGCACGCTTTCTTTTGAGACGTATTGGTAGTGAGTACCTCAAGACAATGTGTTGAATTTTCCTGTTTTCTTCCTCACACTCCTCATATATTCTGCGGTTTCTCTTATGCCTATGAGCGAATGTCACAAATAGAACAAGAAAATTACTATACTCTTCGCACTACTAAATCCGATGTGCTATATAAAATTAAAAGTTTTGAAGTAACCTTTTTAAGAATGCAAAGCTAAGCATGTGCGTGTGTTGATTATTTGAAGGGCATGTATAGATATTTAAATTCTTGCGGTCGTTTACAAAGCTCAGCTCACTTTCATTGCAAATGCAAAAATTTTAACAAGAAAACCTATCTCTTGTTGACACTAAGTCAGATTTAGTCGCGCTGCCGAAAAAACAACAACAATATTATATAACGGGTAAAATACGAATTAAAGGGAAATGTTCTCCATGAAAGGTGATCGTGTCTATCATGCCATGGAATATAATGGAATCTTTTCTGCCTTCGTCTGAAGCCTTCTTCCATATAATTTAAAAGAATTTCTTCGTCGACTCATGCCTTGAGTCAAACAAGTAACAACTTTGAACAAATATTATGGAATTTCAGATTTCTGATTGATCTGAAGGTTTGCTCCATTTGACACTGAACGAATTTTTATCGAGTCTTGCCTTGGGTTCGTTTATCCACAAGAAAATGAAAACTAGTAAGCAATTTTCTTACGATTTGTCGTTAAAGCACAATATAATCTATAGCAGGGATCGGCAATCTTTTTTGGCCGCGGGCCAAAATTAACCAAAATGTGAGCATTAAAGAGACGTTTCGGTCCGGGATATTTTGCATATAAAAACATACAGTCTTTTAGTGAATAACAAGAAAATAATTAAAATCATAGTTCCCTTCGATATCAATGGTCCCCCGATGTTGAACTTGTGACGTCAATTAGTCGTTTTAAGACGAATGCAATCATGCGAATTCTCGATAGCTAATCCGTTGCGATTCTTGCTTCATATAAATTTCATTTGTGAGAATATTTGCTCACATTTATAAGTTGATCCGAATATATTCTCAAAATGTTCGTTTCTTTTTTTTTTTATATTATTTTTTTTTCTATGTTATGTTTTATTTTCGAAACCAAAGTGGGTCACTTGCAGGTATCAAGTGGGTCTTAGATTGCCGATCCCTGATCTGTAGCATATATTTTTTACTCGCAGAGCAAACCATAAACTTATTTATCCCCTCATTACCAAAGTGATAAGCAGAAGAAGATTATTAGTGTTTTAACCGTTTGAGGCCCAGACGGTTTTGATAAAACACTGTCGAAGAATCCAGTTTTTTTTCAAAACTGTCTGGGTATTCTCGACATGAAATCTGAACAGCGCGATGGTACTGCTTGGTACTCAAACGCTTAATACATAGAACATGGAAAATTCTGTCCTGGTAAACGCTCCGGTAAACACTCTGACTCAATGTTTTCTGAACCGATTGTCTTTATTGTGAATCTAATGGACTTTTCAAAGTGGATTGTGGAACTTAAACTAAATTGCCTCACATGGTCTTGATGGAGAAACCATTGTTCATCAAAAGCCGTACATCAAAGCCAACAATAACTATTGACTCGGCTAAAGTTAAGAAGGGTACACTGAGATGTTTTGACGCATCCAATGGGTAGCCCAGACTTTGCCCTATTTGACTGCACTTTTTGTTTCACCATTTACAGCGTTCTCTGAATGATGTAAAGCTGAATTTCGTTCAATTTTTCCCCCGGAAATCCCAGAAGTCGTACAGTCCGATAAAGAGTTTCTACTCAAGAATGATTATCAGGAAATTGTTGCTAATATCCCGCAGATATTCCCAGGCACGTAGCAATGAAGGTCCGAGTTAAGACGCATGTGACGCTCTTTTCTCCTCTACTAATGCAATATTTTTATAGTCAACCTACCAATTCCTACTGGTAACAATTACTATTACGCTTGCCTGTCCATCTTGTTTTCTTGCATTCCACCCAGAAGGTGCAAAGTTTTAGAATATCTTGATGAACTTTGGATCGACGATATGTTTTGGCCCAAGAACGAACGCTATTGAAAATGCTTCGAATCGGACCAATTTTTCGCTCACTTGCCCTATGAAGCCTTGATTGGAAAAGCAGTGATATAACTATGAATAACTGTAGGATGGTGTAGGGTATTTAATCTTCAACTTGACTAACAGTTCACTTCACCTAATACATGTATAGAAAAGTTTTCTATAAGTTTACTACCGATTTAACAAAAACTCAAAGTATTCTTTCGATACGTTTTACTAGAAAAAACCCGTACGTGAATTTATTGAATCGAATAATCACATATTTCACACAAATGTTCCAACTCGTAATTTCGGCATTTTCGTTCATTCGGGCAACACACAATGATTTAGTGATTAGAAGACTAAGGAGGAAGTCACTAAAGAAATTGACAATTGAATCCAGATAAAGTCCGTCTACAACAACAACCGGTTTCTCTCGGATTTCGTCAGTGTCTGCTCTTTTGCAGCTTAATAAGATCGCATAATAAGATCTTGTCTGATGAAATAGTGATTGAAGGGACCTATCTGTGTCTAGGTATACCCAAGCTTTGCATGACATAATCACAACGTATGCCTCGATTAATTTTTATGTCCAAAGCTGAAACGCTGAAGAAATACTACTTCACCGAGCAATTGCTTTAGAAAAAAAATAGAAATAAATCAAGGTTAATCAAAATACCGTAAACCATACATCATTCCATGTACGTGTAAGTACATTCTCTTCGACAAGCACATACACATGTGTGCGTATATACCTAGAAAATAAATTGCTCTTAATATTATTATACATTTCATTGAGAGGGCAATAAAAGTGTATCAACAGGAGAATCGACTTGAGCGGTACGGACAAAAACTACAAAAAAAAAAAAAAACAGTACAATATTTAATAAATATTTTCCTTACTTATGAAAGAGGTTACACACACACACACACACATAGACGCAGGGATGGGAAAAACGGGGGGGAAAGAGAATATTTTAATACTTAGATTTATGTGCATGTGGGTGTAGATTTGTTTTTGTTCACATAGAAGCGGCATACATTCGCACTTGCAGCCATAAACATATCGTTGATTGAATATTTATATGTATGTAGAGCGGAAATTTATGCGATTTTATTATTAATTAAATTAAAATTTATGACTATGTGTTGAGAGGGGTGCGGGAGAGGGGGAGAGGGGTAGA
>KK502604.1:229141-239167 GCA_000688735.1 Glossina austeni
TTTTATTAATGCAAATCTTTTTTATAATACTTGAGAGCACGGTTGTAGGTTGTAGGTTGTAGGTTGATTTCATTTCAGAAGAGACCATTTCAATACCGTTAATGTTAACCAATTTTTTTTTAAATTTAATTCAAAAAGTTGAAAAATATCACTGATACCTAAGAAAAAATAGCTATGTTACTAATATACTGAATATTCGCATAACGATCTTAACCGAATTATTTTTAAACCTTTCAACGAATGGAAAAGCAGAGATCGCCTTTATCTACACTTTCTATAAATGGACGCTTATACGCTATAGGAGAAATTCCTTCCTGTGAATGGGCGTGGTCAGGCAACAGCAGTATGTTGTAATCCCATTACTAGTCAATGGGTCCATGTTGCTTCTATGCAGACTGGCCATTGTATGTCAACGTGCAAAAAAAATTATGAAAATATCAATCAATTCATTGCGGAACACGTAGAAGAGTTTCTGTAGTCATAGCCAGGAGTGTAAAAAAGACGGTAGCCTGCCCTTAGTTGCTGCACTTAGTACTTAGCTTTACATTTACATTAACAGTGCAGTTCAGAAAAACTTTTTTTTTTTGATATGACCAATCATTTCCCCCTATTAGATATAACGCGTTGACTGTCGGAAAGAATTGAAAGGATTGGTCACCTGTACCTGATTTTTTACCATTTGATTCAAATGCGAATACCTTTTCCCTATTTTTCGCGTTTCTTTTTTTATAGGCAGCTCAGCATGCTTTCGCGATCGCAAAATTTCAAGATATCGCTCTCAAACTGAGGACTATTAATGTTCAATATTTTTTTATGGATTTCCAGCAAATTAACAACGAAGACTAATGAGCATGAAATGAATGAGCCCTGTTACTACACCAAGAATGAGCCCCAACTCATGTGAAATTTGAAGGCTTTGTCACGAAGCAAGAAAGAAATGATTGGAATATCATATAAAAATGTCCTGGAATCCCTGTTAAACATATAAAAAGTCTCTTTGGGCACAGCACTTTGATCCCAAGACTTTCAGATCGATATGCCAGTGAGACTGTAGTGTTGTTGAGCGCAAGACTAAGAATTAAGTTCTACGACTATATGTTTATGTTTGTGACAATTTCAGACAACAAAGAAAACAAAATTAATTATTTGATAAAAGATTTTACGATTAAGTAAATGTGAGTATATCTAGGAAGTTAGTTAGCGTTTGAATGTACTCTCATTACAAGAGGTCGAGATATATAGATGGAAAGGAGTTTTCTTGATACTTGTGGAGTTTGGGATATCTACGCAGTTGCGTAGCGGAGGATTGAAATTAACGTCAAGTGCATAGAAAGTAATGATTATCACAAAAGGGGAAAATATATTAAATGACTTTTCTAACATTTTTTTCTAGTGCCAGAAAGTTTTTCCGCATTGTTCAGCATCCCACGATTCATAGGACTTTTCCGTCACTTTATTGGAATTTTTAAGCGAGCTGATCGTTTAACAAATTTGTATAGATTTTCGAATCCATATCAATGTGGACACTACCAAAGGCTTATTCAACACACTGTACACAATACACATTAAATTTTTTTTTTCAATATTCTTACTTTTGCGTGACAAAGATTAGATTGGTAATGGAACCTTAAAAAGATTCATTGCCAACTACTCTAAAATAAGTCGCTCCCTTTCCTCTAGTCGGGTGATGTGCAAAATCGTATAGATTTCGTGAAAAGCCTACTTACTGTACTTTTATAATCGAAGAAATTCAACCCCGACTTTTCCGAACTTTGCTAACCTTAATGTAATTGTAGTTCGAGAGAATTGTTTTTTAAGAAACATATTTATTTAGTAAAAGAGTTCATTTATACAAAAAATTTGGCAACAATTTTTAGCACAAAACCTTTAAAAGGTTTGCATTGCTTTCGAGGTAATAAGAAAACACCTAATTCAACTTAGGATTGTTAAAAACGTCCACCTTATGATTGCAGCTATTGGGAGATTATGTTACACATTTCGTTATTTTTTTGATTTAAAGCTAAAGTACTGCCCGGAAACTTGTGCGAATGCTTCGAATTCACTTCTTTCGAATACCGTCTAGCAGTGTTCTTCACGTTTACAGAACGACTATTTGTATGGCTAGAAGTAAGCGAAAAAGAAAAATTATCTCAAAATATATATAGAAAAAGGAACGCATTTTTTAAATCAACTCACTTAAGGAACATTTGGGGGCGTTGCAATTGAATGCACAGTTTTATGCCCGAATAAAAATCTAAATCGGCTAATAAACTAATCCTCGGTTCGTAGCTGAGCATGAATTCGTTAGAGACCTGAGCATAAGTAAAACCGACTTTCATGATACCATGAACTGCAGCAGCAGTGCTGAAAATTCGAAATTGTTTTTATAAACAATAGTTACTATGATATGATGTCTAAAAAGTTTTTTACTTCTGCATTATTTCGGTTTGAGCGTTTCGGTTCCACAAACTAAGCTCCACTTTTCCATACAAGTCTATCGATCTGAAGCCTATGACTCGCATGTACGCAGTAGCTCCCGAAGCCAATATAACATAATGTTCAAAATCTTGAGTCAAAGTAGTGGCTTGCAGAGCTGGCGTCGGTTCAGAAGCAGTGCCCTTCCAAACATGACCCATTAGCTCAGCTTGACCATTAAAAAATACCAAGGGCCTCTGTAAAACACTCTGTATTGAGATTTCCATACCAGCGGTAACTGGGCTATCGTCATACTCATTATCGTCCGTACCACTATCGCTATCACCAACAAAAGAAGTTAAACCGCTGGTATAAATATCCAACTAAGATTTCGATAGGAACGTCAGTATCAATTGATAAGTGAAAGGAGAGCCAAATCTCTTACTTTGCACAAACTAGTTTCCTCTCGTCCAGCGCTTAAGAATAATTCTACCGAGCCACGCTTCAATACGCCTCGATATATTTCCTGTACGCTTAATAAGCTTTCATTAAAAGCCGGCGACCAAGAGAGATCACGAGATAAGACCGTAGTAAGTCCTGAAAATATAGAAAGAATCTTTGAAACTCTTCGAAGTTTCTCTAAATGGTAAACCGGTTAACCTTTTTGCGCCATAACATTGTAATTATTGATGTGCGGCCTTTCTTTTAAGCATTTCTTTAAAAGTGCTCGGAATTTGGAGCATTTCTCAGCTAAAACATTCAATTTTTGTATAACATAAGTTTTGATCTCGAAATGCTTATCATTTGAATTCAAATAATCCAGTAATTGATCCAATTGTTCCTTTGAAGGCTTCATGGCCAGAATGATTTCCAAGGCCAAAGTCCGTGCTGATGTGTCGTATCTGCTCTGAGTTTGATAAAAAATTTGCGAAAATTTTTGAAGGTGCTTTTCATTAAAATACGTGATAGGAAAACTACGCAAAGCTTGCATGGCAGTCACAGAAATTTTAGTTTCCCCATTCAATGCCAAATTCAACAAAGTATCGACTGTGGAGGGATCTTGTAAATTTTGCAATGCTCTTATGTAACGAGTCTTGCACGCCTCATCGTTTGCGCATTCGCTCTCCAGCTTATTCAGTATAAAGGACCGAATTTTCAGAAGCAACGCATTGCCGGGCTCGAAACCGAGTTGTTTCGTCAAAGAAGCCAGAGTTTGTAAGACCGAATCGCTTAGTTTATTATTTTCGATAGGTTGGGCTGGCGATTGTAATCTTTCCAAAAGGTCTTCTATGATGGCAGTATCTGGATGAGTGCCCACCGCCAACGATTTTATGTATTGTTCCAAGAGCTCGCCATCTGTTTCTAATAATTCGTAAACCGCATTATGGGCATCTTTAGTTTGTACAGCTGCTAGCAAATCAACGAGTTGAAATTGTATGTCGGGATATTCGTTTAGAATGTCTTTAAATTCCGATTGTTTAGTGATCCGAGCCAAAGGTAGCAAATGAACGAAAGCTTTAGCCATACTTTCCTTCCCGGTTTGATCATCGTACAAATCTTTCTCATAAGAGGAAACTTGTTGCATTAACTGAAAAGATAGCAAATTGTGAATGAACTCTCTTAAAATGGTAGCAGATAAAACGTACGGTTTGGTCTTTGTTTTCGCTTATAGCACCATCAACATCGCCAGTGATTTCAAAGACCCGGTACCATTCTAAAAGACTCTCAATAGCTTCGTCCAGGCTCTTAAAGACCAATTGTTTCACTGACTTTTCACCACTACCAGTATGTTCCAATACAAACAACGATTCCACTTGACTACCTACGTCGGGCTGGGCTTCTAAAGACATGCGATGCGTTTCTACGGATTGAGCTTTCATTAGCATGCCATCCTCCGACAAATCATAGTCCACCATCTCCTGAGAGCTCAAACGAACGCCTGCAGGTATTTTTTTAAACCTTCGATTTTATTATAAATTACTTTCATAAATATTTCAACTTACCCAAAGGCTTCTCTGCCCTATAATTTACTTTCAAATCCCAATGTGAACAATCTGTCTTAAATTTTTCTACTCTAGTTGCGGATCGGGCCGAATAGAAAGTTTTGCATTCCCCGAGAACATCCACCTCAGTAGTTAGACCGCTTTCGTGTTGAATTTGAAGCAGGGACGCCACAGCCTTCTCCATATTCAAAAGCGATTGATCCCGATAAGTGTGAGCAATGACGTTAACAGGTTTACCATTCCTCAGGCCGATATAGAATGGTCGATCAGGTATTTTAGTGATGGGCTGAGAAAATTCTTTATTCGCCTTTTTCCGAGGAGCTTTCACACGATTGTCCATCAAGTGAACTTGCAATAGCTGATCCTCTTTTGAATTCCATACCGAAGACACTTTTAGCACAGAATTAAAAGTATAGCTGGTCTCTTGCGAACTCAAAGAATTCAATTCTTTTACAGTTACTTTGTTATTTAAGGCAAAGATTTCTTGTCTAGCGAATGGAATCAGTTGAGAGTGAACTAGTAAGAAACAAAAAGTTCAATTAATGTTTATTCTCGAACAGGAAACTACTTTGAATATTAGAAGTTATACTATAAAAATTACAAAAACCAAGGTTGCGTTCTCGTCCTGCAGCAGTAAAAAAATATAATCGGAATATATCGGAGATTAGTTCTGCTAAACTTGGGAGAAATTCATATTCATTTAAAATTCAACCAAACAACTTTTATGACTGCTTATCTGGTTAACTGTGTCGACCTCTTTACCGATATGCTCATCATGGGAAAAATATTTCATAAAATACATTATTGTAGCAAATACACATTCACAATGACATAATTTTATAAGAAAACCCGACAAGGATGTACGGACGGATCATGGCAGATATGTTGGTCATACACAAAGTAGATGTATGTGCCTGAAAAGGATTGACGGACAGCCAGACAACACTTTCTTGGGGAGTAGATGACTCAATATTAAGAGTGTATTGAAAACAGAGTGACGAAGAGTTAGCCATCACTTTTCTGAAGAAGAACATCTTTCAATACTTTTCTAAGTTAATGTCTTTCAAAGCACACATTAACGGGCATCGGGAATTCGGAAATTTTCACCTAAATATCATCAAAAGGGACGTAAGCAAACGTGTAAATAGAAAGAACTTTTGAAAATTTTTTAAAATTTATTTTTAAGTTAACTTCAGTAATATTTTCCAGGATGTGGGAAATGCCCCCTTTTTGAGAGGCGTGAAATTTGGCACCTAAGCTGTTCTTCTATTCTTTTATAAAATATTTTATTTTAGAACAATTTTTAAATAGGTTTTGTAAATTTCGATAAATTTTTCCTTGTTCAGAACTCCTATTCAGGTTAACTACGAGAATGCGTTAGTTGCCGTTAATTGAAAAATCTGTTTAAACAATTGCATTGTGTTATTATTATTATTATCAAAATTTATTTAATAGTAGTGCGCCTAGGCCCACAGAACCATTTTGAATATCTTTTGTTCCTGATGCAGTAGATCAAATTTCTTGAAAATACCTTAAACATTGGACACAAGAAAACAAGACTGACGGACGGACGGACGGACGGAGAGACAAGCTTAAATCAATTCAGAATCGCTTTCTTTCCATCATATAATTATAGGAAAGTGTGTATTTCAAGCATACATCAGCACAATTTTAATATATCCTTGTACCAAAAGAGGTATTTGGTATAAAAAGGTAGGATGAGCCCTAGGAATCAAGAATGCCGGCTCTTCCTTTTTTTTTTTTTTGAGAAAAATATATAATTGTAAAGTCGTTCCCCTCAAGCAAGGAAGTGCTTGTTAGCTTAAATAAATTGAAAGAAGAAAAATATTTCCTTTTAAATCTTTATGAAAGTATCTTCTTAGCAACCATCCACGGCATTTTAACATCAAAGTTAAAGCTGCAGTCACGATTGTCTGTTATTAATGGTTCAATATTTTCAAAAGAAAAAAGAATAAACACTTCTCTTCGTGTCTGGCTGGAGATAAGCCAAGCAAAGCCACGTTTTATGTAAAACGTAGCTTGATATCAAAGCACATTCTTGTGGACATAATATGAACAGTTTTTCAAATTGATAATAAGAAAAATGGTCATCCCAAGCAACACAAATGCAAAAATCATTTGACATTCTAACACTGACACTGATAACAGTCAAAGGTTATCAAAAACTTATACAAATTTATAAAACACTTCAACTTCAGAAATAATCATATCTTCGCTCATACAAAGACCGAATTCCTCTTTTTTATAATAAATTTGAATTCTCTAACAAATCTTAACCAGAACTTTGTTTTTTCATGATTTTTGTTTATCATGATTATATTCTTAATAAGTTGCACTAATACGTTCATCTTCAAAAGTTCGTTTACATTATTATCACAGTTAATGGTGCTTTCATTTCTATCATAATATTTTCAAGTAACTCACCGGCCACCAAACTGCAACAGTTTATCAAGAATACGATAACCGATATAAAAAAAAATAATCTATTGAACATTGTTGAAGACGCTTTCAATTATTTTATCGAAATTGAATATTTAATCAACGACGCCTTTAGAAAATTTATTAACAAATATTCCAAATTTCACGAACTCACAAATTAACCAAATTGAACTATCCGCTCACCGCGTATGAGAAAAATGCGATGCCGCTCTATGCTCTTATTCGTTTATTACTCCAAATGTAGAAAAATGCAGGGTTGCCAAAGCTACGAAAATTCCTTAAGCTGGGGGGTAAAATACAATAGAAGAGTTTAAAATATCTTACAGATTGATTGATCCTGCAGAAGTGAAACTTAATGCGTGGGACTTATTGACCGGACTTGGGTGAAAGTACACAGCTGCCGGTTATCATACAGATTTTACTGTGAATTAAACGAACCTCTAAAAAATCATTGGCTGATATGTGCGTATGGGAAATACCATAAATGTGGGAAGAAGGCAGCACGCAAAATGCGCAACATCCTTAGTGCAGTGAATCTAGAGAAAGAAACGGACCAGGAGGATTGAAATGAATTGATTTTTAACCGAGACAAGTCTTAGAAGAGTTAGGAGCTAATTGGCACTGAGTGAGTGGCGTCGCAGATGGAAAAACAGGTATACTGCAGATCTATAAAAGCAAGCGAAAAAAATCGAAATCTTCGAATGGCTATGCGCGGCTCGAAGATTTCTGTTGTGAGGAACGGGTGGCATTGCAGCATAATGACAAATTGCGTACGCTACACAATTAGAAGAAGCTAAATGCTTCCATTTGTGTAAAGTAATATTGTCTTAACAACTTTCCTGGCTACTGATGTCTCTTGCATTGTAAATATGACGTCATCATAATATGTAGGCTTTGACAATGAAGAGAACAGTCGAAAATATTTATTCTACTTAATGCGTCTCTTTCGTAATACGTTGACGTTAACAGGTTGTTTGTAGCAACATTTATAGCGCTTTTACTCACATTTAATTTAAGAAAATTTAGACTAAGAAAAGTTAGACTACGTTGGCTAAAAACCTTGTACTGGATTTTATTGATTTTATTTAAGTTTTCAAAATAATTGGATGTAGTCGCGATTGTAGGTTATTCGAATTTCGGTTGAAAACAACCAACGGAGATTTATTTTCCGTTAGTTTTCCCCAAATTATAGTAGACACACAAACATCTGTCATTCGTCTTATAATTGTCAAAATCAGATGTTCATGTGTGTTTATTCATATGTCAGAAGTTTCATATCTGTAGCTAATTTGCGGTCTTGTGTTGAAGGATTTGCTTGTTCTTTCTTTTTTTTTTTTTTATTAAGACAATTCCTACATTTGTATAATAATTACTATCATTAAAATTTACAAAATTTTCGGGAAGCTTCTCTTTTGCTGATGTGTTAATCTCTTTGTACCATAGACCACTTGTGGTACAAGGACGTCTTAAATTTGAGTGAATGTGTACTTGATGTAGACCGAGCCATTATTATATCGATAAGCTAGTCTGTTTGTATTGCCTCTTTTTTTCTGTGTGCTTTCACTCAAAGACGGCCCCTAGTGAGAATGGTTCGGATTGGACCCCTTTTTCGACTTCTTCTTGAGAAGCATTTGTAGATATAACAAAAAAATTGGGTCTTTCACATATGCTTCTACCACTAGTAATGTCGGATATAAAAATATTACAACTAACCTCCAACAACAAGTTGCCGACAAAGAAGTTTATGCTCACACCGAACCATCGACCTTGGGACGATTAATCATTTGGCGTTGATTCGCCGAGAGAGCTTTGTTGCTCATTTTCCAATTTATGATGATTTCTTAAATATATTTTTTTTTTTTTTTTGTGTTGTTGAGTAAAGTTGGACTAAGCCAATAAATTTGTGACTTATATGTCCGAAGTGCAATACTTTACTGGATTTCTTAAATAAAAGACTTATTTTAACGTTTGAAACTTCATTATCAGCTATCGTATTGTCTTCTTCTTATTACACAAAAGCAATGATCTTCGTTTACACTGTACAAAAACAGCGTGTTATCTAACAGCGTGTTATGTAGGAGGTTATAATAGGGTTAACAGAGTTGCAATTGTGACTTTTTTTAGTGTAATCACCTTGTTCTGGATAAATAATATTAGCGTAAGCGCCAACAACAAAAACCTCCAACTGCTTTTGTTTTTATGCGTAATAGTCGTTTAAGTGAGTAAAGCTAAATAAAGTTGAACATGAAAATGATTTTCTTTCTGCGTAATGCCTTCTCACTGCGTAGCACTAAACTAGCTCGTGTTAACGAGCAGAACGAGTGCATTTGCACTTCTTGTGAAAATATGCTTTACTTGTACGTCTTTATATGTACTGATCAATCATCATCAATCATCATACAGATATAGTGCAATGTGGGTAACTCACGGCCAAAAATATCTCTTTCGCATTTTATTATCACATAGTAAATTTACCCAAGCGTAAGTGCAATTACTAATGATCCGGTTAATTGTCAAATTTAAGAGAGAGCGAGTAGACAAATTTTGTCTCTTCCCCTTGTAAAAACTGTATAAGCGCTCATGAAAGCATAAAGAGAGCGAGAGTTGTATAGATTTTTATACCCTACACAACATGTGGTACCAGGTACGGGTGTGTAACAGGCAGAAGGACTTAAGATAGACCCACCGATCGATTCAGAATCATAACCTGAACTGACAGATAGATTGATTGTGGAAATGTTTTCCCAAAAAACTAGCTGAAATTTATTCGCCTTTTTTTCGTTAAATCCATCATTTTTTCTAACTAATAGCACTTCTAGGGTCTTTCGTATTATGCCCGCCGTAATTTGGGTTATGTCAAAGAGAGCAGCATTAGTAGGTCGTACGGGTATGTAACGCGAGATGATTCGCTTTCGGTGGTTGGTGAAGATGTAGTCTTTACGATTCCCAGCCATGATGAAGATGTACGGATTGGTAGAACAAGGGTAAAGTTTTGAATTTAAAAAAATTAAATATTTTTATATATTTAAAACTTCTTTTCAGAGGTCTCTAGGTATTTCTTTAGATAACGGCAGTACAGTCGATGTACGATTGGGTACAGATCAAGGACGTTGTTGCACAACAGTACCCGAAACGAAAACTGCTCGAA
>KK502604.1:239541-368906 GCA_000688735.1 Glossina austeni
TTACAAATCAATGGGTGGTAGCGGAATTTCAGAATGAATCAATGGGTGGTATGTGAATTTGAGAGAAAAACAGCTGCAGAATGTTTACAAATCAATGGGCGGTAGAGGAATTTCAGAATGAATCAATGGGTGGTATGTGAATTTGAGAGAAACACAGCTGCAGATAGTTTACAAATCAATGGGTGGTAGAGGAATTTGAGAATGAATCAATGGGTGGTATGTGAATTTGAGAGAAACACAGCTGCAGAAAGTTTACAAATCAAAGGGTGGGTAGAGGAATTTCAGAATGAATCAATGGGTGGTATGTGAATTTGAGAAAAAACAGCTGCAGAATGGTTACAAATCAATGGGTGGTATGTGAATTCTTTAGACCATTTAAACTTTGGATCGTCTAGGAAATATACAACGAATATGTCTCCAGAACATACTACCGAATATTGGAACGAAAAAGTTCCAGATATATTAAAACAAAAATTAGTGGAGGTTCAATCACCTATCACGGATAATGCTAAGAATATTTTTATATTTCCAGGTGATGGTATGTCAGTGCATGTTTTTTTATTTCATTATAGTGGACTTCCCATAATACAAGAAACGGGAATGAAATGAAACAAAGGAGGCACAAAATTATTTGCTGCTACAAATTCGAAAAGTATATCTCTTAAAAGATAAAATGCATTCTTACACATTCGTACTATGATACAGAAAATGAGTTAATGTTAGTAAACCAGTTCACTTCCCATTCAGAAAATTTAAATTAAAGTAAAACAAGCAAGAACAATATAATCAGTTACGGTCAGCCGTTAAATGCCCTACATCACGTATACACGCGAAAGCGTAGCTTTTATGAAAGATCTTATATTGGAAGGCGATCAAAACGTCAACTGACGCAATCCAAATTGAGGTCATAAAATTGCTCCACTTCAAAACTGTCAAAAATTCTGGGCTTTAGGTTGATATATAAATACATGGACAGGTATAAGATGGACATACGGATAGATCATCTTAGATCGGTTCTTATCTTATTGTAGCGAACCGGACCGCTCATTTCGCATTCAGAGAAGCGAAATTAAAGGAAAATACATTTGTATACAGAAAACGCAAATTATATCCAAAATGATAGTAGTTTTGCTGATACTTTGCTTACCTGTTGAAAACATTCGTTTGCGATAATTTAACGGCCTGCAAACTACTGCGGATTAGAAACCACTGTGCCTTCGCACATGGCAGGGGCTTTGTAAGTGATACTAATTTACTTTGTGTAGGGGAAAACTTTTCATCTTAGTAATGCTTTTAATACAACTGTTACACAAGTAGTTATGGAAATTTTTGGCAGCTTTAAGGAGCAATCACAAAATGTAGAAAAACGGTATCATGAGTAAGATGGTGTTTTATATATATATGTACGTATATATATAGTTCGAATTTGTGCAGTTTTGCTCTACGTTAAGTTACATTTTGTTTAAATATGAAAAAGTTAAAGCTTTCTGTCAGAGTTGAGATTAAAAATTATCATGAAAGTGTTTTTGAAAAGCGCACAGACGTGATATTCTTTCATTTCTCCACTTAAAGAAACTTTTATTTTATTTTTTTATTTTTTTTGCAAATTTCCTCCTTCGTCTGCATTTGATGAATGTTTTTAAAGCCTTTCTTTTTCAATGACATGAAAATTGAACCACGCCTACCTCTCACTGCATCGAAGTGCTGATTTCATGCACATAAGAATAAAATCAAAATACATGAACTATCGCGTAGAATTTCGTTTGAGTGCCTTTAATTATTAACGCCCTTTTAAACAAACAAGCAAATAAATAAGCGGGCTGTTATCAGCTTCACAACCACCAGCACCACCAGCACCACCACTGCAAGAGTTACAAAAAAACAACGAAGCGATACTCATCATTAAATGAGCCTATATACGCATAACCGCACACACTCGCAATATCTATTTAAAATTAATTCTAGTTTGCATTCATTGAAAGGCGTACAAAATTTAAGACACAAAGTAAAAAACACAAAAAGTAACAATAATAATAAGAAAGTAAAAGCATCGAAGAAAGGGAGACAGAGAGAGAGAGAGAGAGAGAGAGAGAGAGAGATAGCGAGAGAGAGGGAAAGAGAGGGAAAGAGAGAGAGAGAAGGAATATTCATCATATTCATGATAATGTTTTAAATAATAAAAAATAAAACCCCGAAG
Source organism: Glossina austeni (assembly GCA_000688735.1). Taxonomy (NCBI): domain Eukaryota; kingdom Metazoa; phylum Arthropoda; class Insecta; order Diptera; family Glossinidae; genus Glossina; species Glossina austeni. The sequence continues at coordinate 241,739 of KK502604.1, forward strand.
AACTGCTTAATCATGATTTCCACCGAAACGGGGCTGGCGGCTTACTTACAATATAAAGCCTATTTAAAAACATGCGTGCACTTGTGTGTATACTTGCAAATATGTGAATGGCAAACAGCCCATTAAAATCAGCTGTTTGTGTAGCGTGGCAAAAGCGGAGAATTGTAATAAACAAACCAACAACGAACGTCAGAGTCAGGGGATATTCGATAATGATTTTTGTTACTCACACACAATAAACGCACACTGTTGCGGCAAGGGGCAGGGGATGTGTCAATAAACGAGCACTAAAAGTACAAAAGAAACAACAACGTGCCGACCGACCCACAACAATTTCATGCAACGAACGGGAATCGAATGGGTTGCTTTAAATTTACAAGATACACCACCCGTGAATGCCGGTTGGACTTGACTTTGGACGAACCAGGAAAAACGAGACCCCGCCAAAAGAGTTTCGCTTCCCTCTTTTTCACCAGGCTCTCAGCTAACAACAGCAAGCATTTCGACGTAAAATAAGGGAAATAAACAAAAATTTTCGTATTTCATTTCATGCGAGATTGCCTTCGTATATGAATGCTCTCATGTATATGTCGCATTTCGTTGTGTTGGGTATTTTTCATTATAAACTGTGTGTGTGTGTGTATTCAGTCAGTGCAAAGAACAAAAATTCTCCTTCTCTCTCTATAAGTTGTGATTGCGTATGTGTTTATCAAAAAAAGAGACCAACCAATGTTTACTTAACAAAGCGAAAAATGTAAGAAATTCAGTTGCTTTTCTTTGCACGAATAAGGGGGTTTGTCTTGTCACATAATATTCTGTCCGCTAATGTTAAATGTTAAATAATAGGGTTGTGCCCGTACAAAAACTGTCTTAAGTTATTATTACATTACATTAAATTCAGACACATTTTTTGATATTCTCCCTCTCCTTTTCTCTCACTTCATATTCTTTGCATTCTCAGCGAGTACATTCTCATTTATATTGCTTTCAAACTCTCCACCATTTAATAAAATCAATTGCATGGTGAAGCATTCACAGCTATCGACTAGTGATTCGAATACGAACTTTATTCGCTTTTAAAAGAAGAATTTTCCCCTACGTTTGGTACATATGTGCGCACATATACAGGTAAACAATAGAAAATAGATAAAGATATTAACTTGGGGGTCAACAATATTTTAAATGATTACGTTTCTTAAATCATGAGCAATTTCTGAGAAATTTTATAAAAAATTTTAAAACCAAAATAATGGGCAAAGCATTCTTACTCACAATTATTATTTACAGTTTTTTAAAGTTAAACGAAAATACAAAGAAGAAATAGAAGGAATGGAAAATGAGAATTTTCCTGGAGTACGATTAAATTTTCACGTTGTAAAGCTTTTACTCAGTCTGATTAAGCTCCGTCAAGGTTTTTTAAATCGATTAAGAATAATAATATGAAGTCAAGAGAAGCGAATCGAAAAGCCCTTAATTCATATGTTGCGTAGCTTGGTGAGTAAGTAAAAGGAGCGGTTATGACGTCGACCTTTCTGGGTTTAATACTGCGTTACAATTATTGTTTTGGATGAAAGGCTAAGGGCATAATATTTACCGATGAGGTATATACCTCTCAGGCTGTAGTCACACCCTATTCTTTTTTCCTCACTTCATTTGCTCTGACCATCTCCGTGTTTACTTGTGCATAGCGGAGTCCCCCTGGTTTCCTGGTTTCCACTGTGTGACTGTCCAACGTCGTGCGGCCATACCGCCTTTCAACATCTTCAACTCGAACTAATTAAGAATTATTTCCTTGTCCGAAAATATGACACGCATTTCCAATCTTAATTAATTGATTTAATTTTATTTATGCAATTACCGCGAAAGCGTACCAAAGTAAAACTAATCTGAAAATTTTGAATTGAAAAAAGTCTTGAATGACTCTACACCGCTTTTAAGAGACGGTTAAGCTTAAAGTGGGTGGCAAATATGTTTTAAATTTATTACATCACTCCGTTTGGTTTTGATGCGAATATTTCATTTCGCAGTTCGAGAAAGTTTTTGATCAAAATCCCTACACCCTAAGAACTAAGGAACATTCTTCAAAAACGCTCTTGTTGTTGTTTTAGGGAATACACAACACATAGAGAGAACAATAAATTAAAAATAATAAAAGATAGCGATAATAAAAGGGTAACAATGCAGATAACAATGCATTCCTTAATCCTAAAAGTATTCTTAGACAGGTGCATGTAATTTTTTAGATCACTTTTGGCAAAGGGTATATTAAGTTTGTTCGCATGTATGTAACGCCCAGAAGAGTTTAAGATAAATGGAATTTTCATTGTACCGACCGATTCAGAGTCATTTTCTGCATCGATCAAAGCTTGTTTGCCCGTCTGTCCGTCTGATGTCTGTCCATGTTACTTTATGTTCAACCTAGACGTCGCAATTTTTAATTTATTTTCATCAAGTTTGGCACGCCGACGTGCTTTAACCCAAGAATGAACGGTATTAAAAATGGTTTCGATCGGTCCACTTTTACGTCCACTTCCCATATAACGTTTTATTTTGAAAAGCCATCGCAATGTTTAAAATTTCTTGACAAAAGTCGCTGAGTAATAGCATTTCGGAATTTTAAATTAGCATAAGAAATTTGGTTCGACTGGGACAATTTTTTGAACCCACACCCATATAACCATTTCTACGAAAACTGATCCATATTTCATGGTGAAAATTGTATGATAATAGCAAATTAACGAAGAAATCAATCTTACCGGATTAGGGTCACATAGGCCTATTTTTTGGATGCCACAGCATATAAGAATTCTCAGGAAATCTAACTCTTTACATGCGAAAAAGGGCTAATTGTTAGTATTTTATGATGAAAATTTATTCATGCTAGTAATGTGACATAAAAATGAAGTGGATCAAGTTTGAACCACTTGGCTCTATTTCTTCTGCACTCCACTCGATATAAGATTTCTCATGAATAACAGTAAGCCCTGCAGAAAAAGATTTAATTTTTAATATTTTATGATGAAAATTGGTTCATAGCAGCAATTTAGCCAAAAGATTAACGATAGAGAATTTGGTTCAGATAGGTTTTTTTTTTCGACCCTACCACATATAGGGGATATCATGAGAAGCCCGTCTAATTTTTACTTTTCTATGACGGAAACCGAAAAATAATAAAATTTGTAGGAAGTAAATTAAGTTTGCAAAATTTGGATCATGCCATGTGGTGTTTCATTCATCCCCCAATATGCGGACTGTAATGAAAAGCATGCCCTTACATGAAAGTAGTGCCTAATTTTCGCTGTATTATTACGAAAACGAGTGAATAACTGCACTAGGCTGTAGGGTATCTTATGGTTGGCATTGCCCGACTATAATGACCTTGCTTATTTGCTTTAAACAAAATGGCAGAGATTGTGTGCGATGAATAATATTTGAAAAATGAGAACCCATGCCACTGCAGCTGTGTCGCTCATCACACGATGTCGAACTCACACTACAAATATTAGTTAACTTTGGGCCACATTTTGCATCACATACCTCAACTGCTTTAATATAATGGCTCAGATTTATTTTAAAAATATACTTTCTGCAAAGATCAGCTGTTGAGATATACACGATCACTATCTACGGTCTTTTTCCTCTTATTCGGCAGCTTGCGCAGTAGAAAGTTCATGGTTTCGAGGCGAAATATTCCTCGACCCATTTTGGCACGTTCTCAACTTTTGTGAATCACTGATCTACTAATTATGATTGGCTTGAGCCAAGTGGGTGGTAGTTAGAAAGAGACAGATGTGGAGAATAATTGGCAACAGTGAGGAGTTCCCAGCCCGAGTTGAGGATCACTTTCTGGGTTGTTTTTCTACAGACGGACGGACATTGGACCAGGTATTGGTATTTATGTATACATCTTATAAAAACATTTTAGAACCTTAGCATTTTCGACATTATTTCATTAGGAATAAAGTTGTGGACCATTGACACTACAGTTAACCAAAATGAATAGAAAGAAGTAAACTAAAGTGCTGGGTGATCTCTTCATCTCTTCCATGCAATTTTCTTAGCACTTCCTTCATAATGATGGTGGATTTTTCACCTTCGTTCAAATACGCAATAACTTTAACAAGGTCCACAAATAAAGTTCAATGGAATAAAATGGAGTTAGTGAACGAGTTGGCCACGAAATAGGACGAGACTTTACTCTATTTAGCAATTCACTGTTGTGCTATAGATTGTTTAACCGTCTAAGAGCTTCACACTCCGTGTGCTATTGGACGGCGTGAGTTAAAGCCTTCACGATCAGTGTATCTATGTAAAGCACCGAGAGACATCTGCCCAACAAATATACGTAGCAAACATCCTGAGAGATGTAACCAAAGAATAATATAATATACGATCGACGTACTCCCTCATATATTCTTGGTCGTCCAAACTATATCACATTCAGCACTTTCCTTATGTCCAATGTGTTCCTTGCGAAAGAAAACGATCGTTTCCGTAGCTAATAGTGAATTTTCGGTATTTCTGCAGTTCTAAGAAATGTGATTAGGTGAACATCTTGTGTATATATGTCAACCTCCAATTCTCTTTATAATTCTTTCTATTCTTTTCTTCACTGTGCTAAGCAGAAAAGATTCAATATGAACATGAAATTGTTTGCCAAACAAATCAATTAACAAACTTACGCACATGCACCGACAGAAGCAGCGAACATAAAGTATGTGATAAATAAAAGTTCGAACTACTTGACCAAGTTACCGAAGCTCTTCAAGTTGCTTAGGCAAGATATAGGGTTAGAAAGAAACATTTGACTCAGCTCTTCTTTTATGCAGTCCATTGACAAAGATCAATAATACCGCCAATTGGTTTTTTTTATAATCGAAAAAATATTGCGCCTTCTGTAAACCAACTTAGATTCATAAGCATATACGATTCTTTCATTGATTCTATACTCATGTATACCGAGTGTTGCCAAATAGTTATCTCTTTTACTTACTATGCTCGATTTAGATTTTTCTGAAAAGTCGCAGACGAAACATGTTGTTAGTGTTCAATATGAAAAAGCTAAATATTGAAAAGTATTAAAAGGTATTATATATAATAAATCTCCGACATTCTTTAATATTGATTCTAATTTCTATTAAATTTAAACTTTGCCAAAGAGATTGTGAATGGTTTGCAATAGACGACGAGAGTGCACGAGAAGCATTGATTCGACAAAAAGAAAAAATAAGTGAATCAACAATTCGCCTGCAATATTGCAGTGTAGTATGTTGCAACAACAAATTTTTTTTAGACAGTCATACTGTTTGTTCCCCACCATGGGCAAACAGTATTTCCAGTAAGCAAAGCTATCTAAGCAAATAAACTGGTCTTGAACAAATATTTTCTAATGTTTGGAGCACTAAAGTATTACCAGAGAGATATAGATGACGATGATGATGATGATGATGATGATGATGAGAACGATGGAAGCGAACAAATAAACTTTTTTTTAATAAAACTTTTTTCCTTTTGTGTTTGCGAACCAAAAAAAAACAAAATAATCGCATCTTTCGTTCGTTCCTTCTTCATTGGTTCGTTTAATGAGCTCATGAGTCTTAAAGAGTCCATTATAAAGAAATGTCGCTAATAATGGCGACAAAAGATTTACAACGGAAGACAGACAGACGGAAAGTAACAAAAATGTCCTTTTCTTTTTCGGTTAATGTTGTTGCTTGTAATATGGCTATGGCCGATATTGGTGGGTCGACGGACATTTTGTTTTGTATACCCGTCATTTTGCTTATTTCATAAAATTCTATTAGGTTAACAGAAGACAAACGCAAGTAAAGCACTTGTTCTACGATGTGCGCGCTTTTTCGCTGCTATAAAAAGAAATCAATTTTTTTTCATGAAGGTGTGTAAGTTAAAGCATTCACGCAAACAAGTCTCTCCAAGTATACGCTCACATACTTCAAAACACAAAAACAAGACAAAAAAAAAAAAAAATAGAGGGAAGTACTACTGCTTTATAGGAATCATTGAATCATTTATAGCATGCTGTACGGTTTCGGTTTATTAAGTTTACCAAATTTCACTAACACTCAGTAAATGCCGTTTAGTGCTAAATGAAATGTGTGTAGCGAGCGCCACGCTGAAAAATATTTATTTGTTTAGCTTACAATGAAAAATTTTTGAAAAAAAAAACGGGTGTGGTCTTTTTTGTAATAGCCACCACCTATTCCTTTTTCGTTAGACCGGCACATTTTAACACAACCTGTTATTAAATTGAAAGCAAAAAGACAAACACACGCACAGTGGCCATCGCACAAGGGGAGTAAAAAGATTCATGCAATAGTCACGTACATGAACGCATGCATGCAGGCAGGCAGGCAGGCGATAGATATAAAGAACGCCACAATCAACCAACCAATATATTTATATTGTGGGCGTTTAACACTTGCCCACAAGTAATTTAACAGGACGACAGAATCGATAGAAGTAAATGTTTAACAAAAAACAAATAAATAAATAAAAATAAATAAACAAAAAAAAAAAAAAGACAAAAACAGCAAACCTCTAAAGACAATCTTCCAAAGTATTACATGCATGCATGCAAGCAAACATACATACATATATATATATATATATATATATATATATATACGCCTATATATATTAATGCATACTTTGTTATATTCTAAAGAATATTTTCTGATTCTTCGTTCGGTTCTTTGGTATACGTACAGAAATGAATGAAGACAACAAATGAATGTATGTAAATAAATAAGTCAAGAGAACGGAATGGCGCAAAGTAAGTCAATTAAAATTTCATACCCTATAGGAAACGTTGAAGGATATACAATAATTTTTGTTCAACAATATTTGGTTACCTGGATCTGGATTTGTCTTGCCCATTATTTCATGTATGTACGTAAAATATAACGGCTTAGCAATCTTCGTAATAACTACAGAACAATAAGACTAAGACTATTAGAGTCCTTTGCTGTACTCAGCTGCATACAGTGACGAGAGCATAAACTATGCAATTGTATGCTATTCCTACGCAAATTTAAAATCATTTTGGCCATGTCCTTCCGCCCGTCTGATTGTTGTTGGTTTGTTCGATATTGGCGCAGAAAACTGAAGTTTGACTTGAAAATGGGCAGAATCACCGTAAAAATCAAGCCTGAAAATAATATTTGGGGCAAATTCTGAAGAAAGGAAAACAATGTTTCCAATAATTTATAAATTGGGGGAGAAATTGATAGAAAAAGCTTCTTAAATACACAAATTTTCCCACAAGACAGAGATGTCCAACCTCTTTACTAATATCCCTCTACACTTCAAATTTTTTAAGCAGAGTTATTGCTTAAGCTTGTCCTGCCTGTAGCCATCTATCTATTCCTTGTTTTATGCTGGCACTATGGCAAGTGGCAATATGGCCCTCTTACGCTGTTGAGCTTAGAAAGATGGCTATAAAGCATGAAAAGTTTGAAAATCTCTTCTATTTTAATGAAGGAACCCATAATCGGTTTCGACTCTTTCGACAAGGAGGTATTCCAAAGCTCTTGATCTCATCTCTCTCTGTAGATTTTTTTGGAACAAAGCTTGTTCCAAGCAGAATATAGGTTTGAAAACTTCTAAAAATTTTATTTGTAAGGATTTCTTTTCCTTCAATCGTAAATTCCTGTGTGCTCGTACGATATACGATAGCATTTTGAGTTTTCATGGCCTTCTTTATCTTATTATGCCTTTATTTTTTGCAAGCTGTAATAATATATGGAACGCATCAGCTGCGTAAGAACAGCAGCATAGTCTTTAATCTATGCTTACTGTTGCTGACACTCGGAATGCATGCAGCTGTTCACGTCTCACAGGTTAATCGCCCTAACTCTAAAGTTAATCTGCATCGAGTTTATGAAAAAATAAAAAAAATATTAATTTTACAAATGTTAAAAAACCTTGAGAAGACTTCCAACTACATGCTCAGGATTCCAGACTCCAGACTGAGTTCAACCCAATCTATTATATAGAATAGGACTATAGCGTCTACAATTACAAAATGTAGAATAGAAAGATTTTTTCAAAGCTTCGATACTTCCAAACAAACTCTGGGAGTAGTGGATAGTAATAATAGTAATAATAAAGAATAAGGAACGCTAGAATCCGCACTGCCGAGTAGCGAAGAATAGCGACCGTTAAGTCGGTGCTCGCGGGTTCAAATCTCAGTTGGTGATGGCTACAGTGTGAGTGCTCAGTCGATAATGATATAATGTTTCGAACGAGGGCACACACGCTAGGCTGGGACCATTGCCCAATCCTTTGTCTGTCCCTACTTCTCCTTGACCATCACCATTTTACACTTATAGACGACGTCCCCTAAGTGATTCGTCATATTAGCAAAAAAGAAGAAGCCCTTGAGGTATTTTTAAATTCAGACAATTTTGGGAAAAGGCATAATTGCTATCGATATCGACTCGCAATGGCGAAAAAAGGCTCCACTTTTATTATGACTTCTCGTTCAAGCCAAACATCGATAACTTTAAGTAAAACTTTGGGTGCTGCTTAACCCCTTCCCTAGGACGGAAAATCATCGTTCTTTCGAGCGTTGTTTTCTTCTTCTTACCATTTCTCAAAGGTCACACAAGCACGCTCACTATCTCTTTCTCCTCTTTTCCCCTTTCATATTGGTAGTGATATTAAGAGAAGAGAAACGGAAAGAGTGAAGATCCTAGACTAGAACCCTAGAACCCATAGATTTTGAAATATGAAACGATGAATATATCCGCGGGAAATAAAGTCGAGACTTTTGCATAAACTATTCTCCGAATCTCTACTGGCCTTTTTAAAGGCCTTTTAGCGAACCTTTAAATTTGTTACGTATCGTCTCTGCAAAGTTACGCAAGTATGTCATTTAAGCATATTTTGAACTTAGGTAAGCGTGTGCAAACTATACTGATCGCCTATTATGTGAGTATGCTTTATAAGTTTTTTCTCTTTGTATACACATTTCGCCTCGCATTTATGTACTTTAACGCAATTTCTTTCTTGTTTTTACTTCACCTGATTGCTTACGAACTGTGTAGTTAGTGCTGTGTATATAAAGCTGGCAAGGGGCCAACCATAACAATTATGTATCCAATAAACACAATGACCGAAAAATCATTGAAAAAGAACAGCAACAACAACACCAACAACAAACAGCAAGTTAGGTACTATAGTCGCTTTGTTGTTCGCGTGAATTTGAAAATTAACTTGAGTGGACAAGCGACGATAGACAAGTGAAAGAAATCGCTTTGCATGACCAAATGCTTATTAAAGCAATATGAGAGCCTGGTGTTAAAACTGGATTGTGGACCTGACTGACCGCATGTTGAGCCATTTAATCGAATAAGATGATATAAAGCACAAAAACAAGAAATAAGCTCCACCATATATATCACCCGCTGAAAATCATCACCATCATCGTCGCGTCGCGCAAGCAAACGCCAAGTTATTCGTAGAAGGAGATTAAAAAAGAACTTGAAAAGAAAATAACATAACAAAAACTTGCTTGACCACCGACTACTACAACCACTACTACTACTTTGTAAATATATTTTATTATTTTGAAAATGACGACGTTCGGCGTCATGTCTCTGCCAGTGCGAAATTCCTTTGCTTTCCCTATATTCCCTAGTATGCGAAGCAATGACGTCAGAGATTTCGCTCAATACTACTTACGGATGCGTTTCATGCAAAGCTAAATAACGTGTTTTTATGGATGGATATTTATGTTTTCCCTCTAAACCGGATACAAAAGAAGCTGACGCGTATGTACGTACGTCAGTCATTAAACTTATTTAACCTTAACCTTAGCTTCGGTAAAAAGCTTCGATACAACCTCAACTATGAGGGCATCATCTTCATTAGTAAGTGTCAGAGTGTGTATGGACATTATATATGAACGCATATAATCGAACAAAAGCGCCACACACGTTCACACATGTCAATACATGTGACCACATTTCTCCCAAAAAGGTACCAGAAACTACTAGACACCACTTTGACTTTGGCGGAGAGTTCGTTCAACTTTACCAAAAAAAAAAAATAAATAAATAAATAAAAACAAAGCAAAACGTCAACGTGAACGCCTTTCTATAGATGCGGAAAAGTTTATTTACGCGCATGTATGCATATAGATATGTTTCGACGTTCGGCGGTTTTTATTCGTTTTCTTTTCTGCTACTTTTTCGCTTCTCTTCAAAGTTTTGCTCTCTAAGGCACAAAACTTTCATTGGATTTATTTCCAAAAACGTAATTCTCACCAGAAAAAAAAAAAAACATTCATTTCAGTGAACTTTCTGTGACCCACGTATCGTAATTGATTTTATGTGAGAAACCTTGAAAATCAATACAAAGCTGTTTTTGTTATACGTTTCGCTCAACGTAACAACGGAAGATAATGCGAAATGAATCCGTCTTCACAACAATGCCATCACTGCCTTTCTATTCCAGTTTCGTTATACATGCAAAGTTAAAAGCAAGTTTACCTAAGGAAGACAAGGTATGTTTAAGTTTTCATTGCATTTCATTTATTCGTTTGTAATAAGCATGTAATTCGTTTTGATCCCGTATGTGTGCGATATGTATGCGATCTTATGTTTCCAGCGTATGGACTATGTATTCGATTTGTTAAAAATGTTACATGTGGGGCATGTGAACCGTACATTTCATAAAGCGGTTATACTTCAGATGATGACTAAAAGCAAAATAGTTTTAGAAACAAGAAGAAATCTACACCAAAAAACCAAAAACCTATGTTTCACGTTATGTCATGAAAAAATTGGACTTGGTATTATTTAGGAGCCTTAGAGATTTAGTAAATATTTTTATATGAGTATCTTTCGCTGGATTTTGTTGATTTCAAAACTTTGTACGGAGAAAATGTGTTTCAGATAAATTTCATTGACGCTACGGCTCGCTGTGGGGAAAGAAAATGGAACTGGAATTTTTCTAATTGTTTGTCTCTTTTCAACTAGGCACAAGAACTGTGTAAACACGGATTTCCAGATATATTTTCCTGTAAAAAAACCGTTTGACCTTTGAACTTTGGGTGCCAAAGTCTCTATTCAAAGCCTCTGTTCATTTCATTAGTTCAGTATTTGCAGACTTATTTATGAGCGAGATTACTTGCGGTAGAGGCAATTATAAAAACGGCAGTTTGGCTTTCCCATTTTGGGCGTCAGATTGCTTAAAGGCTCCCTTTCCGGTCTCTTTAAATTTTGGCAAATTGTTTTTTTCCCCACTATTTGCAGATTTAGTTATGCGCTACATTGCTTGTGGCACACTGTACGTTAAGTTTGTGCGGACGGACTGACGATAGATCCGTTCTTTATTTGGATCGGATGGAGCAATGTTTTGAGCATCTTGTCATATAACCACTCCCACGAACGCTGGAAAAACAGTGTAATTTTTCACATTGCACAATGAAAACTTGTTCATAACAGTAGTTTGATATAAAAACAACAAAAACCAAATTTCAATAATTAGGTGCATTGTGTTTATTTTACCCCGTGCAAAAATTCTAATGAAACGCAACTCATTGTATGCACACAAAGTTTAATTTTTACTACCTTATGAAGAAAATAGCCGAATAATCATAAAATGTTTGACAAGAAGGTTAGTTTTGCTAAATTTAGAGCAAACCATTTCTCGCTTTGGATCTTTGGCACTTTCCTCTCTTTCAGTCGTCACTACTCCATTAATATTAAAAGGCGCGGTCAATGCATTAGCTCAACTAGAAGGGAGGTAATCTTTATAAGACCTCACCACCTTCCTAATTGGTTAACTAATTTTTTTTTAATTTTTTAGAAATTTGTTTTTTTTTAATTTTTTAGAAATTTGGTTAAATTCGCTTAGTATACGCTTTGAACCATGAAAGAAAGAAATGCATTACCAGAAGAAAAACTTTTTCCTAGAAGTTTTGGCCTACTTTTAGGCGGTCAAAAGGGGCTACCTTCGCAGCCTAATGTCTCAACCGCCAAATCTCAGTTTCTCCGGAACAAGGACATACATATTAGAAAGGAAAAATTCATTCCAAAGGATTTTCAACCGTTCAATACGTTGCTGCAGTTTCATTAAGTTGACGGTTAAGTAGTTATAAGGCTGAGAGCAAATGGAAGGCTTCCAATTCTTCTACCAAGAAATTAAAAGTTTGAGGTAAAGATGTTGGTGTCGGTTATGAGTTGAGATACTATTATACTTTGCTCTCAGCAAAGTGGAAAACGTGCCATTCTGCCTTCGACAGGTGCGGTGAAAGGTCACGTTCGAGCACAAAACTGCCGAGAAAGGAGAATGAGGAAGAATATTTGAATATGAAAGGATATTTTCACGATCCTGGTTTTGCAGAATAACGTGGAAAAGGAATAAAAAATTTGTTGTGAAAAAAAAAACCCTATAGCGCATATGAAAACTTTAAAAGCATTTTTCTCGAAAGACGATGCGATCTTTTCAAACGGCCCACGCAACAACTCTGACCACTTTCAATATCTTTAAAATAATACTCGCAAGAGCATCATGTAGGGGATTTAATATAAACATTTTCGATCAACAATTGACTTAAAATTTAAATTTTTATCCATAATTCTCTATCTACAGACATCAAATGACTTTCTTAAATTAAACGAGTCCCTTAAATAAAGATGTCTCAAGAGGATAGCTCTGGTGCTGCTAGCTTTTAATATTTTTCAAAAACAATTTTTTTTATCCATAATTCTCTATCTACAGACATCAAATGACTTTCTTAAATTAAACGAGTCCCTTAAATAAAGATGTCTCAAGAGGATAGCTCTGGTGCTGCTAGCTTTTAATATTTTTCAAAAACAATTTTTTTTTTTTATATTTATATACATATTCTTAATAATCTCCGCAAAGTTAATTGTTTTTCCATCTCAACGCCATTGCATTCTTTACGTTCTTCTTCTTCTTCTACGAATCAGCAAATCAACAAAAGATGATTCACTTAGTTGTTGTTGTGGTTGCCCCTTAAAAAACCAAATGATTATATAAACAAAAGGCAATCACGTCAAAAACATTAAAAAATTTATTATTATTATTTATCATGTAGGTTAATATTGTTGGCTTGCATAAGCGTAATCTCTCCAATTGTTGGCGAAGGTATAAAAAATGTCAGAGAAAAAACACAAAAGGAAATCAGGTTTTCGTGATGGACATTAAATGCTTTTAAAAACATTAAAGGAGAAGAGAGAACTTTTTTTTATGTAGATACTTAAGCGCAGACATCAATAAAAGTTTTTTTTGGTGATTTTGTGAAACTAATGTGTGTGTTACTTTACTGTATAATTGTTTAATTTCACAGTTATTATGTCGATTTTTCTAATTCAATATTATTAAGAAAATTGACGAAAAAAAAATCGACAATACTTCCATGCTCGCATATTAATCCTGATTTCGCTCCACATCTATATCCAATCAACGTCAAGAAAATCAAGATCAAAACATTTGTAAACAAGCCGTCTTGATCATACTATTGCAATATACCGATGAATCTGCGAGAAACTTACTTCTCCAGTTTGCAATTGTGGCCAAAATCTTACCATTAAACATGTGCCTTGTGCACGTCAAGACCTTTCCAATATTCGACGCCTCATCTTCGGATCGTCTAACACCATAGATGTCTTGAAAGTACCTGGCGAACATATTGTCAATAAAATATTTAGCTTTATTAAAAGTGCTGGACCAGTCATCCATCCATCCTATCTTTAAAAAAAAAAATAGAAAAGTCGATAGTCTTGGTTGCTAGTGCTTATCCTGTGATCTAAATAAATTATAAAAATACTAATAATTAAGCAAAAAAGTAAAGTTAAATTTTTAGCAAAGACACAAACCTTAAAACATCTTGCACACTTTTTTAAATATTCAAGATTAGTTTCAGTTTCCATTGCCCCAGAATCAAATTACATCGAATTTAATGCATTCAAAATTCTCCTTCGAGACCTCACACCTTTAAGGATGCAAGCATATATTTATAATGTGTATGTTTTTTAACAGACATAGATCTCTCTTTTACAATCTCGGCTTATTATAGAATTCTTAAGACTTTCTTCACATTTTAATTTAAACGAGAATCTAGTTTCCTTTATGTAGGGTATTTAATGCTCTTTCCGAGAGAATGACAAATTTGAATATATATTTTTATTGTTCTGCCTACATTTGAAATACGGTAATTTGCCTTTGTATACCTATGCGTGTAAAGCATTATGGAAGTGTTGGTGCAATTCGTATAATTTTCTCCTTTAGCTGCAGTATGCACACACAGCAAGTATTCTTCTTCTTTAGAAGTCTCTCTCAAAGTATCTCTTTCGCTTTGCCTCTCCTTCTCTCTCTCTCTCTCTATTACTCCTTCGAAATTCATATATAGCTGTGTGTGTGTTTGTGTCATTTGTATGTTTAGCCCCTTTGCCAAACGAAACCAATTGATAGTAAATGCTCACGCAAAATATATTCACACACATATGCATGCCTGTATATATGCATGAATGTTAATATTTTTAACGATGTATACAATAACCACACCTTACGAGTGTATTCTTTGCAAGCAAAAAAAAAAAGAATTTGTTTTGTTCGTATTGTTTGAAATAGCAATAAAAACTCGGAGACAATAAGAGGAAACAGAAATTTATAAACAAAAACTATGTGGTAGAGTATTATGTATATATAACAACAACTTTAGTACTAAGGAAATTCTGTGTTATATATACTGGAAGCCTAGTAAAAATGTTGCTGTTGTTTGATTTTTTGTTGTTGATGATAGATGGCAGGCAGGTTTATATTCACTATACATGCATATATTGTGCAATAATAATAATAATAATAATATAACAGCAACAACAATTGCTGGTGGGGTTGTTTTTAAAATTAAAAAATGATGCTAATAATGTATTATTTTGTTGTTGAGTTGTGTGTGAAGGAGAATACAAAGAAAAAAAAAACACACACACACACACGTGCAAAAGCATTAAATAAACATTATAGGAAATGTTGATTGTTTTTGCTGTTATTGTTGTTCTTAATAACAAAATGTCTACTGACTGTCTCGTCAACTCGTCGTCGGTTTTTTATTGTGTCGTAAAGGTGGGTCATTGTGGAATGACAGCGCCGAACTAACCAGGCTGCCAGTAATTTCGGTTAGTTATTATTATTCCGCTTCTGACGAAATAATTTGTACATGTATATGTGTATTTTTCGTGGTTTTGTTGTTTGAAATTTGTAAACACAAAAAAAAAAAAACCAGAAAAGAAAAGAAGTGCAAAATGTACATATATATATATATATAATAATGACTTTCTGTACGCAACTAAAATGGCGTAAAGAGAACGAATGAACTGACTATTACTACATCACTCACTCATTACGAAGGAAATGAGAAAAATGTGAATAAAATTGAAAAAAAATGATAAACAAACAACTAACTGAAAATTATGAGTGCCGCTGTTCATATTAACGTTTGAAAGAAACAGGTTGAGATATGTTGACAGTCTGACTGCTGTTTGTTTGTTTACTTTAAGTTTTATATACAAAAAATCGCAACACCATTTAGTAGATAGACGGACGATAATCGTTGTAGATTTTTAATGGTATATATATATGTATGTATGTATGCATGTGTATATATATAAAATAATAGTGAGTAGTATTCGCGTCACATTCATGATTTTTCTCTCTCCGGCTCTTATAATAATAATGTTGCAAGACAAGTTCAGTGTTGCGTTCTTATAAATTAAATAAATGAAATTTTTAGCGGGCTATCTATTTCTCCTTGCATGCAGTGCTTCCTTCCTCCGATTCGATTTTGAGAGCCTGCTATTTAGTGTCATATTTCGTACAGAATTTCGATATTTTTGGTAGTTTCGCAGTGGCCAACGCCGTCGCTACTCTCCAAAGATGCAACACTGAACAACGACCGAACAGCAGGCCAACCGCCCTAATGAGCTGGTCAGTTTATGAAGGAAGGAAGTAAAGCATATTTTTGTGTATTATTTACCAACGAACGTTTGAGTTCAGCGCAAACTAAATAAATGGCACTGAACGAAACTCATGTGCGTTTGAAGAGACACTAAGCAAGCAAGTAAATACTTCTGGTTCGTTGAAGAATGGGATATGTTTTGCATAACATGTTCTTCTTCGCCTCACTTTCGTACGAATATCATCAGATTTTTGTTTTGATTGCATTATAAATTTCCTCTGCTAGTGATTGCGCAAACAAACGAGCGTAAGAAACGGAATTGGGAAAGTATTTATGGCGCAAATATATTTTTATTAACTTCTTGATAATAATGTTTCTTTTGCATTTGCGTTCATCACGTGGCTTTGATTACATTTTCCAAGCGTGGAGGAACTGTGTGTGTGTTTGTTTTGTGCGCTCTTCTGTATCATCCAACCAAATTGTTACTTTTACACCACACATGTTTCGTGTCGTTTGTTCGCATCTGACCAATCCGCATAGCCAAAATGCGCATTTGAGCCGTCATTGTTCCACATAGCATTAGGGGAACAGCATTTTTAGAATAACTCACTGCACAGCATTTCGTTTTTCAACAATATTGCTCTCCGCACAACAATCTATAATTTTTGAAATTGAATGCCTTGTAAAACACCTATAATCAGAAGAGAGCAGGCATTTTTGCTCTACTGTTTTTCTGCTTTCATTGTATTCTCGGGCGTCCGCTTTCGTATTTTCACAGTGCACTTGAAAATGCTTTGCAAATTTATTTATTTATTTATTTATTTATTATTGTTTTTTTTAATAGGGGGCGACTTTCCACCTATGCTTCAGTCAGAGACACTCATACATGTACGTGTTGTTCTCCTTTGTAAAAGACAATACCTGGGGCGATTCTTTAGTCTGAATAGTTTTCAAGTCTTATGCATTTAACATGAAACATACACATGCTTCAAAAAATAAGCTTACAATGACATTAACGACGTGACAGCATCTAACGAACGCGTTACATATAAATAAACGTAACAATCATCGAAGAAAGGAGGAATACCCTAAACGGTTTTTAGTTCCATCCACAGCGTCCAGATATCTCAGGTATGTATGTAGGAAATCGAAATCATAATGAAAATGATAAAAAATATTTTATTCGAAGTATTTATGGCTAACCAACTGGCTGATAATTTTTATATATTTTCATGAGGAGTGAAGCACTACTCAGCAAGCATGTGTTCCATGGTAATCAGAAGGACTCGAGCAGCAAGGTCGTTGCGTTTCTTGGTATTTCGCTCGTCCTTTGAAAAGCGAACGGTTCAAGTCAATGAATGGTTGTTGGTAGCGTTTGGTAGCTAATAACAGACCACATTCTTCTGGTTCCACTAAGCATTGTCAAATATCGTCTTCCTATCAAAGCGGTTCAGTCTCGCAGTTCATGTACATGCCTCGATCTACCCATGAATTTTTACGTCTGGTTTTCTCAAAATAGATTTACTTTTCAGCCCCAGTTAGAAAACGATGCGGGCTAAGAAAAAATGCTGTCGACGAATGCCGTTTATTTGGCAGAAAACTCGACAGTTGTGCGTCGTGTATGTATGTGTTGGCATTATAACTTCTTATTGTTGCTAGATGTCCGAACTTCAGAGAAAGGCCAATTTTAGACATATATGTCTCCCAGGTGTGACCTTGGAGCCATCTATTGTCAAATTCCGATTTCATATTTACATACACATACGTATACATATCTTTGATTAATCTTGTGGCATATCTTTGCACTGGTACGGAAAATAAAAATTGATCGGACTTTTGATTTATTGGTGGGGAACTTGCGATGAAAATTTCAAAGTTAACATTTATGGAAAAAGGAAAAAGGAAGTAGGAAGGCATGGAAAATAAATTTAAGGCGTTGCTTGAAATTTATTGAACCTATGTAAGCACTGCATGTCAAGTTTGAAGCGCAATTTAACAGTTCTTATTGCAACGCCCAGATATCGGTTTAAATATTTATTTATAAGAGCGTTGACTAATTCGATCGATTGATCCTTCTTCCATTTAACTATAACTGCGGTACGAGGTATAAGTTTAACGTAAAAATAAAGCCACGCAAGTGGAAATTTTTAATTTGCTTTAATCAATAACATTATTGACTGATTTAGTCTCTTTCAAGCAATACATCCCTAGCAAGATATTTCATTTTAAGACATTATGTAAAATTAATATTTTTTCGATGATTTCTTTATTTGTTGATAGACCTCCCGGAAGCGGTGACACTTTTGTCTCTGCTTGTGTTATTTTCTTCTTCAAAAATATTATTAGAACGCGTTTAAGTAAAAAAAATTTGTTCATTGTGTACGTATACTTCGGATAGGCACTGTGAAAATTGATTTAATTCATTGTTTAGAATTTGATTTATAACTTCATTTTAAAGTCAAAGACATTTTATATGGAAAAACAAGTTACGGGAACAGTTATTCATTAAATTTGAATCTTAAGTTATCAACTGTTTTGTATTCAACTGTCATACAAAAACGTGTCTGTAAATAAATGCAAAAGTTTATGAAATACTTTTACTCTAAGAATCGACAATAAATAAGAATTCGAACTGATTGAAAACAGTAGAGTGCATATATATACTGTAGCGCATGTTCATCAGCGCGAAATAAAGAAAAATAAAAAAAGAAAGAAAAAAGTAGAAACAATCAGCAAAAATTATTGGCACACTTGTAAAAACGCAAGTGCAGCATAATAAGTGTTACGAGCACCGAAGGTGTAAAGTTACACTAAGTGCTCTACAATTATTGCTTACGCTTAAAAGTTATTTTTCAAACCATTTATGGTAAGATAAACATAATTGTAACCATTGCTCTTAAGGAATAATAGTCTTGGCGGAAACAGTCGCG
Organism: Glossina austeni; assembly: GCA_000688735.1. Classification (NCBI taxonomy): domain Eukaryota; kingdom Metazoa; phylum Arthropoda; class Insecta; order Diptera; family Glossinidae; genus Glossina; species Glossina austeni. Next base: position 260,618 of record KK502604.1, read on the forward strand.
CAGTCTAGCAGTCTAGCAAGATCAGTCGCCTTGCTAAGGCTCATCCATTCTCCATATTCGGTATTAATGATTTGATGCTCGACATGACGGGAATTCATCAGGACTTCCCCGTCCACAGATAAGCGCTCCCAATGATCTAAATCTTTATAATAAAAATAATTTACCAAATTTGTTGAATTGATCTGAACGAGACCAGTATGCCACACAAAATACCGATCTTACCATGATTTTACAAGAACAAAAGTAACGTCACTAATACAACTGTCATGAAATTTTAACATATTTCGTCTGAAGCTGGGTACTGTATAAAAATCACATGGAATCGTCAGTAGTGGAGAGCCCTATGTGTCATCCTACGAACTTATTGCATGATGTTCTATTTGTAGTAAGTTTTCTTTTAGACTGTCCGAAAATACTGTTAACATACATATATTGCATATAATTCCTAAGAAGTGCTTACAGACGTCTCTCGCTTGACACGGTACACATTACATTACATTATTTTAAAATATATATGACACGGTTTCGAATTTCTGTCGAAAGCGACACATATCTCCTTGATTTATATATTTATCTGAGTTTAAGTTACGATATTTTATATTTTTTATTATGATATTCTTGCCTTACATAAATAAATCAAAAAGTTCCGTCTAAGTAGGTTTCAGTACAGGAACGACGGTTGCTTCTAAATAATCCTCAAAGTCGTATGCTTGTTGACTTTTTTTATCTCTTGCTATTTTGAAGGTCGGCAGTTAATAATAGCAGGAGGCCGAACTCCTACCCCGGTACAAAATGGAGGTGGTGCCAACTTTTCATTGACTAAACAATTCTTTGCAAAATAATAGTTTTCTGCCATACAACGTATTCCCATTGGCTTAATATTGGCTTATATTAGGGCCAAGTCGAATAGGTTGGAATTGTGGTTGTACACAAACCCTTGTGATCTTTTTAAGTAACAACTTTAATACAAACAATTTCTCGCTGATCGGCTGACACGATTAGTCTTAATGACGAACTCTTTTTAAATGGAAGATTAAATAAGCCGTTGCCATCGCTCCCAACCATTGCAGATCAATGTAAAGTTGGGTCGTCGTTTATTTTCTCGTTCACTAAGAGAGACTAGTACTTGAATATCATCCCGTATTGTGTGTGGTGTGGTGCAAGTGTATGTGGCAAGCATAGATTCCATTTAAAAATAATTCCTGCTTTTTGCCCCTGGGAATATAAGTCGAGACCTGCTTGCTTCCTTATGAAAACGGATTGCTTTTGTTAGCCTTATCGTCCTTTGCAAAATTTAGATTTGCCCTTGAAGTAGTTAAGAAAATGAACGGTATCACTGGCTCGCCGGCATGACTACGTTTACTAGATAAGCTTCAATATTCCCAGCCCCCGCTTCTCTAAGTATGTTATTTTCACAAAATTTAGCCAATGCAGATATACTTACGAGCTTTCAATTTTTTAGGGTCCTGTGTAGGGTTTAGTGTAAATGATATCTACGGTTTAATCTTAATATCGAATTCTTTAAATTCGGTCAAATCAACCTTCAATACGAGATATTTTCAGGGTTCTCTGCCAACAATCTATAGTAACTTTATAGTAGTATGTATATGTAATTAAATTAACGTTTAGTCTTGAAACTGAGAACTTCGAATATTCACTAGTAGCGGTTAGCCGTCCCAACTCGGATCTATATCGGCTGCGAGTTTGCCTCTTTGTTAGATGTGTCCATGCTTTTTTTTTGTATTTTTCCTTGCAATAATTTACTCATAAAACTTAGCATAAGATTTATTTTTAAGAGTCTGTCGAATTCGGTTTTTTTTTTCTCTCTTTAGTCTTTAAACTACAGCAACAAATAATTTTTTAATAGACGGACATAACTTTTAGAAATAACTCTGAGAAGAAAATGAAATGTTACGAGTTTTATATCCACAGAAGCTAGATGATGTTAAAACGAAACAGAATACAATTAACAATAAGTTAGAATGAAACAGAATACAACTAACAATAGGCGAAGAGAAATGAAACGCACAAAAATAAGGAAACAATAAAAATTGTTAAGAGAATCCCTTAAACTAGAATGCATGAGTGAACGTGAATAGAGAATTATTTCAATAATTAGGGCTCTTGTACACGTGCACTCGTAAGAGCATAAGAGTTCGTTCTACTTATCTTGTATTTTTTTTCCTTTTTTATTACATTGTTAAATATGTAAAGACTTTTTATTCCATCTCTGTTATGTTCGTTATGTTCATTAAACTTATCTAAAAAGTTTAGTTGAATACTTTGATGGAACGGTAGGTTTTAGCTAAAAATTTCAAATTATTCACTAAAATTTCATTTAATTGGTGTTCATTAGTGGTGTTAAGTGAACTGTGAATAGTGGCGATTGGATCACGTCGCTACCTAAATAATAATCAATTAAATTATTATTGTTATTCATTCATTCATTCATTCATTCATTCATTCATGCATTTGTTGTTTGTTGATTGTTGGTTCGTTCATTTTTTACTCGCTCGCTCGTCGTTGGCAATGAGCATTGCCACCTATAAAGATGATGATGGTTTTTAGTGGATGATTAAACTGAATTTAATCGTTTGCGACCAGGCGCTCATCTCTACCCATAGAGGCTCAACTTCATTTAGATGTTTTTATAACTTTTTTCCATTTTCAAGTAATTGTTATTTAACACAAAATTGCTGTTGCCATAATGATAATGATGATGATTACAGTCATTATAATGCTCATAATTGTCTTTCCATGTGTTTTTTTTTGCAGAGCCTAATACCTTAGTGTGTGTGAGCGCAAACTGATAAATATGAATACGTACGTGTTTTTGAATTGAGCGAGTACGTGTACGTCTGTGTGTTTGTCTGACTTATGCGTTGTTTTTCAATTTATGAAATTTTGTCAGCTTTTACATATTAGGAGAGCAAAAATATTTTCAATAATTATATTCTCAAATTCATTTCGTTATATATATTAATAAATATAAACATTAAAAATGAAAAAAAAAAAAAAAAAATTCTCATTAATGTATTAAGTTTTATGGCATTGAATTACAACGAATAATTTGAAGTTACCGGTATTGCCCGCTAAGCTCTCGTATAATGTTAAGAAAAAAAATAAATAAATAAAAAATAAAATGAAATGAAAAAAATGGAGAAAATGAAATCTGCTTGCTATAATACAAGCTATCCTAATAATATAAAAACATAGGGTGGGCGCCGTAAGAGACAAACAACAACATATGTAAGTATGAAAAATGAAATCTAATAAATAAACAAGAAAATTATAAATTATTTACTTGAAAATGCAAAACAAAAGAGAGGAATTTCGTTTAGTTGCTTAATCAATAGTAGAGGGAAAGATCGATATTTGATTACTCTTCGCTCAATATTAATCTTATAGATTATAAGAAGAGGAGTGAACAACGTTACAAAGACGTTACAAGGCAATAACAGGATTTTTTCTTGTGGTTTGCTGACATGGGGGATGGTGTCTGTTGCTCCGGAAGATCAAATTTGATACAAAGCCACAAAACCTATGGCAAGTAAACTAAGTCCAGGTGTTATGATTAGTGAGAGAGGCTGGAGAGGACTGATAAAATGTAAGAAAAGAACAAGCTTTCGATTATCATGCCTGCATGAGTATGATAAAGTGCTGTCGTGGTGTCATTGAATAATTTATTTTTCCATTAACTCTTTCTTACGTCATTTTCGTATAGATGGCCTTAGAATTTAAAATGCAAGCCTCCAAACCGCACAGATCGCTATATTAGAATACTTTACAAAAAAGTATAAATGACTTTCAAGGTCAAGTAGTGTATAATTCTTGTATGTGGACGAGAACTTCCAAGTCTTGCTCGTGCTTCTCACCGTGTGCAGGGAATGCCGTAAGTCAATCTATATAACAAGCGATGGATTTGTCTCAAGTTCCTTTGGATTTTATATACACCCGGACATAAGGAACAGGCGTAGGGTAGGACAAGTCACCAACAATCCTATTACTTTTGCCAGTTGCAGAATGAACAGAAGTGAAGCGTGCCTTTTGTAAGGTTTTTTTCTGCTCAATTTCCCTCGAATTATTGCATTCCCTTGAAAATTTTCGTCAAGCACAAGCTGCATAATGAATGCATTTGGAATGCATTTTATGACCCACTACACTAAAGCATCGTTAGTATGCGTCTGTTGAGGTTCAGTCGAGCATAATTTTCTTGCTTGTTGTTAACAGCTATGTGCATTTGTAGGTTATTTATTATCCTGAGGATGAATATCTTGTTATACTATTATACAATGGTATGGTTTACCTGAATTTTCCTTTTGTGGTCATGATTTCAGTCAATTTTAAGAGAGTATTAGAAAAGTTTGCTGTAGACAATATAACTTTCAGACGATCTTTTACTGGCAACTTTTATTCTCCTAGCAAATGTAAGTAACTTAACCAAGTCTGCTACATTAGTGAGTAAATAAATCTAATATTGCTGTACGAGATTTTAAAGCGTAACGATTTAGTGCAAATTAAACACTAGTAGCGCTCGTATGATCGAGCTACTTGCAAAGACAAATGACTACATTTTATAAGGGGGCACAAATCACGTGTTAAGCCGATTTTGATTATTTTTCTATTCTATTTTGCCAAAATAATTTCATTTAGTCGTGTATTCATCTCTCACGCACTGCATGATGTCATTCCAAAATGTGATGGTATTTTCGCTCCGTTCGAAGAACTTTGTACTGCGAGTCTTTCCATATACGTATTCATTTATTGTTTCCTTATTTTCAGCGAAAGTAAGTAACACCGTTTTTTTTTTTAGCTTAAAGGCTTAGACTACGACATTACGGAGGAGAACGTTGATCAGAAACAACAAATGAACGGTTTGCAATATTTGCAAGCTTAAAATGGCACTACTAAGAAAACACAAGTCTAAGCGACTATGCACAACTACCACAACTGAAAATCTAAACCGCGAACGACGACTTGAAAGAGGCGACTCTTAACCCGTCGAGTAGTTCCATTTCCGAAGTCTGTATTACGGATAAAATAAGTGCCTTAAGAAGGTGTCTCTTACAGATCCAGCTTAAAAGTATCACTCTACAACGCTTTGGTAATCTCATGGGTAACAATCACGAAATTCTTATCGTGGAATGGAAATACTCATTAGTCCATATGAACTATCACTAACTTAACATATAAGTCGAAATTATTTTTAACGAAAATGATAAAATTTTCTGACTTTCGATTTGGAATCATTTTTTAAGCCTGTCTGTCCGTCTGTCCATTCACTTTTGTGTTCAATCTACTTATGTAAATTTTCGAATAGTTGGTATGGTTCATATAACGTATCGGTAACTTGACATAAAAGTCGAAATTATTTGTAATGAAAATCGGAAAATTTTATGAATTTCAAAAACCTGTTCAATTTCATAAAATGCGCAATCGGACGATATTTGTATACAACCAACTATCTTTAAATTCTGTGTGTGTTTTCATCTGCAATAATCGGTGAAATTGCAATACTTCTCAGCGAGAGGATAAACTCAATCCGCCCTCTAAAAAGATGTGTGAGCGCGATTTAAAATAAATAAATTATACATTAAAAGATAATAAAAATAATACAACAGCACAGCGTAACCTACTGAAAGCGTTTCAATGCCATATAAGTAAAGTGTGATAACATCGTCGTTTGTTGCTGTCATCCTGTTATAGATTTTACGTTGAAAATTCGTTTTTGAATGATATTATTTTATTTAAAATTATTTATTACTAAAATAAATAAATAATTTTAATAAAAATGATATATATGAGCGACCGACCGACCGCACCATATAATATACATTTTTACAAATACACATACACGAAGAAGGCAGTCTCTTATAGGGCAAGTAACCAGTTTTCGTATAGATTCACGCATACATTTGCATATTTTACACTCACAATTACTTAAAACCACTTAGGCTAGACGCTGCTTGAATAAACTAAAATTTATAAAAGTCTGTTAGCTTTGGGCGTCAGCTGTTGAAATTTCCTGCTGCCCTGTTTGATATTATGTCAGATCTGTGCAAGTGCGACTATAAACCTAAAGAGTACTAAGAAAATTTATTACTTATCCGGTTATTTGTATTGTGTTTGTTGTACTTTTATTTATAACACACACAAAGCGAGTGGCAAGAGAGAGAGAGAAACAAACGAATTGTCAATATTTACAAAGAAATCTATGCGTTTACACTTCATACATACATCTCAGTAAGAGGTAAAGAGAGAGAGAGAGAAAGAGAGAGAGAATGTGTCAAAAACCTTATAAAGGCATATATATGTATATACATGTGTAGAGGAAAAGCAAACTATAGAAAGGAAGACGTAAAGAAGAAGAAAAACATCCGCACTTGTAACTCTTAACATAAGGTATACACACATGCATACATACATGCAGGCACAACAATACACATTTGTTTTTCGTTTGTGAGTCAAAAACATGGCACATGGCACATGGCACACACAGCTCTATGTGCATTGTTTATGAATGAATGAATGAATGAATGAATGCATGAATGAATGAATGAATGAATTTATACACTTTAGATGCGATTGGAAGGCTGAGTTGCTTACTGATCGCTTCTGTGAACCTAATGAAAAGTCGAAGACAAATGTTGGTAACATTGTATGGAAAAAACATATTATTGTGACTATATTTTTATTTAGAGGCACATTTAGGTATTGTTGACAGCGTGATCGATCTTTCAGAATATTAGCGTAGCAAATACAACAATCTCGCAATAAATATTCTTTTTTGTTTATTCTTGCCTAAGAGTTGCCATTTCCTTCAGGGACTCACTCATTCAGAATTCTTGACATTATTTCTTAAAAATGCTGCTGCTACTGCTGTTGCTGGTGGCTGTTATTGTCGTTCCAAGTCTTTCTTGTATATTTATTATTGCCGCAAATGGTTAACTTTTTTATGTAATTCACATATTTGTCGATGCTTGCTGCTAACCTAATACAATTTGTGTGGCATGCAGTCATTCTTCGAAAGTTTCAAATTCTCCAGATTCCATACATAGTAACAGTCAGTCATCATCACTCTTGTCTGAGTGATGTTAAAAAAGAAAAAAAAAAAAAAACAAAAAGCTTGAGTGTTTTTCCTTTCTTTTTTTTTATACACGACTGTTGTGTATGTGGAATTCCGATTTGCTTTTTTCTTTCTTTCCTTCCTTCTTTTTTTCCCCCATTATTAAAAGTGACCTACTGGGCTTACTGGGCTATTGAGATAAAAAGTGAATAAATTAAACGGCACAACTTAGCTTTACTTACGCATAACGAAATACATTTAAATATAAATTATTTTTATATAGAGAAAGAAGATTTTTTTTCTATTTTCTACGCAGTTTAAAAAAACAGTTCAATAAAGTAACGCTTTCTGTTTGAAAGATTGATTACTTTTCAGCATTTTTAAGATATTCGAGTTTGTTCCTTTAAAATATCACTTACTTAAGGTTTGCTGAGTCGATTTACCTGGCTAAGCAAGCACGATGCCTCTTAACACAAATAAAAATTCCACACTACATAAATCTTCCTTTGCATTCCTTTCTTCAAAGCCTATAATCTTCGAAAGCTCTAAGATTTCGACAAAACTTTGCATTCGAATGGAGCGCAGCTTTTATATACGGCCCGCGTCTCGCCACCTCATTTTTAGCTTACTTTAAGACAACTTCCTATACAAGACACAGAACTTCTCCCGGCTGTAGGTCTGTGGGGTCAAGAATGATTTTATGTATACTGAATATCTTATATCAGGTGTTTGCAAAAGTTTTGATCAGCGACTTCTACAGGTAAAAATGATAAAGAAGAAGAAGGGACATAATGTACAGTGTGACAGTGTACATAATGGTTGAATTCGATCGTTGTGCCCGTCCTCTACATAAAATAACATTTTTTCATTTAATATAATTGATTATTACAAACACCTAATACACTCATAGACTACGTATGTAGTTTAATAAAATTGAGCTCAGTCGAGAGCCTTGCAGTAGATTACGACCTATACATCAGCGAAAGTTAATAGCACCGCTTCTGATTTTATCCAGGAAGCACAAATATAGTTAGATGTGTACTAACGTTGTAGTACACAGTAGTGAGCAGTAGTGAGCATGGGTTATATCGCTACAAAAGTTGCAATATGCAAATTGCGCATTGACGAATGGATTCTTAGATTGCGAGACTTTTTCTTTTTGTATTATGGCCAATCGCATGCGTGGGATGCGAGAGAAAGAGGTAGAGCGAGGATACCCGTAGCATAGTGTGTGTGCATGTGCGTGGAGGTTACGAAACTTGAAGTTATGCGCAATAATTAAAGAATTGAAGGATATATACATAGATAGGTATTCACAAAAACATTGTATATATACATATATATATATATATAATATATAGAAACCTTAACGAAAGCTATATAATACGGAGTGAATTTCAGACAATGAATCAGACAAGGAGAATAAATGGTAGTGGAGTATGTGTCATTCAAATCTCTGCTGATGATACTCATTGTGCTGGTAAGCAGGCAATTATATCCACATAAATTAAGCTAAAGCTGAAAGTAATGCCTAAGGGAGCTACAGAGCACCTGCAGATCAGTTCAAGGTGCAAGCGCTTCCTGCATTTGGATAGATAGACCTTGAACAGCCTTCCAACTCGTTTTATAGCTAAAAGAATGCAATTCTCTTGAAAAAAATCTTTCTTGCACACCCACACACACACGCAGTTTATTCATTTCCATTACTGCAGCTTCACTTGGAATTCATCTTTAGCAAGATAATGCGAGGCCCATTGAACGAGTACAATAGTATTTCCTCGCGAACATTTTTGATATTTTTTCCTAAACAGTCAACGTTTCAGTAGAAACATTATTGGGTCCCAAGTATCCGTTCTGGCTTGCTGGACGTCTCTCGGTCGCATTAACCGAGATGGAAAGATAAAATCGAACGCAAACAACGCAGTGTAAAAATATTGGTGAACGCCTGCAATTAATAAAATTCGCGGAAACCCATAAAAAGATAAAAAAATTTGAAAATCTCTTCTTCTTCTTCGAGTCAGCAAATTAACAACAGATAAAGTGCTGTGCTGCAAAATAACTGCAATCTGAAATTTGCTGCCTAAAAAATTGAAGATATTGGAGGAAAGGCGCTTGCCGACGTTTACAGAATACATCAAGCAGGTAATCGGTTAAAGTATTCGTCGTACATTCAAGACACCTTTCATCAGAATTACAGCAAAGATGAATTGTGGAAAGCGTACACACGGACACATGAAGCAATTTCAAGTGAATCTTTCTTGCCAAAGTAAATAACAATCAAAAAGGTTTGCTTGGCTAAAAACGTCCGAGAGTCGTACAATTTACCGCATTCTTTGCGAGTGTATTACCAAAAGAGCTACTGCCATAAACGGACTTAAATTACTTTAACTGACATCGATTTTTACAAAAACATGCAAAGAACACTTTTGCGGCAACTAAAGCAATGATGGAATGAATGAAATCGATACACGTTAACATGAAACATTAAATGTTAGTAGCGAGCGGCTATTAAGCCATATGTAGGAAAGGTGACAGCACACAGAAATTTACAAAAATTATGTACATATGTAATATTTGTTGACTTTAACGAAAGCAACGGAGTTTTGAAAATCGTCCAGAAATCCTTAAAAAGAATTCTCTATATTTTCCTAGTATCTTTTTCCCGTAGAAGTTCGTCTAAATTATAAGAAAACTGTGGTTGCGTAAGAAAAACGCTACGAATTTTTATACTTCATTATCAGGACTCGGTTGAGAAGAAACCGCGATTAAATAAATTGACACACTGTTGCGTAGCATAGTGCACCGGTCCCAAGAGTGGTGTGAACGCCAAGCCGATTGCGACCACACCAGTAGCTTGACTTGTAATGTAGAATCGAGGATAAAGTATAATTTTCTGATTTCAATTTATGGATGACAAGAAAAGAAGGATAGCTTGGGTCGAAAATAGTAGGCGCTATGTTTTCAATTCCATTGCATTATTAAGCGAAGACCTGCTGGAATGCGGTACAGTGCTCTTAAAATTTAAGAAATCTCGCATTGGAAGCGGACGGAAAAAATCACATTAAAGCGATAAACTAGACTGGATCTGTTATGCTAATCACACAATGATAAGGATTGTGTACACGTGCTTTAGGGAGCTCACAAACCAAATTGTTATGCGTTTGGCAGAAGTTTTCAAAAATAATTAAACAATTTTCATGCGTCATCTAGGATTCGAGACGAGATGAAGGCAAACTTTACATTAATGTGTGTGTTATTAACATTTTGCTTAGCGGCGGAGAACACTTTGAAAATTTCAGCGACAAGAAGTAACGTAAACTTCTTACAGTATGTATGTATGTATGTATGTATGTATATGAAAAAAAAGAAAAGAAGAAATAAAACGTTTTGTAAGAAAACATTTAACTCCGGTGATCTGTTATTGAAAGTGATGCTGTTAAAATGGTGAAGAAGGATGTTGTTTCTTGCAAGGCACACACACAAGCAACAGAAACGCACATTTCCTTAAATTCAAGGTCAACATCTTTTTATATAAGCACTTCTCATTAAAGTTTTCCTTTTCAATTTAACTTCACACACACACACACACACACACACACACACACACACACAATAAAGCGTAAAGACATTGAGAAGAGCTATCGCAATCCAATTGGGCCGAAGCGAAGAAAGAAAAAAAAATCAATCACTATTCGTACTATTTTATCAGAATTAGACGCACTATTGTCCTCAGCAAATCCTCTTTGTAACAAGAGCTCAGCAATTATATGCAGAGAGGAAAAAAGTGAACTTTTCGTGAACAACTTTAAGTGTCTGGTAATCATGATGACGATGATTGCAAATATATACATATATATATATGTGGCAACATATATATAATATATATAATATATATCTACGTGTATACATATAAACAAAGAAAACGAGATGCATTCAAAGGCGTCTATATAAACATTGGAAGAGAATCCTAAACTAAAAGAAAAAAAAAAGGAAAAAATAAAAGCAGACAAAATTACACAACAACAACAACAGCCTCCCGCCCTCCTTCCCTCCTTTCTTCGCTAAACACAATCATAAAATTTAAATGCTCGAATATAAGTGCATATAAGTATGCATTCATTTGTGTATATGTGTGCCCATATGTATCATGTGTGCATACATGCGTCATTGCATTTGCACTTAACTCGATTCCAGGCAAGAAGATTTGTTTATATTTTTATAAGATTATGTTTTTGTATTTGTTGGCGTTTTATGCATACATTCGCACAAGTCAATGGGATCGGCAGATCAACAGCAGCAGCCGCAACATTGAAAAAAATCAAGTTTTATTGAAGAGGAAACAGAAGAAAAGAAAAGAAAAGAAAAGAAAAGAAAAAGAAGAGCACTCAAGAAGAGACATTTAACAGGAAAGGGAGCAATCAAGGCGGCAGAATCTTAAAAGATAAACAATCCTGCACAGTCTTGTTAGAGAGCGGTGAACCGCAAGTTCATTGAGCAGCAAACGTTTTTCTATTTCGCGTTCGTTTAGTTTAGTGGATTAAGTCTAGTTCAAGGCCATGCATGGAATTTTATTGTCAATAACTTTGTTATCCGGGCCGTAATTTGATAGCGGCGTACACTCGCGAATCTTGCGAAAAAATTTCAATAATTTTTCGCTTAGTATTAAGTGCCAAATCTTTTAAAGGGTAATGCAAGACGGAAGTTATGCTTGCTTTTTACCTGCTTTTAATACCTGCCGTTACCTTATATTGAAACACGGATATCCTCATGGAACTACGATTTTTATCTCGTGCATGTTTATGCCCCATACCATTTGTAGCACATGGTATATCAAATTTGTGTGGATGTATGCAACACACTTTTTTTCGATCGGTCCAAACATGTTTCTCCGTGCATCTGTCTGTCTTATTTTCTTGCATTCAACCTACTGACCAAAATTTTTAAGATATTTTGATGAAATTTTGTAAACTGATTTGCCTCAGTCCAGGCATGAGCGTTATTGAAAATGCTTCGGAACGGACCACTTTTTCCACCACTTTCCCTATAACGTTTTATTTTGAAATTTCGATATTTGAATAACTGTAGAGTTATATGGGGTATTTAATGGCGGGCCGTGCCCAATTATAGGGTTTTTTACTCGTTTACGGTTATGCACGTTTGATAACAAAGTATACAGAAATTTTTCGAAGAGTAACTTACACTGAAGGGATAGATAAAATCCTAGGAGCATTCATTCCAGTGACCCGTTACAAACAATATAAGAAATGACCTTTTCTTTTAATTAAAATAAAGTAAACTTTTACCAATAAATTGTGCTCAGTATTTTGATTATTAACAATCTTCTGCAAATAATTTCACTGGGCCTTCCACACACATCTCTATATATTGGCTCCGTTGTTCATCAAACTCGAAGAATCAACGAACAAAGAAAATTCATCATTCTAGTGGATATATGGGCTTTAGCACGCGTAATCCATCCCTCTTAATCAAGTTTAAAAAAAAAAAAGAAAAAAGAAAATGGGTTCAAAGCAGAGCAAAAGATTTCTCTGAAACCATAGATTTTTTTGCCTGCAGATTTCCTCTGTACAAAAAGTAGTGCAACTCGAATATAAGAGCGTTGATCTGGTGCGTTCATTATTAAGCTGCAACTTCATTATCTCCATCACTTCTTTCAAATCTATTCTACAAAATCTATTAATAAAAAACTCCAAAGTATAAAAAGTTTTCAGTTCTGGGAGCTCCGCGAACAGTAGCAAATCAAACATGCGATCCCTCTACAGCTTAAAGAAGTTTGTACGTCACACAATTATTTACAAAAAAAACGTCCAATCTTTATAAAATAATGGTTGATAAAAAAACTTATAGACTTAACATGTAGATCTCACCATATGAAGACCTCAGTACATTAAAAATTAAAAAAACATTGTGGACAACCACAACGAAGTTACTAATTATCTGCGATCTGGGCGTATAAGCCAGATTTCCTATGTCCATTTAAACCGAATCATCCACAAAAAAAAAAAAACAAGTAAGAAAGTTATGTTTGACGCAGGCCGAATCTCGCATACCCACCACTATGCTTTTCGTATTCTACTATCTAAGTTCTTTTTTTTTGATATCCATATCTCTGGTATTATTAAGAAAAATTTGATCGCGTTGCCTACCGTATTCGTTTTAGAATTAACCCATTTTTAGGCAGACAATATATCTTCATTTGAGGAATGTGGAAAATAATTTCAAACATTCTATCTTGCTTGCGTTATGATGAATAAGCATAAGCATAAAACCTCAAAAAAGTGAGAAAATAAAATGTAATTTAATAAAATTTAATTTGTCACTTTGTGTGGGCATGGCCGATTTTTCCCATTTTTACACCTAACGAGTAGTGTTTCGCAAAGTAAATGTGAAAAACTTTAGCTTTCTAACTTTTAAAGTTTCTTTGTAACGAGCAAAGCAGAGTTGCATTTAGTTAATGCTCTGCTCCCACTAATTTGGCCCATTTTCAATACCGGCCTGCATTCAAAAATTTCCAGTGTTTCTAACAAGTTTCAAATCGATATTTTTATTTTCGTGACCAGGAGAGTGCCAAAAACAAACACCGCATAGACGGAGAGACATTGCTCAATCAGCTTTACAAGACCGCCGCAACTTCCTTTTGGATGTTACAACCACTGGGGTGGGTATAAAAAAAATATTTTTTTTAATTTCATTTTTTTATTCTGCATTTTGCTTGCGTAAAATTTTATATCCGGGAAATCTCTTTGGGTTTTCAAATGCATTATTAAGTAGATGGATTTTATCGATTTGAATATCTTTCTAGATTTCCATAGATTTTTAAAATATATTATTTAAATGGTATACAATATTTTTTAAATATCTTTTTTTCTTTATTAAAATTAATGTCTTTTTCTAGAAAAACCAAAAGAAAAAATTTTAAATAAAAAAAAAACATTTGCTTATAATTAACGGCAAGAGGTGTTTGGTTATGAAGAATGTAAAAAATATTTAAAATACATAAGATAGGTAAGGTGGTAGGAATGCGCGTTTACATGTATTCTCATGCACGCAATATTTCTCTTCTACAATACAATGAAAAAAGAAAAAAAAAAAAAACAACTAACACAATAAAGATATGTTTCCACTTTCGTTGCCGGCCAGGAAGGCTCTATTTAAAGGCAATGCAGCCAGGGATGTTAGTACACCTTTAAAATTTTCCGAACGCAACTTAGCAACCGTATTGATAGCATGCGAGTTGCTAAGGTCAGAATATATGCCTATGCGATTGCCGGTAGTGGCATACACCAATTCGGAGCCAATCGTTTGTAGGTAATGGGCTGGTTCTGGAGGTGGACTATATCAATAAAATAACATTTGGTTAAGATTAAATAAAAATTTTTTAAGACTTATTTTTATACGTACGCTAACTGGTAGTGCAAGATCCCATCATTAGCATGCCATACTGCTAAACTATGATCCAGAGCAGAACTAATTAATTGCTGGTCATTAGGCGCGCATAGTTGCAATAAATCACATTCCATAGGACGCCAACTATTCATTAAAATGCCAGTGCGAGTATCTAGCATAACAATGCTGCCTGTGGATAAGCCGACAGCCAACCAATTACTCGAAGGAGCTACGGTCAGACATCGCACCGTTGCGTTGAATTGTGTATATGGACTAAGCCGCCATTCGTTGACATATTGCATGCAACGCGAATCGATAATTTTCACAGAAGCCTCCGCTGTACCTGCCACCACCAGGGGCGAAGGAGAGGGCAAGCACTTAACGACCGTTATAGCATTATGTTTTGGATTGTCTAAAATGCCCAGAGGTCTTCCGATAAAAGGATCCCACATATGTACACCGGAATCGCACGAAACCACAAAACGTGCAGACTCCAGAAACGTCAAAGAATGTATCGATTTTCTATGTGCTGTGTAAGTAAATTGGCACGAAGTAATCTTGCTGCCATCACCTTCGCTCCGCAAAGACCATAGCTTAACTGTTTTATCCTGCAAATAATAAACTGTAAGGTTGATCATTTTAAAAGTTTTTAACTTACCTTCGAAGCCGATATAAAACTATTTTCATTATCCAAAACCAGTAGGGCTCGTACTGAGTTCGTATGACCCACAAATGATTGCAATTTGATTTGTTTCAGATTCAGATTACCGTCCTTGTCGGATCTAGTAATCTCATGTCGCCAATAGGCCAGCCAATTGCCTTTTAAATATCGTGTTGTTGGCAAGTGTTCTAGCTTGTAAGTCACCATGTCCAATGCTTCCAATGAGTCTACATGTTGAGGTGTCTCTTTGACTTTCGCGTTAGCTACCTCTAAACGATTGCCAATCACTTGAGTGCCAAAACTATTAGCAACTGACATCTCCTGTGCTAATTCGGACTTTCTGTCGATTGGCGAGTCAACCGCATCATCAGTTGCTGGAAACTTTGTATCGCAAGATTTGTAATGTGGTTGTTCAAACTCATGACACAGGGTTACAATAAATTCAAAATTCAATAAGCTTCGCCTCATGGTTTCATCTCCCAGAAATCGTAAAAATGCCAGATAAGCGCTATGAGCTAAAGCAGTGCAAAAGACATCTCGTAATTCCTCTGTTTCACGTCTACGATGATGCAGTTCTTCAAGTGAACCGTCTCGTCCATATGCTTTATCGAAAATTTGAAAAAACGGTCGCAACACACTGAAACATAAATGCTCGCGCGTCATATCGGAGCCTATGCGTACACATAGAACGTAAACAGCATCAATTAGTTTGCGAGCCAACACTGAACGCCCCAAATAACCGCTTGGCATGAGGACATTTGTAGAGTTCAGAAAATCCAGCACCGGTAATATGATTGCATTCAAGAAAACATCCTGAAAAGCAAAGAAAAAGTTATTACTTCCAGTGAAGGCTTTTACCGAACCTTTACAACCTTTAAATGCTCCATGATGGTAGTGTCCGTTAAGCAAGGGATTAAATACTTTAACAATTGGAGAGTACTTATGATAGCACCCTCCAAACTTGTGGTTATACGTTTTGTACCCGTAGCTATTAATTCGCTTATGTGCGGAAAATATTGCAATAGAATGACTTGTTCACCGTACAGAGCCGTAATGGACATAAGACATTCTAAGACCCGAATAGCACTATGATCGCCCACAACACGAGCATCGGAAACGGTGAAGTAATTCAAGTTATTAAACTCGGCAGAAGCACCGCTTTCAGGTAACAGATTTTCCTGACCCACATAGCAGAGGGTTAGCATTTTTAAGAGATTTTTGGTAATAAAACGGCAGGTCAATACCGGGCCCAAACGGTGCGATAACCATACGAGGCTTTCGGCGCTCATTTCGGCGATCCGATTATTTTGTAAAGCTTTCACTTCTGACATTTTGGATATAACCGAAGCTTGCAAAGAGTCGCAGCCATCTGTTACGTCTCCTTCGCCTTCGAGATTTGTGCCCGCTTTGCTTCCTCCCTCGCTTAAGGACTTTCGATTCCGTCTTTGCGCCTCACTGAACTCCTCTTCTTCGTCCACTGCCTGTTGCATAATCTCGAAGGAATCAATACTTTTTCGCGAACCTATATCGCAATCTATGGTATTAAGTTGGTAAGATCTTCTAAAGATATTGGCAGGTATAGCCACGGTGGGTGATCGTGGTCCTAATTGTGTGGCTATTCCAGGCGCCTCGCCAACATTTTGTCCGCTTAATGATATTTTATCGGTCTCCTCAAGGGAATTATTAGAAATTTTTGAGCCATAAATAATTTCGGAGATAGCTAGTTTCTCAGGCGTGCTTTCATCCTCCTCTTTGGCTTCTTCGGCAGTGGTCGGTCTCATATCTAAAGAATCTAATGATTTATTGGAAATATGATCTGAGGCAGAAATATGGGCATCGGAATTGACATCGTCATCGAAACTGAATACATCTTCGATATCGTGTTTGGAATCTTCACCTTCCTCCGATAACGTATTGTCTTCAAACTGTTGCTCGGCTTTTTCCGCAGATCTTAACGTGTCCGAACATCCTTCCTGCCTGTCAATATTCACTATTGAAAGACTTAAATTTCTGCTTGTTCTGCGTCCATTTGATATACTGTGGTAATGTAGCCCATTGCCATCTTCTGGTTCTTTATAACCTCCGACAGCCTCTATGAGAGGAGCAATAAAATTTTGTAGAAAACACTTTAAACCAAAACGTACAATGAGTCTTAGTAAGAAACTATGATGATATAATTTCACGGATTTACGCGACTTAAAGGAACTGCTAGTAGAAAATCTCAGCTGAGCATTTGCATCCGTCAAAGTTTCGTTCGAGGCACGATTGCGTACAGAAGTCATGCCACGCTCGAAACTTTCCACATCATATAATTTCATAACCGGCTGTAACAGTTGTTTCTGCGTTACTTTTGTTCCTAAAGCTTGAGCTACAGAATCGAAAAGATTCCAGGCTGTTAATATGGAAGTATGCTCATTGCATAGGAGTTCTATAATGTGAGGTAATAATATGTCCACTGGAACAAACTGCTCGTAAGCCGTGGGTTCAAGTAAACTGCCAATATGAGCACAGCAGGACATAACTTTGCATTCGGCAATTTTCCGCTCAAAAAGAACTCTAGTACAATCGATGTCTTTATATTGGGAGCACTCCAAGCCATTGCAATGAAAGTGAGTATATAGTTCGAGTAAAGTTGAAGCGACATCAAAAGAGCGTAGAGAACGCAAAAGAGCGTAGCAAGCATAGTAATTAGTGGGAAATGGTATCAAGATATTATAGTAAATAGGCTGTAAAATTTGGTCAGCTGTTGGAAGAGGTAAGCCTTCCTTTGTAACCAAATCTTTATCATTAAAATCCAGCAGTAAAGAGGTGATGTAACGCAAGCATTTGGGAATGTCTTGTTGGTGCAGACTTTTAACGGTTTGGCAAGCTTTCAAGCGTTCCTCAAATTTAGCTGGAAAATTTGGACTCAATAAGGGGCGCAATCGCGCCATAGCAAACAATTCGATTATCAAACACCCCAAAATCCTAAGATCCTTAATGTTATTCTCTTGCAGCTGCGAATAAAACGAATTCCTCAAAGATCTGCTAGCTAGATTCGTTTTCAGTTTTGTTTTGTTTCCAGTTAATTCGGCTGGGGAAAAATCATTGAATAATTGATTGGTGAAGCTGTGATCTTCTGAACAATCTTCAAATAATAAATCGCTCCCGAGTAATTTCTCTCTAGCATTTTCTGTGCGTTTCTGTAAAGGAAACGTTTTATTAATAAATGCTTGCGTGCTCTCTATGAATTGCAGTAACGCGACCGGATTATAACTTTTAGGTAATTCTATAAAATTGGTGCACATGTAAAAATTCGAACTTTTATTAGTCTCTTCCTGTGCACTAGGTGGATGGGTTTTGAGAGATAAGCGCGGGGAATTACCACCAACGGAACGTGTGCAGTGTGTTTCGACTTTATCTAAGGAATCCGAGGACTGATGCAAATTTTCTGAACTTCTTGCCAAGCGCTTGCTGTCGTTAGGTAAATGTTTCCCGCATTTTTTTGATGGAGTTCTTTCGGTTGTACGTAGCGATTGCGGTAAGATATTTTGTATTCTCGGTGGCTGACGAGAAAACCAAGGATTCGGCACTTGTTTCGCGGGATGCGGTTGGGAAAAAAGTTGGACTATTCCTTGCCGGCAAATGTTTTTATGTTGATCTACCATACTGAGGCAAACATTTTTTGATTTAATGGCAGCTTTACCGGAGAGTTTATAACCAAAATTTAAATCAATCCAATGCTGTAAACGTTCGCTAACGTATTGAGATTCTAAAGCCTCTCGGTGCTTGCAAATAAAGTCCTCTGGACAAGAGGCCCAGCTGGGTAGCTCAAGGTCGGGTAGATCTTCGTGTATACTTTTGAAAATCATTGGATCTGAATAAAACTCTGGTATGCATTCATCTGGCGTCCATTCTTGAAGTCGTTGTATAGAGACGGGATACTCAGCCGGTACCCAAATGGGTCGTACATGTTCACGTAGGATATGCTGGGGAGTGCGGCGAGCCATATAAACGAAATAAGTGATCTCGGAAAGAAAATCAGAGACATGATGGGCTACCTGCTGTGGTGTAATGTGAACTTGATCTTTCTCTTGTACAGTGAACTGGCTGCAATGAGCATGGGAGAACATCAGATCTAAATGTACATCACCTTTATTCAAGCGATATTTTGATTTACTAAGATCGCGCCAATTTAAACCATTACGTGCAGTAAAATCGGTTACCCAAGGCATTATATGATGATAGGATGGATTCTTTATAGATCGTCCGGCAGCATTATTTAAAATCGTGAGATAATCGTAATTCGACACTTGACCATTGCACCACATTTCGCAGTAATCTCTCAGCGAGAATTGACCCAAGTCGTACGCGAATTTCAAATCCACTTTCAGGTCTAAGTATTCCTCCCGATCTTCGTCCAAATCGATCATACATTTCTGCTCCATTTCTAAATCATTGAATGCGTCACTGGTACAATGAGTGGCATCCTCCGGCGGTGAATATATTAAAATATTGGATTCAAGTGGAGGAATAACTATAACCCATAGATTATCGGCAACAAGAATATCTTGCAGAGACAAATCACCTAACAGTAAGCATCGTCGATGCATAGCTCTGGTCAATTGAAGAATCTGGTATATGATAAACAAAGATTGATTGTAATTTTTGCTTAAAATCGCTGGGCTATAAGTAATGCAATCATATAAACTAGTTGCTACGCAGGGAGGATAAAAGAAAATTGCAAAATGAGACGAAGTTTCAATTGCTATCAAGGCAGGCATTATATTGGAATGGATGTTAGGTTTATGTTCCTCTCCTGTTCGCGGCAATGTAAATTCGTCCTTCTCACGATCAAGCTTGCTATGTATTATCGGACATCTGAATACGATTTGTATAAGTTCCCTTAGAACTTTGTCGTACCCAAGTAAGTCTGTAGTAGGACTTTTATTTGATTTTTGATTTCGGTTTCCGCTTGGCAAATGAGTTCCCGCGAAGTTTTTGTAATTATATTCCCATGCGTTACGAAAATTCGTTTGTGTTATATCAAACACTGCTTGGGAGTATGTTAATGGCAGAGTGCTGCCAAAATCATCCTCTAAACCGACGAACTCTCCGTTACAGCGGGGCAAAGGAAAAACTTTGGTGTGCGGCTGCTTTTTGTAGATTTGAACTAAAATTTTAGTCCACGGATGCTCAAGTATTCCCTCCGGATGTGCTCTTCTGTCCAATCGCGGGTAAACCGGAAATGTAGAAATTTTTCTTTTCCTTTCCAAGGTCTGCAACCATTGTTTATCGCAGATCAGCTGATAACGTTGCTCGACTGAGGTGTCAGCTACATGTTGCAGATTAATACCAATCTCAGAACAAATGTTTTCCATATTAACACCGTTTTTGAGATCTTTTATTATGATCAAATTAAAAATTTTTGTTAAATTAATTTTAATTTCATGTTAACCCAACGTTTTTAAATCATTTAGGATATCTTTATCACTTGGCGTTGTGGGGGTGTTGCGATACTGCGTTGCTGATGTTGTACGCCGTTTTTTGTGTTTTCAAATCACTGACTCACTTCATTTTGTTAGTTCTTCACACAATTTCTTTAAAAAATTGCAGTTTTAATTGATATATTTAATGTTTTGCACGACATAAAAAAGAATTATTTAATTTTCACTTGCCAAAAGATTAAATACTGCTCGCTTTCTAGTTGAAAATAGCAGTCACGCTACTCTCGGCTGAATGTATGGTTCAGTGCATATGGCGGAGATGATGAAGTTTTAAGATTTAATAAATTACAGTGTAATTATTTGTGTTACATAGATTGATTGCGTCTTCTATATTTCAACTAGTTTTTTGAAAAATGTTTTGACATCCACTCAATTCGATTTATTTAAACGTTCCGCTTCAGATATAATTCATACGCAACAAAGACTTAATTACACCTTCTTATTTATACAGTTGGAATAAGGTAAACAAGAATCTTTTGCTCTCATTTGAGTTGTTATTGAATAAAATCATTGCCAGATAAAATTATTCTGTAATTAAATGAAAAACTGCTATTGAAGAATGAAGGAAACTATTGAAAACGCTAAAAGCATACACAAAGTATGCGAAAAGAGTAAAAAAAAAAAAACTGTGTAGAAAAACTTTATTTATATAGTTATTTATATATTTATAGTTTTTCAAAAAAAATATAGAAAAATTGTAATTTTTTTACAGCTTATTATTCAATAAGTGGCGCTTGAAAAGCGTTAGTTTCATTCCACTACTTTTAGATCCTTTGTCTTCGTGTTAACATCACTTTATTTCTATAGAAAACGCATTACATTAAAAGTAGCATTAATCTGAATACGCAAATTTTTCAACAGAACAAGATTCGCCTATAAATAAACCAAAGTTCGTTCGCAACTATACATATTTTTTGTGTAATGACAGAACTTCGTTCGAAAGTTGTTCAACTTTATAAACATGTAAGTGGAATGGCGACGAATTGGATTACATTACGCTATTGATTTTTCTTCCTTTTAGTTAATATATTTAGGAAGGGAATATCCTGGAACTAATGGCCCAGAAAAATTTCGTCAGCAAGTTCGCGACGCTTTTCTGAAGAATAAGAACGAGACAGATCCAAGAAAAATTAAAGCTCTTTTAGCCCAAGGACGTTATGTGGCCAAAGAAGTGGAAACGCTTTATTATTTAAAGAAATACCGAGCAATGAAACAACGTTATACCCAAGAATAACTTGCTATGCATCAAGTAATTGACTACTGTAATGGATAAGACTAAACGTAATCGAAAAGCATGTTTTTTTTTTTTATTATATTAGTTATTAGTTATTTAGTCCTCCAATAGATTTAGCAAAATACAAAGAAAAAATTATAGCTGTTAACGGCATAGATTTTTAATAAAAGTAAAACTTCTCGTTATGCAATAAACTTTAAATTTATCCATACATATAAAAAGCAATAAGATGCATTCGCTTTTCACCTTTCGAAACGGTATTGTTTACAATCGCTGAGATAAGCCTAAAGCGCTCTGAAAGAGCAAAATTGTTTATTGCGTAGCATTTCCTTAATATATATAAGTATAAATGTGAATCGTTATTACTTAATTATTTACGTTGTTAATTAGAACAATTATAAAGTTATCATGGTACACTGGCTTTATCGACCTTGTTCGATATGGCGGAAATGCCCCGATATGTTAAATAGTCTCAATCATTCCTTCACATGAATCCAAGGAAAAACCGTTGTGTACTCATTATCATCAGTCAACTTTAGAATTAAGTGCGCGTACAGTATGAAAGAAAACCAGGAAAGCAGATGTAAATTTGATTCAGTCCCCCCTACTACAATACATGCTCAGATAACAACTGTAAGGTACACAGAGGCATTTGAGACATAATCGAGAAGTTTGAAAGAATCCTAGCTTCAAGCTTCACGTTAACGTAAGCTCTTAAGAAGCTCTTAAAATGTAAGAAAAGAAATGATCTGCCTTCCGAGTTTTCAACTGTTTCGATAAAAACGAAAAAATTACATTGAACTCTGTAATCGTTTAAATTGATTTTTGTAATTAGAAACAATCTCATCCAGCTGGCCAGTGAACTCCATTGTCTCATTAGGTAAGGTAATCCTGTCTTACGAGATAGATTAATTTTATTTTATATATTGTTAACACTTACCAAAGTCCAAAAAAAAAAAAAAAAACTTAGCGTAAATCACGAAATTGTTAACTAATCCGATAGTGTAATTTCTCGCTTGAAATTTTAATTACAAAGTCTTGAAAAGTTTATATAAAAAGCATCCCTTTCTTTCCTTTTTATTTGAAATAAGAGAAAAAACGGAATTTAGGAAGGTATTCAACCCAGAAAGAATAGCTGAGAAAAAAATTTAGCTGCTGTTGTGTCACAGCCGAACGTTGTTTGTGTGTGAATGTGAAATCGCACTTAACATAACTGCGTTTATTGAAAACATGTTATATAATATATGGCGAAAAATTCTCTTTTGAACTGTCCGCCAGTTGGTTTTACTTGTTTCCTCATTTTTATACCCTAAACCATTTGTGGTGAATGTGAATGTGATGCTATCTGCAGAATCAGATACCAAATGTATGACGAGCACGTTATAACGCCGGACACGGTGTGGTGCTCCGAACCAAACAAGGTGACGTGATTCATAAGAATCCTAAAACAGAAGAAGGGCTAGGGGCACAAGCGAGTACAGCAGATCTTTTAGGTCGCGATACGGATTGCCCGCACAATTACCAATAATACTGTAAAGAAATAATTTTAATAATTTTATGGAAGCATGTTGCGCATGCGCATTAACAATCTCAATGTAACAGTTTATTTTTAAAAGAAATTTATCTTAAACACCCGCTTTAATTATAAATAGTCACTAAAAAGGCTTATTAGAAATACATCACAAGTACGTACTTATCTATGTATATACAATTACATATATATCTATATATATATATATATCTATATATATAAGTGAGAACATGAAGTACATAAGTAAATAAAAAAAAAAAACAAATTTCAAAAAACAAAAACACTCAACCAAATTCAAAACCTAAAACGTCTTCTAAACTATAATCGAATAAACGAAAATCTTCTGCGTAGATTTCGTACAGACGTCGTATGGCGCTTATGCTTAACGGATCAAAATATTTTCGTAATTGTTTACGCGTACTTGACGGCTTATGGCCAGTGGGAAAAGTGAGATGATCGGCACCTGCCAAGTAAAGCGCTAAAGCGGAGTCATCTAAAAGAGTTTCGAATTTTCCTGAAAATTTTTCAAAAACTTTTCATTAGTATTTTGTACTAAATTTTTCTTACGACGAACTCACTTACCTAAGAGATTATACTTCATAATGCAAGGATTGCATAGCTTGGTTATGGGCTCCCAGTGTTCATTATAGTTTGACTGATTGCTAAGACTTAGCTCGGGAGTAAGTAGATATTGGATAAATTCGGCGAAAGTAACGTCATCTCCATGCGTCAACGAGTGATTGCTGGGATTAACACGAAAAGCTTTAATTATTTGCCGTCCGATACGTCGTTGAAAGTAGCGTGCACTTGCTGTCCGACCTTCTAATTTATTACGATAGGCGGATAACAAACGCTCAAACGGATGACGCACAATTAGAAAACGTGTATATTCGGAAAATATTTGATTTCTTTCGGTGTCATTTAAGGCACTTAAGTTTTTAAATACTCCTTCGGCATGAACTACATGTCCCGGTATTTCCAAGGGATTAGTACCATTATGCCAATCACCATTCATTAGCAATAAGACTCGTTTCCAATTAGTGCAGGCCACCTGTAAATAAATTGCCCGAAAATATAATAAGAAATAATTTTGCGAAATTTTTACGAACATACAACATAAGCGAATCGATTCAGCCGGATGCAGATAAGTCTTTATGATTAATTTGATATCCGCTTGAAGAGAAGATTTGGAACATTAAGAAGACTTATATAAAAGAAATCGCGCAAAGAAGGGAGGTTCTAGATCCACGTAGAACTCTAAAAGGATTCAACCAGCCTTGACTATCGCCGTATGTATGATCGATTCCTTACTTAAAAAGTTGACTTGACTTGTTGAGTGAATTGCAAAGCAAACGGAACTCTGCTTATAATCCGCGAACGATAATGTAATCGTTTGAATATTTGACTTTTTTATATAGTGCAGGCCAACTAATCGTCACACCTTCCATTATAAAATATTTCACATATTATTTTGCAAAAATTGAATTTTTTCCCGTGTTTTCAAATATAAAGATATCGGCCTCGAATTTAGCAAAACTCTTGGAAGTTCAGGTAGCAGGTAGGTTGATATTGGAAGGATGAGCGGTATATTCATGTGGTCAAAACGTTTTTAAAGCCCTTAAGAAATCTTCAGAGAGATATACCACAAGGTTTACATATATTCTTGATCAGCATCCAATTCAGAATCGATTTGTAAATTTATACGTGAACGCAAAAATGAAGCTATCGGGACATGCCCACATATATCGTACACTAAGAACATTTCCGTTTTTAAAAGCGAAGAAATTGATACAGATACGATGATAATGTATATATAATGCTATAGATCATTCCATAATACCTGCCCACAATACGATCATTCCATGATACTTGCACACAATACGATGATAATGTATATATAATGCTATAGATCATTCCATGATACTTGCACACATATGGAAAAAATCACACACCCGATAGTATAGAACACCAAAGTTGCATTTCATCGAGATATTTATATGATGATGTCACATGAAGTTCAGTTTTCGTTATATGAGAGGAGGTTCAAAAAATTGCACTATCTGGTCCAAACTTTTCACGGCAAGTAGAATATTATTATATAGTTACATTTGTCAAGAAATTTTGAAAATTGCAATTTTTTCGCATTTCAAAATAGGGCGTTGTCGATCGGAACCATTTTCAATGGCATTCCTACTCGGGTCAAAACAGGTCAGCGTACCAAATTTGATCAAAATATCTTAAATGTTCCGACTTGTAGCTTGAACAGAAATTTACATAGACAGATAGCAGACGGACATACGGACAGACATGCTTAGAATGACTCAGAAAGTGACTCTGAGTTGATCTGTACAATGAAAGGTGGGTTTATCTAAAGCCCTTCTGCGTGTTACATACGTCCGCACAACATAATATATCCTGTACGACAGGTGCTGTCAGGTGTGAAAAGGTTGTAATTTTTGTGGTCTAAAAATAAGAATGACAATATGGACAATATAGTGTAGAGTATTTTTTGGCCGGATGTTGTCACTTGTTTTTAATATAAGTTTCTTTCATACATACATACATGCGGCCATAGTCGAATGTAATTTTCTTGCTCGTTCTAACGTAATCTGGTGGTAAAATAAGAAGGAGAACCCCTAAAAAAGATGTACAATTTCTTCCTTTGTTTTTATTTCACTGATATATTTTGTAAGTGCTCTAGCCTTTCAGTCCACCAGCCGAGAAGGGTTTCTTTCTACATACATATGACCGAAGGGAGATTTAATATAAAATTTCTTTTCAAACTGAATCTACAAATATTTGAAAACTGAAAAAAAGTCACTAAGAAAATAATATTTAGGTTAAACCGAATCTTTCGATTCTTGTCATGTGACTAGTGGAGGCAAGACAGTTTGTGTTGTGGAGGTAATACTAACACTTAAACCTAACCGCACGTAGTTATGATATAACGCATAGTTTAACTGCGATTATATGCCACGCTACGCAAGCCAAAGCATGATGCGAGCTCCTTATGTGATTACTAAGATTTTGCTTTAATTGTGGGGCCGTAAGTGAGTCGGCGGTTTTCCAAAAAATATATTGATAGCGTTCTAATAAGTGTTTGTGTGAAAGTTCAAAGTTCAAACCGATAAGTGCCGCATACGCTAAAGCACTGATAAAAATGCATCAGACATTTTTGAGTTTAACTTCGAAATTGCATGCTCTGATCGAGGTAGGTGTGCAAACACCTGTCCACGACTGGAATCGCTTTGGAGATAAGTATAAAGGGAAATGCTACAAATAATGTTAAATTACAACTAAAAATTTAATCTTATCTTTTTTTCAAGTAAAAACGATTATCTGTTAAAAACTGAATTTGCTTTCAAAGCTAAATATTGCAGTGTTTTCAAGTAAACATTTCGAAGAAAGGAATTTTGATTTATAGACGGCAGACGACGTAAAACGCTGCTGTTTGGAAAAGATAGTAAGACTTTTTGATTTAAATCGTACGCGCTTAAGTGCTGAACACCATGAATGCATTTCGCGCAGTATATTTTTTTTATGTGAAATTTATTCCAGTAATGCCGTGTCAGCTATATGTTCAACTATATTCGAACACATGCAAACAAACCATATTTTGACATTTGAGTGCATGATGCACGACGGAAACGCAGTCATTGGCTTCAGCGTTCGGTTGTTTTCCTTCTTATTTTAGCAGGACCGTAACAGATATCTGTGTCAAATTTCATATCAATACCTGTTGGAGGTGATGAGATACCCTTGATTTGTCTCCTTTCAGAACGAGCGATTTTGATTATGCAATTAAATACTCCTCGACCGCTTAGAGACAGATTTGAAGTGAAAAACTCTTCACCTAAGAAGTGCACTAACGTAAAATACGTTTGACGTTCGAATGGTTTCTCAAAACGACAAAAGAGCCAAGTCCCCTTGTCAAGTGACAAACAACGAATCCATGAAGTTCTTCAGGTGATGCTCACTAATGTACGGGGAAGTGCACTCAGGTCATCTTTAAAGCGATGCTTGCTTTCTTTGCAAAACTTATAGCAGTAAAAAAATACTAGCCGTGGATAATGTACTGTCGCATATCTCGGAAGAGATCTCTTCCGGAATCTTGTTTTTGTTCATTTGTTTCTTTATGAATTTATTTATACACACACACACATTCACACATTATAAACTTGTAAATTATAAATAAGAGCTCAGCTATATTCAGCTAATTTTTTTTTTTTTTTTACATGCATTAACTATGATTTCCATAGCGGGTTAGATATCACAACTCGATCAAGAATGACTATTATACACAACTATAAGATACACACACACCTACATATGAAGTACATACGAGAAGGGCTACGAAAGACAAAGTTGGGACTTAAGTTTTACTATAACCGACATTTGAAGCTCGGACATTTTTACTCGGACATGCAACTGGAAAGTTGGTTACACTATATACGATATTGCTCTTGGCGAAGGAAAAAAGAACGTTCGTTGAATTCCTTCAGAGAAATGAGGGCGGTCTCCCTTCCATGTCTGAATAATTCATGACAACATTATGGACTTAACCTCAGTTATTAGGAACAGGGATTACTCTGTGCGCGTAAAAAGATTTTGATCGATTTTCGCAGTTTTTAGAAATCAAACAAAAGCATCAGGCAACACGTTGTTGACCGCTTCTACGATTTCAAGACATTCTCTCAAGGGCATTAATTGAATTCAACTGAGTTTTCTTTATTGCTTTGCTAAGATTTTGATGAACTATCGGAGGCCACAAATTTTTGTTGCCAATATTGGGTCAAAAATTGTTGGATTGGATTTGCAGAAACGGGGGCAGAGATTTGCACTCAAATGGCACGCCTATCTCGTTTATTGAAGAAGACAATGCAAAGAGCCTTTCACTCTGTTTATAAATTTGGTATTTACAGAGCTGGCTAAAACCGATTGCTCTATAAGCATAGAATATGAGCGCTACCTTTAATACCCTCTCGATGGTCGGGAGGCTTTTAGTTCGACCTAAAGCAATTTCTTATTTCTCGGTTATGATACAGCCGGGACTATGCATTACTTGCATTGACTATTTCGCGACTGTCAATATAATTTATTATCTGCTAACTATATATAACATGTATATGGACGTATATATGTCAAATTTTTACATTTTTTGTTTGAATCTCTATAAGCGTTTGCGTATAAAAAAAGAGGTGTTTCGTATGTTGAGTAACAATAGAAGCACTTGTAAGCAGAGCGTCTATTCATATCCGTTGTTCGCTGACATTTGAGCAAAAATATAGTGTGTCAGTCACACAATTCACTTAAATAAAGATGCACAATAATGAGATGACACATGATGCGATGTGCAAATAGCAAAATGTGCGAACAGTGAATACTTTTAGAAAATAAACCTTATGGTGAAATGGAAATTTATAAGCTGGAGCTAGACGTTCAGTGAGTTGGCTTACGATTCGAAGAGGTTTCACTGTACACAAACTTGTGTATGTAAATTTAATGGTTATTTTGTATATTAAAATGCATTTATAATAATTGATTAAGCAAAAAACTGTTCACCTTGTTTCCATGATGTTATTCTAGAAATAAATTTTATTTAAAAAAGATATTACACCCGATTAGTGGGATGCATATTTGAATAAGTGCTTCTTGGTTTAGTATTTTTGTTGATTGGGGACATGGTGGATTTAAACGGGAATAAAGGCTCATAGGTCTGATCGTTCGATCCGAAACATTCTCAATTCCTTCAATTCCTTGGGCCAAAACATGCCTGTGTAGCAAAATTCCAGATTATAGGTTGAACACAAGAAAACAAGACGGACAGACAAGCTTAGATCGATTCAGAAAGTGATTGTGAAGAGCGGGTCCATCTCAAGTCCCTCTCGGCGTGTACTACAAGTGGTGTAGGACAAAATATTATGGGCCTTGAGGCTTGTACTTGTATGTGGAAAAATCCGTATAAATCACTTTTGCTCTTTGAATTTTAACTTAAAATAGACCTGAAGTCTGCCAAAGATTGTGCGATAAATTGATTTTCATCATTTCGAGTGTGTTTTCTTATTTATGGATAAATTACCCACATTTTTAAAACTTTGGAAGTTTACAGTTATGAGCTTTAGATTTTTCTATTATTAAATATCGAACAAAATACGCTTTGCGCCCGTCTTAAACTCCACGGATTGAACATAAGAAATACTTGGCCGGCTTTTAGATAGAGGAGCAGAGGGACAGCCAGCCAAAAAAGCTTAAAGCGGTTCTGAATATGATTCTGAAACAACTGATATATCTACCTTAAATCCTTCTGTGTGTTACACTTACATAGGCACGAACCAAATGTATGCTGTGTGCTATACCGAGAGCATTGCTGGTTACAAAAAATCAAAGAAAAGAGAGAAACAACGTCAACCTATTTATGCCACTATGCAGGCAAATAGCATGAGTTCGCCTTAGTGATTAGCAGAGGGAAGTAAATGAATTCAGTTAAAATTATATGTTAGTAAAAGTTTAAAGAACAACGTAAACTAGTTTGGCCATCCAAAGCGGCTGCAGATCCAACCCAGCATCTATCGCACCAGTTAGTATTCTGCAGTATATCGGATATCATGTTAACTGAATTATTTTATTATCGATAAAATAGTGCCGGTCAAGTTGCTATCGAACATCTGACCCTTACGAACCTTCCCGAGCATTTCTGATAAGCAAACATCACATCAAGTTATTATGCTTCCTACGGTGGTTGCAAAAAATAATTGTTAACCTCCTTAATATTTTCACACATGCCAGACTATTAACAATAATTCTATTTCGGATCATTTAGAAACGCATTGACTGCAAATAATTCCAATAAGTGAACGTATAAAACATATGCAAAACAGTGTTTGTTTAGCTCTGTAACAAGAAAAAAAAAAAGAAAAAAAAAAGGAAACTAAACTTGTGTGCATAATAGTTTACTTGGCCTATTTTTCCCGTTTATTTCTACAATTTCACACCTTACACTAATAATTTATTACATATACGTCAGAAACCTTCAAATCAAAAAATTAAAAAAAACATATGTCCGCACTTAAACTTTTATGTCTGAAATGTTTACAGAAGCTATGCATTGTGAAGCGGAACACGCAATAACTGAAAACCGGTTCAGATACTTTAATGTCGGCATCATACTATTATTACACACAGAAGTAATCGGAAGGGTAAAAACTTCGTGACATGTAACTTTGGCAATACCAACCCTTTTAAGGCACACTATAAAATACTAGAAAGATGATAATTCATAGATAAAAGAAGTAAGAACATTATTGTCACGCAAGGCCGACAATTAGATACCCTACACCAGTTCGCCGAATAAAGTTATTCGCTCGTTCAAATATCGCACATTATTTTCGTGGAAAGACACACTTTTCATGAAAGCCCGCATGCTGGAGGATGCCCGGAACATCATACGGCGTGATCCGAACTTAGGGAACTTGGTTTACTTCCCGAAAATGTGATTATATTTCAGTTTCTGTCGTAAAAAACTAGAAATTAGACTTTGTCTTCCTTATATGTAAGAGTCCAAAGACTAGACCCATGCGATCCAAATTCCCTACCATTAGCTTTTTTAGTTAATTGGATTTCCTTGTCAATATAATAATCAGGAATCAATTTTCCCCATGAAATATTGAATATTTACGTTTTCGTTAGAATGGCTACATGAGGGGGTTAAAAAAATGTCCCTAGCTGAACCAAATTTTACGTAGCAATTTTGATACTACTACGTAGCGAGTTCTGTTGATCAATTTTGAAAATTCCAATTTTTCTCCATACAATGCCTTATATTAGAAGTGGTCGAATAAGTGGACTGATCCAAACCATTTTCAATAGCGTTCGTTCCTGGACCCAAATAAGTTAGCGTACCAAATATCACCAAAATATCTTAAAAATTGCGTTTTGTAGGTTGAATACAAAAATGAATGGACAGACATCAAACGGATAGACGGACAGACAGGATTGAATCGATCCAGGAAATGGTTCTGAATCGATTGATATATAAAAAAAAGGTTTGTCTATCTTAAGCTCTTCTGGGTGTTACATATGTCCGGACAAACTTAATATACCTTGCACTAGATGTGGTGTATTGTATAAAATCATTCTGATATTTTTCAATCCAGTTGAAAGTGACTGCATTTTAAAATTAGCCAAAATTCTGAGAAAATTTTTTGCTTTCTCAAGGCCATAATGTTTCACAGTTTTCAGAAAAACTACTACGGTGAAGATATTTTATAAAAATCCGCAGTAGGCTAATGATTTACTCGTTTCCGTTCTGGGAATTTCGAAGCGAAAGATCCGCCGTGCTTTGTTCGATGTCGATGAAATATTATATTGCTGTGAAACTAAACATAGGTCAAGAGATAATTTTGAACTAGAAGGGATGGACGAAAGAATATGAACCCTTGACATATACACAATTTTTACTTAGTAATAACATGTTGGGCCACTATTTGAGTGTACAGCAGCTACAATTCTTCACGGAATAGGTTCACAGGTTCATAGTTTCCAAGGAAATCTTGTCCCACTCATGTAACAAAACATCCGCCGTCCGCCATTGCCCTCTTTCGAAATCTAGCGGATCGTACATAACACCAATCGCTTGTTATAATCCTCGCACAATAAACCGTGTAATGCAGTGAAGTATAACCTATAAGACCTGGCACGTAAAGTGTAGAATACGCATACGCGTGGCATTATCTATATGGAGGCAGTACTTAATTAAAAGCCTATCTCCTCTGTATTTGCCTGAGCGTGAAAACAAAACGAGCTCAATATTTTGTTCACATATGGATTAATAAGTAAAGAGTGTAATGGGGAGGATTTTCGCTAGTGAACTACTGCCGAAATGAAAGTTGGCAGCTCTTTCTAAAGAGAACGATAACAGCCGATGTGAAGGAGGTCGCCTTCGGTAATTGATAATAGTATGCGAAACACATTGCGGCCGAATATATATAAAGTCGAACAAGCGGTGGCAGAGTGCGGATTAACGCCAGAGAAATTTGAAGGGAATCATATACAGCGTGCGCTGTCACAGTCTGGCTAGACGACTGATCACACGGTCCCGTGCGATTAAAGTCCGCATTTGAGCCAAGGACTCAAGGACTGTAGAATTAATGCCGTTGGCTCGCAGATAGAAGCTGTGAAGCTGTCTTCAAAAGAAGCTTTCGAAAGTAGTTGCATAAAATTTCTCGCCCAGAATGTTGTAGTAATGACATAATCGTTTTATTCGGCAGATAGCGAAAGATTTTAGATCAAAAGGGTCACGTTTGATATAATAAAGTTTGTCTAGCGAATAAAAAAAAAGCAATTTGTTTGAATTTGATCAAAACACGCTCTGTGGTTCTTTCCTCACCTAACTCGAAGAACTTCTCGCGACTAACGTGACTAAAAAGTGACTAAAGTGATTTGTCAAAAACGTTCTACGAATTAAAAGAAACGGCTAAAAGAAGATACAAAATAATTGCAGAGCATTTAGTCACAGCTCAGTAAACCAACTGAGAGTCTGGGCAGAAGAAGTAAATAACGGAAGATTTTATTATTTACGCAGCTTCCCTAATTAAAAGGGCAGCGGCAAAGAAATAATAAAAAGAATTTTGTGTTAATTATTTCATGGTTAATAACAGAAGCCCGAGAAGAAGAAGAATATAAGTGTAATAAATGTTTAGTATTTCCAGGTATGAAAATTTGACCTTGACGTAGGAAAAGTCCTTTGTTTTATTTGTTTAGGGCACTATTCCCTACTGCTGGTGTACTGGTGGTGATATTGATCTTCACACTTTTTACATAAATCTAAAACCCACCCCCGACCTGGAATATATGTCAGTTGCTGATGAAGGCAAACACTTATAGAATTTTTGATTTGCATAACATGTACTTTAGAAGGCTCTGACCTTTAGGAATTTATATCAGCCATTTTTCGAAATGACCTGATGTGATCACATAAAGGCGTCATCAAGTGCTCAAGGACAGACAGTCTTATACTTATCAAGAAGTACGCGTAGTGTAAAAAGAGTTGCAATTGGAAGGCAAAATTAACGCATGTTGTCACGCTTCTGCGGCAGGTGCACAAACATCGGACTTCATAGTATTAGCTGCAGTCAATTCCAATTTATCGGCGTAGATAGGAGTGTGAGTCCTAACTGATATAATGCGCTGATACAATTAAATGAGCTTTAACTTCGACAAGCAAGGCCTTCAATCTTTTTACACGACTTCATGTCTACTTGTAAGCCATTTGTTAACTTGCACAGTTGTATATGTGTTTCGAAGTCTGGTGGCACAAGCAATGCTGATTCCTTACATTGATCTCGTTTTGCTGAAGTCGTATTACTACACATTGACATCTCCACCTTATCACGGGCTCTCTTGTTCCCTAAGATCAAGATTAAGGTCGATAAAGTCTTCCGAGTTTAGCGAGAGATAATGAGAGAGACTTACTTACAACAACAGATTAATTAACATTTTCGCGCAGTTTTTTCTTCTTCTTCTTTTTATACAGTAAGTAGCTTTCATTCAAACACGATACTTATGTCCGAGTAATGAATTAAATTTTGCAATTAACTTACACTTGCAAGCGAAACACTAATCGCAGAGTACTGTTATCTTAATACTCTCAGTCCGTTTGTCACATCGACAAATAGACGTAAGGACAAGTCATGTTCCCGTTTATTTCCTTTGCGAGCTCGCGAAATTGAACAGTTTGTTGAAATCTCTTTCGAGGCTCATTCGGAAAAATCTTCCTGAGCAAGAAAAATACTAACGAAAAATAAACACAAAGAAGAAATCGATCCAAGCTCGAAAAATCAAAGATGGGCATGACTTTGATATTTGCCTAAATATTCACTAGGAACCAGATAAGCAATTGCTTGTGATCAGTCAGCTGGCACGCACATAACTAATGCATTAAACATTCCTCGAGATGTTGGGTGTACAAGCTTCGTCGCAAATCGTATATAATTTTGTAGAATTTTTTTTGTTTTTTGTTAGCGGTTAAAGTGCAATTGTTCGCACTTTGTTATTGCATGGAATTGCTTTTCGTGGCATTAATGAGGGTAAACGCATTATAAAGTATTTTCAATATATTTTTAGTTAACTGAGCTCATTCATCAAACTGTGTAAGCTTTTCAGTCCAAGTTCAAGTGAGGAAACCAGTTGTAAGCATTTGTGAAAAGCATGCAATGATGACGCGTTGAAAGGAAAGTTCTTAAGCACAATCGATGAAATTCTTTAAGAGAAAGACGCACTTCGTAAAAGGAATTTCTTGCACTCTTAAGGAAACGTATGGCTGGCTACACTATTAATATACTAACAGTTTATACTATTACAGTGTATTCTTCTGAACTATTTCAGATATTTTCTTTTTTTTTCTTATTTGTGTTTTGTATTTAATGGTTACATGCGTCCATCCATCCATGCTTCACTAAACGCCAGACAGCGTGCTTTATACAAATACGCTGAAAACAAATAAGAAACCTTGAGTTTAGGCGAATTTTGGATACCTGCTCTGATTATTTTTTGAAAATTTGTGGTAAATCACTGAGCCGATTAGGAAGACCTAACATTTCGATCAACGTCGGCTGTGCAAAGCATTGCGGCACATAGAAATGCTACTATAGTTAACCTGTAGGAATCATCTCAAGATTTCTACTTTTCATCCTACATATTGTGACCTTAAGAGCTATCTTGAAAACTTGTTTCACATGGTTCATGAAAAACAAGGAAATTTGTTTATGAAGTCATCATTCATTTAACTGGAGTTAATGGGAAAGCCCCCCACCCCCCTCCTCCCTCCTGATATTATACTGGTCGATTCACTATCACTTTTTGAATCGATCCAAGCTTGTCTGTCCGTCTGTCCTTTAATAAAATGTATGTTGATGAAATTTAATATACAGATGTGTTTTGGGACAACGACGAACGCTACTCAAAACGGTTCGTATCGGACCATTGTGTCGACCATTCCCCCGATTAAGCGTTATTTGTGTGTATGTATTAGATGAAATGGTTTTTAATCTTGAGCAGCGTTTTTCCTTGTTATATAGGCTAATGAAATAAATTTTTAAATTAAAAGGAAGAAAAATTGAGGACTGTCGGCACTACTTTAAAAAAGAAAATTAGATATGGAGCCGAAATAAAATTGATATTACGTTCTGCAGCTGATCTCAGAAGGTACGTAGGATTAGTTGTACCGGTTCTACAAATATAGAATAAGTTACGCCGTCGGTTTACCAATTGTCAATAAATTGAAACTGTATTCTAACCAATGTCTACAGAAGAACTGAGCTCCGAACAGATGAAAGTCTAATTAGAGTAAAGTTTGGAATTGTTACTGGCTCGATACCCAGCCGAAAATATATTGCATCAGTTAGCTTTCTGCAGTATACCCGCTATCACATTAACTTAACTATTACTACGGCATACGCTCAACGATGTC
Organism: Glossina austeni; assembly: GCA_000688735.1. Lineage (NCBI taxonomy): Eukaryota > Metazoa > Arthropoda > Insecta > Diptera > Glossinidae > Glossina > Glossina austeni. Next base: position 296,466 of record KK502604.1, read on the forward strand.
AAGTGAGAAATTGGATATTGCGAGCACATGGTGAAACCACATAAGTTGTAGAAAATCAGAACGGTTCCAGTGTCCAGTATGGGAAAAAATCCCTTCAGAAGTAGAATAAAAATTTCATTGAACAAAAGAGGTGCACAAAAATTCTTTCCACGCTTACTTTGGAGGCCGGTTCAAAACTAATTAAGTGATCTTTTTCTAATTATTAAAAAAATTTGGATGAACTTGAGTTCAGAAGTTTGCAACGAAAACGTATTTACACCTTGGCGCTGTAGCTTGTGAAGCCTCCTAAAAATTGAAGCAAATTAAACGCAAAGTGCAAAATTTCAAAACATTGCCTTATGGGGGAATCTTTGCAGGGTTGGTCAATTTAAATCACACACAGTAGTTTATCTTGGTGTTCAAGCTAGGTGTCGACTTCGAAAAGGTTCCACCAGGGAAACGTCGAAATGCAACTCAACTGCGTCTCATATCAACAAAAGGCAAATAACTGAAGTGCTTTCAAAAGGCACATGTGACAAGTGAACTTGTGCATGTTAGGGTGTTTCAAGTATCGATGTTAACCGCGTTCTTGTGGTTCCTCCACAAATATACGATCTTCGCTATCATTGATCAACAACAATTTTTTAAACATAAACGTTGATGTGTACGGCGTGATATGTGCAACAGAACTTATTAGTACGAACGGTAGCTACAGATAGACGGATAGATATACAATATTGGATGCAAGCAGAGTATATCTCACCTGGCAAAGAGATGTAAGTTGATGCCGCGTTCTAGTTTTAAAGCATCATCATCTTTAAGCACAGGGCATAGGGCAGGAGGACATTTGTTGCTGGCCATAACTGATTCCTCTTTGATTTTACTGCAAAGACCTTTTGAAAAGCGCAAGTACTTCAGAGGCAAAGGCCTCATAGAATGATTTCAATAAACAGATCATTTGGTAAGCAAGCGACCGTTTCGTTTTATATACTTTCGTGAGTGTATATCAATATCAATATCAATATCAAAATAAAAAAAATAAAAAATAAAAAAAAGGTTAAGTTTGTTGCACCTTACACGCCTTGAAAGGTAAGACAACTATATTATGTTACATTCTATAGCAGTTTATTAATGAAAAAGTTTGCATACATATTAGCACTATTTTTAAAAAATGCTTGCTTTTTAGTTTTTCATTAGCAAATGAAAAAGAAACAAAGAGGAAACGTGTGTGGTAAACTTTTTTGCGGTTTTTATATAACCAGAAGCAGGCGGAATATTAATCTGGCTGTCATTATGTATACTGCGGCATGAAAGGGAACGGAAGAATTGCATCAGTCCGTTTGTAAAAGGGGTTTAGTAAGTTTTCATTAGCTTGGGATGTGGTGATAATGTTCATTATTTCACGACATCAAACTCGCAAAGCTCAAGGTTAAAGCTCAACCATTTAACGAGTCATGCTTAAACCGAGATAATGGGTAAAAAACTGAAAAATAATCTCGAAGTAAATGGTGATTAATTGAATCTATATTCAACAACATCATTATCCAACCGAAAGGTTCTCAGAGAAAATGTTCTCAATCAAATTCACTCGCGCTGCCCATAGGTTAACAATAATAGCGAAAAGATTTAAGGTTTAAGATATTCCGGTGTGGGATTAAAGGTACTATAGCCTCAAGCCAATTAGCATACTGGGTAGTAATGGGCACCCTACACAGAGTATCCGGAATTTACTTTAAGACAAAGACGATGGAAAAACGCTTCCTGGCTTTTATTCATTTTTAACTACGTACACGCGTCCCCCCTTAGCACGGTTTTCATTCAACACGACTTTAAAAAAATGGAATATGATTTTTTTTCAATTCATTTTTCTCTTCTATATGTATAATATTTTATCGTTAATAAGAGAAGTCTTAACCAACTTTGAAAAAAAAAGTGCACTAAGTACAGTACAGTAACTGTAATTTTTGATGAAAATTAATTTTGTCTTCGTCATCATTATCTTTTGAATTTATTTTTTAATTTGAATTTCATACATTTTTTTATGAAAACTTGGGGTTAACTGACTTTTTCATTTGTGGACAGACATTAATTTGGAACGAAATGTCGTAACAAGATTTCCGTTATAAAATTTTATACCCTAACACTTAATTTCGGTACAACACGGTACACACCGCATTGACTGAATTATTTCGACGTATCTGAAAATACGATCTCAGCACAAAACGGTACATATTTGTTGGATTTATACTATATATCTTAGTTGAAATCTTGTTCTTCTAGTTGACATTTTATTACATAAAAATGTTTCGTATACCACGGTTTCGATACAGCACAGTACGAATTGGTCATGTGAAGCGCCGGGCGCTCGTGTGTACATTACGAATTACTTAGTATTAAACGATTCCTTTTTTGACTAGTCGAGTATTGCGAAGCCTATTGTAAATAAAGAGCTATTTGGGGCGTCTCTCGGTCTAAGATAAGTACATTGTCCCACAGGTGTTACTTACAGCTCTTGAAAAAAAAGTGACTTCATAATTCCTACACAAAAGCATCTGATATTAAAAAGTGTCACTCGAGTGTCACCGAGTATTGAGAGAGTCTCATAAGACGGGTAACGTACTCTTGCTTACATTTGCGTAAATTATCTAAAGCGAGTATCTAAGTCGGAAGTGTTTCCATTATTTCAAAACTGCAAGTGATGTGGGAACACTTTCGATACTTGAAGATACTTTTAGAAAGCCCCGATCGAGTGTTACTTTAACATCCAATTCTTTCCATTTTATGTTAATTTTTTTTTTCGGTTTTTTTGCTTTAGACACTCGTATGATGATCGAGAATTACTTTAGAAGTCGATTTTTTTGCTTTAAGCACTGAATGCAAAAAAAAAAAAAAAAAAAAGGAAAATTTCAATTCAATTGCCATTGAAATTACGCTTATCTCTCGCACTAACCTTTGGCACATAACAATATAACAATTTATGTTTTCGATCCACAATCATATGTTCCATTTGTTGTTCGGTTAAATCATTTAAATCTAAAATGTTATAACCCAATGTCTCGCATTGCTTTTGCATGTATTCTTGACGTTGCATATTAATTGTTTGCGTTAATTCCAAGCTTTGTTCGGTTATTTTGACATTATTGTTATTGCCATCTTCGAAAGCGCCCCGAATGACAGGAATTTGTAGAGAGCATAGGAAAAGTAAAGCCGCCAAAAAAATCAATAAAGATTGACGATTAAAAAATCGATTGCAGCTCAGCGAAGTCATTCGAAGTTTCATTGAAGCGATTGAGGAGAAAGATGTGGACGCGCTGACCAACTGGCTCTTTAAGCAACTTGTCACAGTTGCTGTTGTTTTTGCTGTTGTTTTCGTTGTAGTTGATGACTTTGTCATTAACATCTTGTGCGTTTCGTAAAGGGAATTGGGTTAATGCACACAGAATAACCCGTTTGCACACACGTTTCAATGGCAATTTGTTTTAAAATGTGGCCGCAATTTTATTGAAATCATGGAATATTTAGAATGTTAAAAACACCAAAAATTAACTTTTACTACATTTTTTTCATTAATTGATTCATTCATTTATTACATTTACTTTATTTTTGTCTCTTCCGACCGAAATATTTTTCGCGTTTACAAAATCTCAATGTTTGTGCGTTTTCAATACCGCATTCACTTAGTAATTGACGGCCGCCGGCGTTCTCATCGTTGATCGGCTGATTTGTGACTAAATTGTAAAGAGCATAAACTCGCCACAAGAAACGCCAAGATACGTTTGGACGATGTTGGTGACCGTTGTGCACCGTAGAACAAACTAATTCACCAGTAAGACGTGCGACTTTAGTTATCGTCTTGTTGGATTCTTCAGTGCTTACACTACTTGCAATATCTGTCTGGGTATCTAAGTGTTGTTGCTGCAGGTTTTCTGTGTTCTCTTCATTATCGTCACTTGTTTTCGCTATGATCGCATTATAGCGTCTTCGCTTCAGACGCTCAGCCTGACGTTCTCTTAATTCTCTTTTCAATTGTAATTTAGCCACAATCTCTATCGCTCTCTTGAGATTAGCAATAGTTGGCTTTTCTTGCGGTAACTGGAAGAGATAAGAGAGATTATCAAGTTGTTTTACTTTTTTTTTTGTTCCTTTTTCTATTCAATTGACAGTAAAAACGGCTTTGCAATGATATTTGAAAATTTCTTTAGTGAAATCATGCTGATCATGCTCTCTCTTTGCTCGCATGTACTCTTAACGCCAAAGACTTCTGAATGCTTGACCGCAAATTAATTGTCAAAAAAAAATTATTTACTAATCACCTTAGGACCAATCTTTAGTCTACACCACCCCAAGCCACAGGCGCAGCACTACAAAATATTCTATATACCACTTTTAGTCAATTTGCTTATCAAGAACAAATGACACGCGAAAGTGTTTAAGATTCAAGGAATCGGGTTTTTATATAATAATCTCACCTAAGTCATAAATTATAGTTTTCCGTTTAACCCTTTAATCCGTTTGGAAGCGAATTGAGTTTTTTGAAATTTCTGTTAAGGGGTTAGAAAAAATCTCAGATCGAGGTCCACTGGATGCGTGGTGGCGGACGAACTTATCTTATTTTCAAATCTGGATTTCTGACGGTCAACAAAGCGTGTACTTGGAGTTTTCTCAATCGGCAAAGGATTTTTATATCACCTTTGTCATGTTGTTCTGGCTGTCACAAATTGATAGCACGAATCTATGCCGAATAGATGGCAAACAAATTATTCTTGATTTGAATTGAATTTTGTGATTCTCCGACCCAAACTAACAATGAAATAAAGTACGTCCTTAAGTGCCAAAATGGTACCAACGATTACAATTCGCTAATAGATAGAAAAACGAGTTTAAATAGCAGCAAAATATCACATGAAAGGTTAGAAGTCGTATTCGATTCAAATTTTGTCTTTTATGTCTTTATTTACTACCATACGTTGAGGAAAGTGTCCAACAAACTGTGATAATTACATCGTATATTTTATTGTCTATATAATTATATATATATATGTATGAAGACAACATTTAATTGCTTCTCAATACATGCTAGGAATGGGAATACAAATATATATATATATGTTTGTAAGCGTGCCTATACAAATATATAGATATATATATATATATGTATATATTTTATTTCCATTTCGCGGCTGAAAAATCAAATTGCAGATAAGCGGAGGTAGGGACATAGGGAATGACAAGTGTTATACCCCCCTTCCTTGACGGTAGGTGTAAGAAAACAAAACGCTTACGAATTTCCAATAATTAGTGTAATTCTTACGCTCCCCCTCAAACATTTAAGTATATTAAGTTTATGCTTTCGTTTGAAACAGAAAAATAAATTCGTTAAGAGATCGCCTAAGCAATAATTATCTTTGATGAGCTTAGATCTATTTAATACGATCGCTTGCCTGTACACTTGTCAGAAGGCTGGAGACCGCAAAATTTAAAACTCGGACTAATATATTCTTGCCGATGGCTCGACATCAAATTTGAAAATAGACGCGCTCAGCTCCTAGTGATAAAATAGGGGAGAAAAACAGCAACTTACAACGTAGAGCAAGTATAACTCCAAAACTTAGGGCAAAGACGATCTGCACGTAGAATTTAATCCAACAATGATGACCGCAAAAGGAGGAAGAATTTTATATTGAAATAAAAAAAACGACACAAATGTTTATAGTCACCTATTGACAGACGAAGTTGTTAGTCACTTAATTTGAAGAAGAAATCGTCTAAGAAAGTGAAGAAGAAGCTTTGTTTACTTATGTACGAGTTTTGCTTACTTATCAAGACTCGTTTCATATCCCGAAGCTAAGCACAATTTTCTTATCTCACTCTTTAAAGTCCGTGATGATAAGGCTATTGGATGTCTGCTTCCAAACAGATGCTTCTTTGGATATCAATTAACGACAACAGTTGCGTAGCACGTTTATGCTTTGCAGTTTAGAATGTCGAGATAATCACGAAATCAAGTAAAAGTATGATCTTAGGCTCTGTTCTGTGACGTAGAAAGTTTTTAGTTTTTAGAAAAAGTTTTCCTTTTATCAACTTTTTTCTCGCTTTTATAATTGCAATGCAATGCTGGGAAGCGGAATTTTTTCTATTTTTACTCTGTCATTAAACATGACAAATGTCATCTAAGAGAAAGCTGACAGTGAAGAGCTACAGCACTTTTATTATTACTATAGATTATCATTTATAATTAAAAGCAATTTCACGTTTTCAATACTTTGTGAATATTATTTTTTTTTATGTAAATCCAGATAAGCAAATATTTAGACTAAAACAAAGGAACACATAATTCTATCTAAGAAAATAAATTATTAATAAAAAATTAAGTTTGTGCGGATGTAAAGCTTGAGATAGACCCACCGTCCATTATACCGATCAACGCTAGTCTGTCCGTCTTGTTTTCTTTGGTTCAATCAATTTTCAAGGTCATTTTGATGGACTGTTGTATATCGACACGGGCTGCCCCAACGATGAAATCTATTGAAAATGATTCGGATCGGTCACGTTTTTCGACCACTTATCATATATCCCCTTAGTTTAAAAAGTCATTTCATGAAAGATTGTAAGACGGTTTACGATTTTTAATCGTATGCGGCGGCCCACTATAATGTTTTTATTTGCTTCACTATAAAGAAAACAGAATCCTACAATTAGTTAAAATATATGTTCGCAGTCATTTGGCGATCTCAACGAACTTTTCGGTGAGGGCATAAGCAGCGAAAGTCGATGCAGAGAATAGTTTGCCCGGTTCAAATCTGGCTTAGTAGATAAGCCAGGAAGAGGTCGACCATCGGATTTCAGCGACTAGTCATTTTTGACAGCCGTGGAAGGAGTCGAAAATTTGCCAACTGGAATGTTGCCCGACAACTTCAATGTGGACCATTCAACTGTTGTTCGTCGTCTCAAAAAGCTTGGAAAAGTATGGCGTTATAATTGACAGATTGATGCATAGTTATCTGGCGTTTTTAACCGATATTATCAGGCATTCTTGAACACTGTTTTTGTTATGAAAAAAGAAACATAAAAATCCAAGGGTAACATTTTCAAATGATTAATCCGGAGCGTAGTCACCATCTACTTCAATAACTGATTTCCATTTCCTTGGAAGATGGTCGACTCCATGGGCAAAGGATTCAAGTTCATCAGTGGATGATTGTGCTGCTGTCCCACCAAACATAGCAGACTGCCTTCTTACAGTGCACATTCTCCGTTATTCCTTTTGGTGCTATTGTCTGAGTATGTTTCAGCATTTTGAGCTATTGTTGGTTGATCACTTTAAAAAGTAATTTGTTAAAGCGCTTTAATACAGTGGAAGCAAGCGTGAGCTTTTGACAATTCGCTTAACATGGAAAAATGGACCAATACCGTTATATTAATCAAGAAATCTCTTGCTGGTCAAAAGTTAATATATATGTTAAGAAATATCTGAAGTCTCACTAATTTCGTAAATCATTTGTGTACAAATAAAATGTAGAGTTGGTTTTTGATTAGGCCATAGACAATACGTACAAGAATGTTTGAATAAAAAAAAAAAAAAGCAATGATGTCGCCAAAAATGCGATAATGCAATGTTAGTCCATCTGTCCTCTTTTTTACAAATTTGTATATAACTAAAGTAATTAGTTATGAATTTGCAATTTACTTAATTGTTTCAAAACTCTTCTTATAACTTTGCAATTCAATTAAATTATATGTTATATATAATTATGTATATATATTATATATAATTATGTTCTAATTTATTTGCTGGTTCCCATAGTGTAGCATTTTTCCACACAAACATTGAATTGTTACAGAGTTCTAAGTGGAATGTAGGCGACACCAGTTTTCGTGGAATCTGGGGCCATTTTTATGGAATCTAGCGTCGCTGCAAAATTTGTTTGTTATAACCAAATCGGAAAGATGCACAGATTCTCCACCAGGCGTAAAGATGTGATCTTTCAGCAGCATCATAATTATGAGTCTATATTTTGAGTTTGCATAGAAAACAAAAAAATTTCCGTAATTACTACGTGGGTTCGTGGAAATTCACTGATCGTTTTAGGATTTTAAAATTTATTACCTTTACAATAAACAAAAGTTCTCAGCATTTTGAATTTTCTTATTCCGCTTATGAAGTTTCGAAACCTTTATAACCTCAACAAGATTTTTGTAAATGGCTGCAAATGTTGTCAAGTATTACCCTTAGCCAGATGTTTCCCACTTCTGTTCTTCTATTAAGCTTTCCCGGGAGGAAATATTTTCATCAAAGCTGTGGATATCAAGATATCGACAAGAAAACTGGGCAAGCGCTCTGAGGCAACTTGGTTTTTTAGCCATCACTTTAGCATTTTAATAACTAATTTTCGTTTCAAATAAGGAAAGTCAAATTATTAAAAAGAAGCAAAAGTCCACGTCTCCCTTGGAAGTCATATCCCACCGGTTAGAAATGTCTGCCTTCAGATATAATTAATTTGACTATTATTTGTAACATATATCGCCAGTTTAGTATTTTTCGCAAATCAAAAGATATTTAAATTTCGCAACTTACCACAATAGTCAATGTAGACAAGCCGTCACGTTGAATATAAATAGTCATACCAGAGCCTTTGGCTAACGCAATCTACATATATAAACAAATGTTATAAATAAAATAATTACACGCACAGATCTTTAGCAGCGAGCTTAATAAATAAAACATTAAAACAATTGTCCGTCTATTGTTTATATTATTTGCTTCCTCTATATGAACGAATGCCTTTTCATATAATTAAATGAAATGAATGTGTTATGCTTTTGCATTACTTCGCAATGGAAAACGTACATTATTACCGATAAATCATTTCATTTACATATATTTAACGACTAGAAGAAGTGCTTATGTACTTGTATTCATATTTATAAGGGACCTCAGTGATTTTAGTTAGAGTTTTATATTTCCATCAAAAGAAAAAAAAAGGTTTGTGAAGGGTTATTCAGAAGCGTTAAAATCAACGCTTGTTAAGACTGAGAGCATATGCTCTCCCCAGGTTAGAAAGGAGACTTATGGCTGAGTACACTTGGCCCCAAATTAGAAACGTTATCGGCACTTTACAATCAAAGAGTAGCCTAATACTGTCTTGAAAATTTTGAGCTATCATAGTCAAGGCTACGAACTTTTTACCTCTCCCTCCAATTCTTCCGGTGAAATATCATAAGGTATGTCTGCTAGCACGGGTTCATTTTCTAGTATAGTTTTCAATTCCAATTCGGTGGCACTTATAAGTGCTTGCAATTCTTGCCATTCAAAATCTTCGTTTTTCGATTTGGCTTTCTTTCGTAGTTTCTTTTGATTTTTTTTTCGATTTTTCCCAACACCATTATTAAGTTTCCTCTGCTCTCTTTGCTTTTGGCGCTTTAAATTAATCGGCAAACTTTTAATACTTTGGGGACACTGCAAACGTTGCGACATTTTCAGTTAAAGCAAAAGCTGTTTTACATATAAAACTAATTTAGAAATAATATATTCTTTTGGTTTCGCTTGCTTAACAAAGCGGATTAGAATTGTTTTGAAATTTACATAGATTTGCAAATTGTTTTCATATGCAGACAAGGCGAACAGCTGTTGCGTTAAAATACAGTAATTAGCTGCACAGTATTAGTAAAGGTGTTGCCAATTGTAAGGAAAGAAACTGCATTTTTCTGCCACTGAAAAATATTAAACACGAACTTAATTTTGCTGAAAATAAATTATAAAATTCTCGGCGGTGTTTACAATAAAGCAAAATTCTTAAGTCACAAAAATCACAAAAAAAAAAAAATAAATAAAAGGGTATGCGCTCTTCTTCTTCTTATCCTAACGATAAAATGTTCGCGTCGCAAATGGAATAAAAATTTGAATCACTAAGAAGTGTCTTATTAGTAGTTACAGAGAAAATTTGAAGTTGAAAATGTGTTATTTTTCCACTGGTATGTATGGGAAACATTGGAAAACGAAGATATACACTAGGGATCGTCAACACATTGACTGCGAAGTGGTTTTTTGTCAATTACAAGGGTTTTTTTTGTCCAACGACAGGTGATTTTAGTAGTAATACCATGTAATGCAAGCACCTAACGTTACAGGAGAAACTCAATAAAGCCCGAAAAACTCATCAATAAAATACTCGTACATGCTACACATGTGCTATGACTTCTTACTTCTTTTTTTTAGGTTATCAATGCATGAACAGCTCAATCGCGGCAAATCCTTGCATGAAGATTATGCAAAATTGAAATATTTATGTCTGCTTTAATAAAAAAGGCCGACAAATTTCTCAATTTTATTTATTATTATTATTATTATAAATTTAGTCAGAGAATAAATTCCAAGACTAAAGTCTTAAAGCACTACTATCTAAGGCTTTCGGCCTTATTATTATTTAAGACTGTTTAGCTACATAGAAAAGTGTAAATAGGACAGAGTAACGAATCTCTTTTTTTTAAATTTTGTTTACTTAAAAAGTACAAAAGGACAAGAAAAGCCTTTTACTACATTTTTTTACTTTGAGTTGGAAAGAAGAAAGTCCTCAATAAATCTTAATTCTTCTGCCATTTGAGAAACATGCTGACGAGTAAATATTTAATTTGAATTTAAAACTGAAAATGTCTACGTACCGTTTGTTTTATCAACGCAATCGGATTATTCTAATACTGAAACATCGGTTCAAGTCGATCAAGGAAGGATTGGAATCCTTCTTCTTGTTTTTCTTCTTCAACCCAATAACTTTATTAAGATTCGCGTCGAAGCGTTTTTACACAATAGGGCGAACTTTTTCTTGCTGATTCGCTGAATTACAGAAGAAGCTGAAGAAGGAAACATTTAGGAAAATTTTGAATTTTAAAAAATCATCGAAAGAGAATCTATTTTGATGGTACAGATGTTCATTCCTTTTACCATCTAAAGCGGACCTGTTGAAGATGCTTCGACTACGACGGGGAGTACGGTGATGAGGTACATAATGCAGTATGTTACCTTTAAAACTAGCTCTATGGCTGCAGTTATCTTCTTCGTTATTGCACCAATGCGAGGTGCTTTTACTGCCTCAGGGGCTTTGAAATGCAAAGGGACTATTGTAGATAAATTGGAAAATATTACAACAGCGATTTACGACCACAATATGAATACTTTTTTTTAGCGCTACTAGTTGTAATATGTTCCGATTCGTCTACAGCGGTCCATTTGCGTTTCAATGCCTCAGTGGCGATGAAAGTATTTCGCACAAGGAATGTAAAGATTGGCTCGCAGAGCTTTTTGGGGCACCACTTAAGGAAGTGGATGTATTCAGGCTTAACTCGTCACCGCATAAAGATTTTCCCTAAGGTACGATTTCGAGATCCAACGAAATCTCAATATCCATAGAATTTTGATCTTCCTGTAATTGCTGAGCCGGTTTTATTGCGTAGGCGTTTGAGCCCGGCCTCGAAGCTGCTTCGGTTCCCAGTATGGCGAACAACTACTCTACGGAAACTTTTTCTTTGGAATTCATGCATTTCCAACATTTGACACAACATGTGCAGTGCAAGTTAACAGTAAATAAAATGAAAGCCTACTCTTCACTTAATGACTTTAATGATTTCAAAGAAAATGTGAGAAACCTAAAGTGTTCGCAAACCAGACCAAAGTTATTTAATAATATTTTTTTTCCATTGCTACTTTCAGTTCCCCTTTAACGCGCTGAATAAGAAAACACTTTTTTTTTTGGTTCCGCTGGTCAGCTAAAGAAAACTTTATTAAATTTGTTGCTGCTTTTACACATTTTCAAATATTGAGATTTAATAATAATTATATTATGTTTTTATTTTTATTTTTTATATATTTTATTATGTTAATAATTTTTATATTTATGAATAATAAATAATTTCTAATAATTAAGTATTAAGTATTTATTGTATTTATATGCTCCGTTAAAATACATTGTTTTTAAAAAAATCTCTACTTTTTTATTTAATAAAATATTAAGAGATAATAGCCATAGCTTAAGATGTTAAGATGTTGTTGTTAATCCTAAGCAAGAAGGATACTAGAACTGCAAAGTTTATTTATTTTTTGCTTTTTCATTAAGTGCAATATTTTACATATATATATATATGTAATATTTTATTTATATTTACATATGAGATTTATGAACCTTGTGGAAGATTGTTTCGAAATCATGACATAAATAATGCTTAAGTAAATGTCTTTTTTTGATTTGCTTTTTTTTTTAAATTTTATTACAAGTACTTAAAATGTAAATTAAGCCTTTGTTTGTTGATTTATTACTTATTCTTCCAATGGTGTTGTTCTTTGCATTCCAAGCCAAAAAATGCATTTCAATTAAATTAAAATAAAAAGAAAAAAATTTAAGCCAAATAATATAATTTTGGCAAAATGATTTGGCATTTTGTCACAAAGTATACACAAAAGTACTTCTTCATCTTGTATTCATTATCGTGTAGAGCCGCAAAAGCAGCTAAGGATTTTCGTTTTCCTTTTCCTCGAGCCTTTGCGATTGGTTGAAATCCTTTATGATGCTTTTGCGCCAATAGGAAAAATGTATAAAATATTCCTTTATTTTTCACGTCTTTCCTCAAGAAACCCGAAATGCAATGCAACGACAAACTCTTTCCTTTTTTTTTTTGTGCTTCTTTGTAAATATCCAACACAACTAGGCGTATGAGCTTTTTTTATTTAATGCACCCTTTCTCTTTTCCTTATCTAAATTTACCATTTCGCTCTTTCATATCACGTGGTTATGTAGATTTTACTTACATGCAAAGTTTGTTCAGTGAATTGCATTTCCGGTGGTAGTTTGAGAGTTTTCAACAGCTCTTCTCCGATTGGTTGGTCAGTCCAATGTGTAGGAGCTTATTTATTCTCTTCGTAACTATGTAAGCATGTGTGTTGCGATTGCACGTGTATGCGTGCGTTTGTCGACTTGTGACGATTGGTGCTTTTGCGTATCCTTGGTTATGTATATAAAAGCTAAACCACAATAGCAAAACTCTTGATAATTGGTAGAAATCATTAACGTGCTCCTAGCACTCGGATGTTATGTATGCGCTTTCAATAGCAACTCGGCATTTTGCTTTTAATCTTCAATTTCCAAGTTGCTTGGATTGGCTTGGTTTGTGGTTTGCGGTAAAAGGCTGCAAATAAAAAAGAAAAAATGATCGAATAGAACAGAAAGTCATTGAAATGAAAAATTTATTAATTATGCAAATTCCAGTGTAAATTATTTCATTTAAAGCTTTTGTTATTTAGAAACGCCATGCGTCAGTCGAACTCCCATCAAAATCATCATAGAACTATTAAGCAATTAATTATTGAACTATTTTTTGAATAGGTGTGCATGTGTGTAAGGCTGAATGTTTAAAAAAAACCAAATCGAGTTCCAGTCTATTAATCCTCAGTCGTCCAAGAAAATCCATTGAAAATACTTCAAAATTAACGTCTTTGGCCTTTCGGCCTAGGGATTGTTTCCCCTAACCATCCCTTTTTGTTTACAAAACACACATTTATTGAATGCTTTGGCATTTACCTCTAACTTGACGTCACATAACACAACAAATTGTCACGGTACTTGAGTTGATGGGTGGCATTGCTGGCATTCATTTTATTCAGATTTTTCTTGTACGAGCAAGTTTTCGAAGTAAGTAAATCATAAATGGAAATTTTTGTATACAAATTGTATGAAAGCGACATAAAGCACTTATACCGATATGCATTTTTCCCACCTGTCTGACACTTTTCATCTACTCAGCGAATTGTTTCTTTTGTATCTTTGCACGAACCAAAACGTGCGTCACCCATTCACGGAAACAAATGACTATCGGACGGGCTCGAGCCTGTTGAGTAAACCGCAAAAACTAGCACTTTCCGGTTGCACGCCAACCAACTTGTCGCAAACCGGTTTTGCGATATGGATCGATGGACGGATGACATGTGATGAAGTCTCTTTTTTTTTGTTTTTTAATATAAAGTCATTTTTTAAACAATGAAGCATTCAAACCGTTTAACGGTTGTTAGCAGCGTTTGGTATAAAGGGCTTCACCAGACTTTAATACGCCACATCCAACTCGTTATTCAGTTTTGCGGTCAATGTAGATGATTTTTTGTGCGAGGGCTTTTCAAAATAAATTCACTTTTCCTCTTCAGTAATGGAACGATGCGAAAATAACTTCACTTTGCATCGGAAAACAATCAGCGAATGCTTTTTTCTTTGCGGAAAACGCGACAAGTTCAACGCTATTATAAAACTATGCTGTTGTATGCAGCTTGTCTTGTTATGAGTTCCAAAATCTTTGTCAAACGTTTGTAAGGACTTGGCGTCAATGATGCCTTTTGACAGTAACTATGGCCATCTATGGCAAAATTCCAATTTCAGATTTACATACTCGATAAAAACCTATTTACCAAAATATATATTGAGAGATACTTCGTTACCTGTGTTACTGTTTTCGAATAAATTAAGGCTCACTCATCAAGGATTTTGGAATCAGGACTAAAACATAATCAGACCAAATTTAAGTTAATGCCACCTTTTTAGAGTGCTAACGTTAATATGATATATGTCCATATGTCCATATGACCATATTAATGTCGAGACTGAAAATGATCCTAAAAACCTATTTACCAAAATATTTAGAGATACTTCGTTAGCACCTTTGCCACCTTTGCCACCTTTTTAGAGTGCTAATGTTAATATAATATATGTCCATATGTCCATATTAATGTCGAGACTGAAAATGATCAATTACCTGACCTACGACGTGTTGTTGTCAACGCTTGAAGTTATGCCTCCAAATATTGTTAATTAAAGACGTATTCCTCGTTTGTTTATTAACGAACGATTTCTTTTTAATTGCATTCACATATCGTGTGTAGCGTGATGGAGAGGACGAAATTTGCGTCGTAATTTGTTAAAAAATTTCTTTTTCTAAACGTCTACGTTGAGTACACAAAACAATTTAACCTCAGGTGAATGCAATTTCTTTTGATTGCAATTCAGCTTAGCGTTCTTTAAGTAAAGACCCAAAATGAAAAAAAAAAACGAAAAAAAAGACAACAAAAACCATTTCAAAATCAACCAATGAACCCATTAAACCAGTTACGTAATGTAAATCTATTTCTACGATAACTTATTGAATTTTGGCAAAAGAACAAAGTGTGTGAATGAATGTCTTTTATTTATCTCCTCACCCTCCTGCCGCTACACTTTTGCCCAAGAGATCTACTAATGTCTTGTCGACGCAGATCTGAATTTTTTTTTTTTTGTTTTATTTATATTTTTCAGTTTTGTAGGTAAATAAAACATTGAACTCCTTCCTCTAAATCTAATTAAATGCACATGTGTTCGACGAAGATTCAAACGAAAAGAAAATTGTGTCAATAATCTGTGATAAGCAAAAGGGGGTAAGGAACGTATTACAAAATATATAGTAAATGATATTTCCTTTCCATAATAATTAAGAATAAAAATAGAAAAAATTTTATAATTAATTACTTATCATATCTTTTGATTTTTCTTTCTCTTTTTTTCACTTCCTTTTTTTTTATTATTAAACGGTACTAGCAGAGTGGAAGAATTTTGCATAAGTGCTTGTTATATATTAAACAAAAAAAAAAAAAGAAAAGAAAAACACGCCCCATTTCTTTTTGAGCAAATACACACACACACACATATATATATACATGAATGAATATTTATGTTTGTGTGTAGAATGAGTGTTAGGCCTAATGCCAGTTTGGCTGCCAGACCCGCAGATATGAGATTGCATAATTTATGATCATGGAGTTGTGCCAATAAGTTTTCTGGATTCATTCCCAAAACAGAGAGATTGAGGTTTTTCTACTTCTTCTCAATGCGAATGCTGCTTTGTTTTGGTTTTCCGACTACTATATGACGCTACGAAATGTAAACAAAAAGCACGCTAACATAAACATATTTAAAGAAAATATTTGATTCTTAAGCATCCAAAACCATGCCGAAGATTCTTTCACTTTAACGAGAATACAAGAGTTTTTCATAACAATTTGTTTTCACATCATGCGTTCAATATCGCAGTGCAGGAATACATCCATCATTCGATTTACAAGGTGCAGAAACTCTTCGAAAGATTCAGAACGTTGAAGTGTGTGACATACGGAACTCGTAGGTAAAAGGTCATAGCAAAATAAAACTCATAATCAACAAGACTCGGGGAACAGGCTATTACAACTTCGTGCAATGAGAAAAAAAGCAAGTTTTTGCTTATATGGGTTACATAGTAAACTCTTACGTAACAAGATTCTTATTTTGTCATATACCATATGGTGGCACGAATATACTCGTCTCGCTCACAAAATGCATCATCAACTCAATTAATATCAGCGATACGGTTGCAGCCATTGTAAGAGACTGATATTAAAACTGTCCGAAGGCAGTATTAACCTGAAATTATTACAAAGCATTACAAGAAACCATTGTAGGCAAAGATATAAAAACAATTATGAAAAGGCAAGCAAGCCGGTGGAAAAGTTTCAGTCCGCTGGCATTGCAGATAGCATTCTATTGCTTTTCGTCTGCTTATTGTCTAGTTGTTCAACTATTACTTTTGCGACATTTCCACACCTCTTTGAATTTGAGCTACGAAAGGGCTTAAAATTTCCAACTTTCCTCTGCAACTTAGTTTCTGCGACAGAAGTAATGAGTGAATTGTCGAACACAGGGACACAGGTAAAGTATAAGCAACTGACTAATAGGGACTCAGATAAAGTATAGGCAACTGACTAATAGGAGGAATGAAAAGCGTTTAACTAGGTTTAAAAAAAAGGACATATGGACGAACGCACTTCAAGTGACACAGAATTTGTACTTCTCATAAAGTATTGCGATATGAGAAAGCGAAAAAGGCTTGAAATTCTTTACATATTTTCTTAGTTTTCAGTTGTCCGCCTTTTCGCTATTGAAAGTCGCAGACATTTGTTTGCAAGCAAGAGGAAACAAAAGATCACAAAGTCGGCAAAGAAAGGGAAAAGCCTGGCGTAATGGTGGGTGGCTTTTCCAAACATTGTAGAATGGCTTATTTCAACCAAGCAAGCCGCGACTACTAGCTTGGTGTTCGAGGGTTAAAATCTCAGACCGGTTTGAAGACACTTGCTCGTAGCGTTGGGTCGAAGCGTTCAATTGGTAAAGGCGTATAACATTTATCGATTGGACACACAGCACTACTACATTGGCACTACGTTGTGGCCAACACTACTCTCTACCTCTTTCTTTTCTCCCGTTTCTTTCTCACTGTCACGGCGTTACACATATAAGGGATGTTCCCTGAGTTGTTGGTCATACGAAACGAGAAAAAAATGCTTTGACTTTTCTTTCTACCAGAAATTTAGCGACCTTTTCTTCGTTAACGAGTTCGTGGCAGACTTTTCACACAATCTCCTGACAACAACTAATGCAGAAAAATCTAAATTAATCTCTAGAATTACCAACGTTCCACCATCCGAGGTATGGGGGATCAATTTCTCTTTTTAGCCGCAAAAAGTTGTTTGCTTGGCTTAATGGATTGAAGCGTCAAAGAGCAAGCACTGTGCACACCGAGGGTTAAGTGTATTTGCCTATGCATGTATCCTGCTTCTGTGATTATGATTTCTTATGCTGTGATGTTGTTTGAGAACTTCAAGCAATTATTATATCGATTTGGTTCGGTAAGGTCAGTTTTCTTATTCTTGCAGATGTTTTTATTATTATTATCAGCCATATGTGCTGTCACAGAATATAAAAAAAATTTTCCTTTTTTTTACTCCCATAGTTTTGTGTGGCCCATTGAACATGTGCCAATTGATCAGACATTAAGTCAGTAAAATAAATGTTATATGGAAGTTTTTGCTTTTCCAATCGTTTTTTTTTTTTTTTTTTTTGTGTTCCTCAGTATGTATGTATATGTGTGTGTGTGTGTATACATGAGCAGAGTTTTGCTAAGGTGTCTGTGCTTACATCGGAGAAGATTGCTATTCTTCTAACACACATTTTGCAGAGTGTTAATTATGTCTTTTATGGGTGATTTACTAATGGTGTGTAACGTTGGACTTTTTGTTGTAATCTTCGAGCTCTTCGTTTTGTCTACTTCTTGAAAGCATACATCTAGACGTGAAAAGTGTTTAATGTACTTTAAAGCATTTTGTGGTTAATTTATGTTGTCATGTGTTTATGTTTTTCAACAAATTTATGGGGAAACGGGTGTAAATAATTGATTATCGAGATGCTGCATATTCCTCTATGACTTCATTAAAAAATTCAAACAGATCGAAGTGTATGTTAGGAGAAAAAGTCTTGTGCTTTTTTTTTTTTTTTTCAAATAAATAGAAAAGAAAATAATTAGCTTTGTTAGGCGAATTATGGCTATCCACTGCTTCGAGTATATTTCTCAACACTTCCTTTCTTTCTATCGTCATGGATGAGTAATGAGCTTATCCCTTGCAAAGCTCAAAGGTAGGCATCAGGTTTCTGCCAAAGCTGATATATTTTATGATTTTGTTCGACAATCTCAGCAGCGCGGAAATTGCAGTAAACCGCTGCGTTCACGTACGCATAGAATGGTTTGGGTTTCGCAATTTCAACAATTTCTTCGATCTGGAGAAGACGCTAAGCGAAACTTCGACTGAGACCTAATGGAATTGCCATAAGAAAACACTGTCGCAAAAGGTGGATGTTCTCCCCAATTACGATGTGTGTTTACAATGTCGTTAGAAAGCCCATAGTGTACGAATACTCTCCTTTTTGAAAATAGTAGGTGTGTAAATATGAAATCGGATTTTTTTCACAGGAAGTGGCTGTTTATTGCATGAAAACGATGAAAAATATTTTTTGTTTGAAGTATTGCCCATCGCCAGCTGTACATTTTCCCCACCTGTCCCACAATTTGTGGATGCCATGGCAGGAAAAAAGCTGTTGCTTCTTTAAGACCAACATTTCGTACATTTGGATAAAAAGTGAAGCGCCGCTGTTCAGCATGCTTGCATGTGCCCTGTTCATGCAAACATGGCCAAGTGGTCATTGGAAGAATTCGAGATTGGTTAGCAACCTGCTATGGGCTAGCCCTTCCCATTTGAGTGCTTCCAATATATCGCGAACTGGTTTTACTGCCTGGGTGGATGAACGTATATGAAATATTTCCAAGAGTTTGCTTTTCAAAGATGTTTGTAAGAGAGATGTTTGTGTACACGTGTTATAATTTCGCAGGCAATCAATCAACTTTTAATTTAATGTTTCATTTAGTAATTTTTTCGTTTTTTATTGGTATAAAAAGCTTTTTTTTTTTGTTTTCTTATGTGTATGTGAGTGCACACAATAGAAAGGAAAAGAAAGAACGGACTTTATGTAAAGAAATAAATGTTTTTGGTCCCTCCAAACGCAGAAGACTATCATTCTGCTGTCGTGCAGCATATGAAAATTACATCTAAGACATCTAGGAACCGATTCCAGGTCTTGAGTTTAACAGCCGAAACGCTAAACTATCTTTGCTTGGGTTTTATTTGCGTATATTACTGTTTAAGAACTGAAAATATCCCCAGTGCTTGAAAAAGCATTAAAAACCGTAGACTAAAGCATGCTCATAACAGCCGACACATTACCTACACATTATCAACAATTTGTAGAAATCTCTTACCAAATTCTCCGTTCTTGTCAGGCAATCCTTGCTTGTGACTTATTTTTTCCAAATCCGTTATATATCACCTGGATTTGCTCGGACGACTTTAAATTTCCTTTGGTACCCGTTGTAAACGGAACAAAGAAAAAAGTGCTTAGCAAATATTTATTTATACAAAGACTACAGTCACGGAGAGATAAAGAGGGAATTCATGAGATAGTTGTAGGTCGTCTTCTCATAGTTACACTGAATGGAGATAGGCAGCCTAAACTACGAGCAGAAGCTTCATTCAGCAGGAGAAACTGAAACCTTTATCAGGTGTTGGTTGAAATTGTAGCATTTCGTGTTCTGTGACAAAGTTCAAGGGAAAAAACCTTTTCGATCAGCTTTACAAGCGAATTTAATTTTCTTTTTCTTTTTATAGAAAGTGATTTAGGTTTTTTTTTTTTAATTTTTTTTAATTGTATTTTCTTGCATAAATTCAAAACTTTGAAAGCTTTTTAGAATAGCGAGCAAATAATAATTAATCCGATTCTTTTTCGATATTCTATAGTCGCAGACCAACAAAATTAATTACATATGTATGTATATCGTAGCGAAGAAAAAAGAAAAAAACACATCCTTACGTGAATATATTTGATGGACACTCACGGCTGTTGTGAAATTTAGAGGAAAAACCAAAACAGCAACCAAGAAAGCAAATATCACAACACAGACAAATTTTTGTTTTTGTTTTCTCTACAAAATTTTTAATGAAGGTACAACCCGTTGTTATTATTATCAAATGTTTACGGTTGGATTATGTGATATATAGGGATGTTCACGTGTACGTATGTATTTATACCTGAAATGTTAATTCACTGCAATCGCATGTAATTTTACACTTAGAGAAATAATTGTTTAGATGATCGTGCTCTGCTAGCGCGCAAAAGCGAAAGATAAGACTCGCGATTGCAGACTCGATATTCGCTGGTTCGAATCTCGTTGAAGTAGACTATATTTTTTATAATATAGTCACTTCAACTTTTGTTCGCTTATTAGTATTTTAAAACCATAGAGTAAAAAGAGTTGTTAGGCCGAAAAAGTGGTCCGATGCAAACGTCAGCGTTTGCTCTTTGGCCAAAACATGTCAGTGTATCGAATTTCACTAAAATATCTCAAAAATTACGTCATGTAAGTTGAACACAAGGCAACAAGACGGACAGACAAGCTTGGTGTAGTAAAAGGCGGGTCTATCTCAAGTCCTTTTGGGTCTATCTCAAGTTCTTTTGGGTCTATCTCAAGTCCTTTTGGGGATTGCACACATCCGCATACATTTATTATATTGTTGTACTACAAGTGGTATAAAAATATTGTGTGCGCTGTTTATTTTGAACTTTGCTGTTACTTCTGATCGATGTCCTTCTCTGCAATGTTATAGTATAAGCTTTCAGTCTTCAAAGTGCTGCTGGATGATAAATAAATATACTGAATAAGAACATTGTGCATATAGAGATGGTGAGAAATAGAGAGGGAGAGAGAGATAGACAAAGAGAGATAGAACGAAGTGTAAAAATTTTCAAAATTTTCTTCAAATCATGTGAAAAATTTTAAATTTAATTCTTTTAATTTTCTTCCCAGTGTACAGAGTCTGGTTTTTTTTGTTTTCTTTTATAAAAATAGCTGTTGTGTGCTGCTAGGCAAGATCACTCGCTCATTAAGTTTATGTCGAATGCAGACTAAAAGAAAAAGAAAAGCAAATCGAAATTAGATTCAGTTTGTGTCGAAAGTTTCAATACCTAATGCCTGAGTTGCTTCACTTAAGTACATTTTTCTATCCGGGACAATGGGGACTTGAAATGGGGATTTACAATGTATTCCTTATCAAAATTTGTTTAAGTTAACTGCAACATTCTTACATAAGTCAACTTTGAGTATTAGAAATTATAAAACTGGATCCTGTATTTTTATAAACATTAGCCGTACTAGGGGAAGACGTTCCAGCCAATATTTGTGCGAAAATAAATGTTTGCTGTGCTTATTCATATTTATAATTATTTCGCTATGTTTGGTAGGTGTGTGATTAAAATTTTTATTTTTCTCACAAAATAAGTTTTATAAACTGGAAACTTGCTCCTCTTTTGTGAGTTAGCACTGTCTTTCTACTACTTTTATTACCATCTCTAACTGATCTACTCCTTCGAACAAGAGTTGCCAGTTGGAAAATTCAAATAGGTTTTTTTTTTCAACTACTTCAGGGGATGTCGCCTATATGTGTAATACTGCGACGTACGGAAAGAAGTGAGGAAAGAAATAGAAACTTGGTGGTCGCTGCCCTGTGGGCGTGTGCCCAATCGGTAAGCTCCTTTAGACGACTGAGCCCAAGCTGCAAATAAAGTAAACTTCGGTGCACGTGGGATTTGAACTCACGAACTCCGATTTGGTAGCGAGAAAAAAACGTGTGTTTAAATGAATTCAAGGTCAATGAGAAAATCGCAATAATTAATCAATCACACGAACTATTGATTCGAAAGTTTCTACTTATAACCCCTTACCGTACTTTACTTTACTGCTAAACTTTTATAGATAAGGCAGAGTAGTAAAAACGACATCAAAACAAAATTTAATTTTATTTTTATCCGAATCTATTCCTAGATTGTCCTAATCTATTACACTTCGATTGGTATAAGCAGTTTTCTTCAAAAATATAAATAATATACTCTGGCATAAAACGAGTTGCATGAACTCCAAAAATCCTCTAACCAGGTCATAAGTAAGTAGTCGGTCCTTCTAACTAATATAAGTGGAATGCTTTCCAGATCATTTCCGAGAGTGCGCAGCAAGGGAAGGCCGTTAATATATGTTTTGTCAATTGCCGCGACAGAAAGATTGACTGATGGGTAAAGCGGGTCCGGGACTGTAGCTACTAAAGGTCTCACATTCATTACTGAAAGTACTTGCTTTTCATAGATATTTTTACCCTTTTTTTTGAGGTTATGCCGAAAACCTTGTTCTTTAGTTGCTCGTAACGTTTTAATTCATCAATAGTTGCGATGGAGACTGCATATGCAGATGTTCAAACAATCATTTGTTTTAGTTATAATCCATTAGCAACTGCAAGAGCTTGAATAACTACAAGTGCTTAATAAATTGTTTAAAATGGAATTTTTCTTTGCCGAGACGGAGTAGAATTACATGGATAAGAAGCCAAGCTCTTCTCAAATTAAAGGCCAAGAAGCCCACCGCATTTTTAAAGTAAATCCTATATAGTCTGGAAAGGCAAATTAACAAGTCGACCAACATCAACATGTACTTGTTTTGCCGCGATGCGTATAAAACCTAAGCAGAAATATTTTCAACAGCTTGTCCGTTTTTTTCTTGAATTTTCTCTGTACATTTTTTGATGATCTTTATTTTTGAATTTTTGTTTTGTATTTTTCTCCTCTTTTTTATGTATATTTTTTTTTTTATTTTTTAGATTTTCTGTACGCTCTTGTGCTAAAGTTAATTGCGCGTCATTGCTGTTTCTGTCAAAGTATTCTCGTGGATTATAGACAACGAACTGAAATAAGCGTACGTAAGGCTATGTTAGCGTAGATGCCTCATGAAATGCTTCAAATAGACGCTCATATTCAGCAGTTTGTTCGTATTCTTATTCCTTTTTAACTATTTGCGGATCATGCAGTCCGAAAGTACAAGAAAAACTTCTCTATTGTCAAACGCACATATATATGCATATATATATATATATTTGTTTGTACGCACTGTATATCTAACTTATAAATAGAAAAATCGGTTTTTAAGTCGCGTCGCGTGATATATCTTTATTATGCGCATATATTTATATCTTTACTGGAAATATGAAAATTTTATATGCGATGATTTTCTCTTATACAATAATAAGGTATCGGTTGGAGGGTGTCAACTTCATTTTTGAGGGATTTCGACCTGAACAATCACAAGATTTCAACATTTTAGCTTCGCTTTCCGCCACATTAGGTGGGGAGGAAATTTCTATCGCAAGAGAGATGCAAGAGACTACTACTGTACTATAACTCGAGGAATTCGAACGTCTCCCAAGGGGTGGGCCACTGTAATGGCCTACAAAAAAAAGGGGTTTTCACAATTTTGTAATAATCTTTGATGAGGTTATTAGGCGTACCTTCATCTTCAGTTAAAGGCACGCCGCGTATTCCAAGGAAGAAAAGTTCGAAGGATTTTGAGCCCTCACACCACACTTACCACATATTCTACAAAGTACGGAATTTCTCAAAATATTCAGAAGCTACTGTATAATAATTAATGAAAATTGTCTAACTTTTGGAAAAAATCCCACATATGTGTCGGGAAAGTGTTCACCTAGAGAGACTGTAAAAGATTCGGATGAAAAGAAAAAAAATGTAGAAGTGCTTCCATAGGTTTGAGATTTGAGAAATCGTGTTTTGAGAACCAAAGCATTTAAAGTTTCAATTCCCCGTACATTGCCATACAGTTATGTTCCAGAAATCCAATATCTTGACTGATTAAAATTTTGCCAGCTTCACAGCTTCAGCCTTTGTATGTCATCTTTGACTATTTAAGAGATGGTTTGCGAAGCAACGGTAAGCAGCCTGGCAACGGTAATGCCAAACTTAATGAATTGTCTCGCGAAATCTTTGGACATGAATCAGATCAACAAGATTTACTTTTTTTGGGAAAGAATTTTAAAGTGCAGTTTGCTGAAAGCATTCCATCACATGAATTACATCAATCAGTAGGTAATTTTTCAATGGCCTTAAGCGTTTTTTTTTTTAAATGCAACGAAACTTTTCTTTTATCCCAACATGAGGAAAAGTGGCCGCCATGTTTTTGCATAATTTCTATGCGAATATTATTAAAGCAGAGGCACTTAACTGAACAAGATTGCCGTCCATTTCAATTTATTTTACGATCTACGGATAGGCGGCAAACGGTTGTTTAGAGCGAATTTCATATAAGATTTTTATTCGGAGACTACGAGGGATTATATGAAAATTGGAAAAAAAAAGTTAAGCACAGAAAATAAAGAAAATAAAGCTTAAAATAACTTCTTTCGTTTTATGCATTATTTTGTTAGATAAAATTCGTTCTTTATTTTTTGTGTTAACACTAAAACTGGTGAACTTAAAGTTGTAGTACTCACTGGTTTGTGAACAGCATAAAACTTGGTTTATATGTAACCTTAGAAGAACTATTTATGGAAAATTACTTAGCAGGCGCCGGCCCATTATTAAATACCCTACACTTCCCTACAGTTATTCATCTAACGACTATTCAAAATAAGGCTTTTTATGGGCACTTTGCGAAAAAGTAGCCCAACCTAAACCATTTTCAATAGCGTTCGTTGTTGGACAAGAACACGTTAGTGCCGAATATCTCACAAATTGTGGCCTGTAGGTTGAACAAAAGTAAACAAGACGGACACACACACTCACATCAAATCAGCATTTGATTCTGAATTAATCGGTATAATTACCTTAAGGCAGATTTTGAATCGATCGAACCATAAAGGGTGCGTCAAGCTTAAGACGTGGGGCTGCATTCGAACAAACTTACTACACCATTGCATCATAAGTGTTGTAGAATGTAAAAACCTAGCTACGGATCTAGCTAAAGATTTGTCTACTTAGTGAACAAACATAGTTTATCGAGTTCTTTCTTTAACGGACTCCATTTAATTCTCCCTGTTTAAGAAAAATCTTTGCTTATAAACCTTTGAAAGTACTCATGGTACCACAAGCGTGCTCTGACTTTGTTGTTAGTTTGCTTACACGCTCGATTTGTTGTTTGTTTCGAATGACTCTTCACCACTTCTTTTACGTGCTGAATTTCATATTCATTAGCGAACTTTTGTTAACCCTCGTCTGCGTAACGCGGCGCGATTCTATTACAACAACCTGCGAGCAATGAAAACTTTTATTTGTTTGTATTATAAAAGCCTTCCAATATTTTGAGAAATTCCGAAACAAGAGCAAGAGTTCAAAATCTTTCCCCATTGTAATCTGACAAGCCCTTCGGCTCGGATAATAGAATAGGATAGAATGCTGCTGTTAATGGTAAATAAGTATTAATTTAAGATTAAGTAGAAAAGACGGACGACCGGCTTGAGGCATTTCAGTGGAAAACGTATGGTTGCCGACTGAAATCAGGTAAGTATGGCAGTATCAATATTCAAAGAAGTCGAGTTAGATGGCTTGGGCTTAAAAGCAAGTTCAACATACTCAAACGTTTGACCGCTTGAAGCGCTTTCTACGTTTGCAAATATAATTCATAGAAGGCGTTAGTAACTGCAGAGAGTTTTTTCCCGTAATTAATTGATACAGTGATCAATAATTTCTGGGACTAAATAAAAAAATATATATATTTTTGCCAAAATTCGACTTTGTTCGTATTGTCTTCTCGGAGTAATACCAACAGTCCAGCGCTTCTCTAACATCCCGATGTTTCCTTATGCCCTGCACTACTTGTGGTACAAGGCTATGTTAAGTTTTTGCGGAGGCGGAGGGCTTGAGATAGGCACCGACTCGAGAAGGTGATGTTGAAGCGATTTAAACTTGTCCATCCGTCATCTTTTGTTGTTTTCTTATGTGCAACGTACAGGCAATAATTTGAAATTTGCTGCGTTGACGTGTCTTCTCCCAAGGACAAATGCTATTGATTCGCATCGAACTAGTTTCTCGAATACTTCCCACGCAGCGTTTTATTTTGAATAACGGTGGGGTGATGTTAGGTAAGTAACGATGGGTTATGGCCTCCTATAGGGATTATAGTGTAGAGCGTCATAATCGGGGTTTAAAATAATACAAACAACAAAAAAACGCCCATAGGTCGCCAATACGAAAGTATTCTAATTGTCAGTCTAAAGCATACATTGATGCTTAGTACCTGTAGTTCATGTGAACATAAGTAACGCTCATCTCATGCAACTGATGTTGTATTAGGGCAGACATTGAGAAATGCTCGTTCAGCCATGCATTTGTTTAATTAAAGATGAACGTTTTTAATTCATTGGTGATTCTAACCAAAATTCTTTTAAAATAAAAAAGTAAGAACATTACAGTCGGGCAACGCCGACTATTCCGACTCCGCCTAGTACAGTTATAATACACCAAAAAGTGCACATTATTTTCACGCGAACCCTTAATTTTCATGGAAGGCGACCTATTGGCAGACTAGCTTACCGCTCCCTATAAGAATTGGCGTTCCGTGACATGATGGGGTGCAAAAAAAATAGACCGATGTGATCCAAATTTCCTAAAGTTAATGTTTTCCTGATTTCAGTCGGAGAGCGTAAAAAGGAACAAAAGACGCTTTGAAAACAACTTTTTGATATCTCCGTTTGTGTCGGCGAACTGCAGGTGAAAAAAGGCAACTTGCAAGTTTTTTAGGTTTCGTTTCGATTCTCTTTATATTCTAAAGTTTCAGTTTCAGGTTCAGTGTACTGTGTTTACGAAAAGCAGCCCGAAATGGTTGGAATTGCAGGCTATTTTTTGGTCTGTTCACGTAGATGAACCATACGAACCGAGCAAGAATATGTACAAATAAACAAAGCTTTAAAAGTCAAAATGTTAAAATAATATCGAAAAAGAGAAAAATCGGAAATTCCATAAATATTGAGAGATCTATATATAGATTTTTCTTAATTCCTACTCTACAATTATTAGACTGTTTTCTTCGATATCTTTTTTTTTGTACAAAGTATTCTTCAATATTTTAAGAATGAACAAAATTCGCAAATGGATTCATCGATGTTTCCATTTATCAATTGTATTAATTTTTCTTCTTTGATGTGATATTCCTTTTTGGATTTTTGGTGATTTCTTAAGTACAAGAACAGTAGTGTGCAAAAAAAGTTGTCGGTAAAAGTTTACCTACCTTAAGTAATACTTACTGATACAATTCTTAAATATTGTCAAAGAACTCTTTCAGAATTTTGAACGCCACACTACCGTGTCAGGGTCAGTAACTGGCTTAAATTCCCATAAAGGGAGTTCACTTCGCCGTGCTATGGTTAATAACTTTGTGTATTAAAGCTAAGGAGCATAGCGTGGAGACTGTTTTTGCTTGGAGCTATTTCATGATAGATAAGGCATAGCATGGAACTACATACTAAGCGATTAAGCTTCTGCTTAAATTCTTCATAGCCTTGAAATTTCAAGTCACATTAAATATTGTAAGTTCGCATAGAAGGGGAACGGGATCCATTGTGTGTAGAGTTGTACTAAAATTTATTGAAGGCTTTTGGACACTCACAAAATAGTAGATACAAGCCAGCTGCGCTTTATAGACGCAAGTGTGTGGGTGTGGAGAACAAATATTTAGGGAAGGAGTTTTGTGCTTTCAAAACAAAAATTAAAAATTTTTATGGTTCAGAGACTCGTAGTTAAAGAGAACTTTTTATTTAACATTTAATGCGCAGAATGCGTCAGAAGGTGAACTCCATTTGGGGTAATTGAAGCAAGTCAATAAAGTCAGCGTAACATTTAGATATCACGCACGTTACTGATGGCTTAGCTCGGTCTCTGTCGGGTACCGAATTCCGATCTGCGATCGTAAACTATAGTTTTTTTTTTCCTTCACTGTAATGCTGGTACTGTAATGTACATCTGTTTTAGCTTTCAATATCTCCCCCATAACAATATAAATGAAAAAAAAAACAGAAAATTAAATCCAAAACAATTAATATTTTTTCTTTTATTTTTTTTCATTTTTATTTCGTAATAAGTTATCACAATTGTTGAACTAATTTTTGGATAATGCAGGAAATATGAAATTATGCTGATGCTTTTGCATTTTTATTGAGCATACACTCAAGCCTATTAATAAATATAAAGGAAATAATTTTTAAAAAAATTTTTATAACAATAAAAAATTACTATTTTTTAAAGAATCTTTAAAAGACAATCACACACCAAGCTTGTCTATCCCATAATTATTAGCTATAAACTTTTTATAACCATTACGGAAGAAGAGGGGGGGGGGGTATGTTGATTTTATCAAAATGTAGGCAGCACCCAGAACGAAGCTTCAGAGACCTTATAATGCACATATTCTTGATCCACATTAAATTTTAAATCGGTTTTAGCACGTCCGTCCGTCTGTCTGTCTGCATGCGATAAATGTTGATATGTTGATTTTATCAAAATGTTGGCAACGCCCAGGAGGAAGCTTCAGAGACCTTATAATGCATATATTCTTGATCCACATTAAATTTTAAACCGGTCTTAGCACGTCCGTCCGTCTGTCTGTCTGCATGTGATATACATTCTGCTGGTTGCTATCTGCCTGGACGCTACTTGTTTCGAATTTGGGAGGAGCATTGCAAGTCTTTGCACACAGGTTGGTATTGAAATGCGGCCAAAGCGGTCAAAGGACACGCCCACCATATAATATAACCTAACACCATCACGGTTTTCAAAAGTAAAGAAAAACGTGAATTCTTGCTCACTATTTATACAGCACAACAGAAATAACGATAAAGATTTGCATTATATTTTATGGATGCTCCTGCAGTACCTGCACAAAAATGGAAAAAGCCAGCCGCATGTACTCCGTATTTAGAATATTGAAATTTCATTCTTGTGCCGAAACGTTTGCAGTATCAAGAAAGAAGCATCGGAGGCCATACGTAGCCTATATATTATTGATCAGTATCACATCTGCAACATGCTAGATATCTTGGTCAGTCTACCTGTCCATTCGCCCATCCAGATTTTGCAGTTTAGACATGATAGGGCGGATGTGAAGAGTTAAGTTTTGAGATCGTACTCTTCAGTCTTCGATTAGTCAACCATTTTTAAAACATGCTAAATAATTTGTATCGCTTAAAGTAAGCAAAACATGTACGCTTATGCTATTTGAATTTAGTACAAACAAATTTTAAAATAGACTGCAAGCAAATGCACTCTAAATGTGCCGATAAGTTGTCATGGGCTGAAAATGTAATTTTGCGAAGTAAGCCAATGATAAAACCAAAATAATAAGATATGACGTTGATGCGCGCCATTAATTTTTGTTGCTGCGGTCGAACAGCGCGAACGAAAAAAGAGAGAGCGATTTGCATATATTTGCAAGTTAGTTGCTATCGAAAAGCATGAAAAAGCGATTTTGTTGGAGATGTTACAGCAAGAAAACGAACAGAGTCTCATGCTGATCGAGAGGTTTCGAATACTTAAACTTTTCTTTTGAGTCGCATTTCTGCCACTTATCCGAAAGTAAAAAAAATCAGCACCGAGAATGTTTTTTATTTGATTTTATGAGGCGCACATCCTGCACACCCTGCAGTCCCTACTTTCCAAACGATAAGCCCTCCTCAGCCTCTCGCCATCCGGGAGTGTCGCTGGCTGGAAACATTTATTTTCCATTTAGTAAGTAACGTTTGAATTGAAAGCATTGAAGCGTTGATTGAAAGAAAGGGCGACAGGCTCCCAACAAGGAAAGGTACTCAAATTGTCTCATTTTTGTGGCCAAAAATGGGAATGTCAGCTATTATTGGACCTGCATATAGAATCGTCCACTACCAGATAAGTTTGATCTTTTGAGGCAAACTTATCGCCGAAACATTTTCGTAAGACGTGAAACGCTGCTCAGTAGCGGAGGGGGAAGTGAGTGTTTTATCGATGCAAACAAGTGGTAACCGGAAAGACTCGAACTTGATGAGTCGTCTGTGCCAGCAAGCATGTCTATAGCATTTAAGTACTTCCAACGCATGGCGGACCGGCACGGATGTCATGTAAAAGATGATGTTTTCTTGCCTTTGTTGATATTTTGCTCCTTTCTGATCAGTGAACGGTTCAAATTGTTATTAATCGTTTCACCAGACTTTAACAGATAATCCTAGGTCCGGTCCCTCCAAACATAGAATGTGGTTTTTCTGCCGAAGCTATTCACTTTGACAGTGGATGTGGTCGGTGCGCCTTGACCTGTCCATGACTTTGTACGTCCAGGATTTTCAATATGGTTCCACTTTTCATCGGCAGTTAGGACACGATATAAAAAGGGTTTTCTTCTGCAGAGTTCGGGTGGGCCATGGCCCACCATTAAGTACCCTACACCGCCCTACAGTTATTCATGTAATAATGTTTCAAAATAGCTTTTTCATGGAAAGTGGTCGAAAGAGTAGTTCGTTCCGAACCATTTTCAATAGCGTTTGTCCTTGGGCTAAAACACGCCACACACAACAAATTTTATCGAAATATCTCAAAAAATGATGGCCTGTAGATTGAACATAAGAAAACAAGACAGGCAGACGCGTAGATAGGCTGACGAACAGACGGAGAGATACGCTTACCTCACGTTAACCAAAGTTGGGTCTCTCTCAAGTCCTTCTGTGTATCGTGTACATCCACATAAGCTTAACATACCTTCGTATCACAAGCTGTGTAGGGTATAAAAAGAGAAGCAAGGAACATCAATCATCTTAATAGATCATCCACGATATCGTCGATATATTAGAGTAACCAAATATATGCTTTTTCAAAGGATTAACATTTGCATAATAAAAGGATAAAATACTGCATTCATTCCATTTGCAATTCACTGACAGAAATCATAAATATGTAGACAAATAAATAAAGAAAATTTATTTATATAGAATAGAGAAATTATTGATAATTCTTTTGCTGTTCGTTCTTGTTAAATATAATTATTGTGGACAAGATAGCGAAGAGGAGAGTGAATGAAAATAAAGGACGCTCGCTGTTCTAAATTATGATTGTCGCCTGAAAACTTTAAAAGCAATGATTTACTTGATTTGCATATTTTAGCACTTATTTCGATGGTAGGTGGTTATGTGCATTGAAGTAAAGCGGAATTGAGAAAAACAAACGATTTTTTAACGAAAAGCGAAAATATTTGCAAAAGTTATTAGTGAAAAAATATGCTAAAAAGAAAAAATAATAAGAGAAAAGTAAAATTGTATTAAAAAAAAAAAAAGCAATGAATGGTCAAAAGTGAAGAAAGCCTGCGTCTGTATGTATGTGTGCGTGTGTGTGTGTGTGTGTATGCATTCAGGTCGTTTTGCCGTGAAGATAATTTATTTGTTTTTCAGTTTATGATTTTAACATTTTTTCTCCTATTAATTTAAAATAAAAAAAAAGAAGAATTTTTCTTCGTCCTTCACTACGTATGAGTGCTTAAAATTTATGTTTAAGATCACTCATACCCTTCACTCTTCTTTTCTTTTCGTTTTTCTCGTTATGCCAGGCAAGAAAAATATATTCATTTTCCTTTGTGTGTTGTTATGCCGCAGTGAAAATCTGCAAAATGTAGCGCCTACTAGTCGGTTGACTGCAGTTTGAAGGAAAATTGAAAATTACATAAAGACCGGTTTGTGGCTTCATGTGTCTCTGCCAGCACATAAGACATTTTTAGATTAAATTTGGTTTTGTCTTTTTCCTTTTTTTTTAAATATACAT
Source organism: Glossina austeni (assembly GCA_000688735.1). NCBI lineage: Eukaryota > Metazoa > Arthropoda > Insecta > Diptera > Glossinidae > Glossina > Glossina austeni. The sequence goes on from KK502604.1 coordinate 328,517, forward strand.
AAATATATCCTTCTTTCTTTCTTTCTTTCTGTCTTTCTTTCTTTTGTTGAGAAATGTTTTTTTGGTTTTTAGCCAAAAAGCATAAAACATAGGTGTAAGCTTTAATGCAGCATCATATTAACTAAGAAATGGCGAGGAAATCAGTTAGGACAGACAGACATAATTGCTTTAGGCGGATTGCTTCGCAAGTCAACCAAGTCGATGAAACCTTTAAGATGTCACTTCTCGAACTGGTCTTTGGAACTATGATTTTGATAGTCTTATAGTCTTATAACCCGTCAAAAAATTTTCTATCGCGTCGACTGGGAACGAAAAAACGAAACTGGACTGTCCCAAATGTATGTATGTTCTTAATGGTGACATGAAATAGCACGTATGAGCCATAGGAAAAGGAGGTATTCGAACAGTTTTCAGAGTTTACCAGAAAAAGAAATTTAAGAAAAAACAGAATTGATAAATTAAAAAACGTACGTGTTCGAAATCCGCAAAGACAAGAGAGCATTAGCGTGCATGTTACTTATATCTGTCGTTACGAAAAACATTTAAAAATTTCTCTTTCCTTGGCCAAAATATTTGTTCGTTAGAGACACGTATGGTGTACGAAAGAAAAAGTTTGCATTTCGATAGGACTATGGAATGTCCAATAAGGGTAACATTCCCGGAAAGGTTTTCCGTATGAAAAGTTTCAACAAAAAACTTGGAAATATTCATTCAGATAAAGGGAAAACTCGTCTTAACAGAAATTGACGAAAATTTATAAAAATTTCAAAAAACATTTGCAAACAGGAAACCTTGCTTGGTGACGTTTCTCAAGAACATCCATTCGTTTCCATTCTATTCCATTTCTTTTTGTTTTTGAAAGTGAAAAACAAGGTTGGGCCCAGTTTATACCACTTTAGAAACTTAACATTACCTTAACCTTATCTTAGCCTCTTAATTTTTTGAACGCATCCATGTTAACACAAGCATTTATATTTTCCTACTATTATTCGCTTGTATTTTGTTGGCCTAACTTTAATTATTAATAACGTAAGCATTACTTTCTTTAATCATTCATTCACTTCGAAATTTTCGGCCAACACCAAAAACCAGGTACACCGCGAAATTCGCGAAACCTAATTTGCACAATGCGTGAATGGCCCTTCATAGTATAACGTTCTCTCCAACGACCATTATTTTGTACTATCATGCGCGTTTTTTTTAATTGTTTTTTTATTTATTATTTAGTCTCCGAAGGACCACAAAACTGTGTTGCCATGTTTAAATATCCTTCTCGTGTCTCTTTTCTCGAATATTTTTCCTGCAAGGTTATACACAGAATCGCAAATGGTTCAACGATATGTGCGATGAGGTTACACACACATACTATTGTTTGAAAATATTAGCCACAAACGCCTGCTAAAGAGATATTCTAGGTTATTAAACTAATCAGAAAAGGAAGAGGTTGAAGACCTTAAGCTTTAACTTCCTTCATATGATATAAACACTGTTTTCAAGGGTCTCTAAGAAAAAGCCCAAAATTTGAAGAAAAAAATCTCGTTTAGGTAAAGAAATTCTTCCCACGTCAAGGCAATAAAACCCAAGCCCCAAACCCAAAAAAATTTCTGAAAAATGTGCTGTGATTTTCCTCCTCAAGTCTGACAATATCGGCCGCTAATATTAGTGGTAAGCTGTGATGCGATGAGCGGAAACGAAACTGAACAACTCAATGATGAGACAGCCAATTGGCAGCCATCTAGAAAACATAGGGCACGTCTACGTGTTAGTTGTTCAAATGATAGAAAAACGTGCACTGCAACTGTAGATTTGCAGCTCGTCATTGTCGGACTGAAGTGTTTTTCATTTAATCCAATGCCCGCTGATTTTTTCACTTTTACTTTACTAAGGAGGAATAAGTGATTAGACGATCAAATAAAACGCATATGACTTCGAATATAAATGATTTCGTTAAGAAAATGCTTTCACGTAATATAAACTCAACAATTTCTCAAGTCCAGTGTACTTGCATGAGAAATGTATTACGCGATGTGCCGATAACATATTTAAGAGTTGCTTACTTTCATCATTTTCCGAATCGCAAAACCAAATCGTAGCAATCGTCTACCCCAGCAGCAGAAGAAGAAATATTCGTTGCAAGGCGCTAAAAGGCAAATTGAAGCAGTGAGTAACTCCACGACTTTTCGTTTATCCGAAATATTTGTATTTCCGAATAAATGTAAAGATTGTTGTCATTTAGAAAATTTGATGAATTTTCCAAAAAAAAAAAAAAAGAAAAAAAAATGCATTGGGTTTTTCTTGCTTTACAGTTTCATGGTCACGTTTCATTTTTATGTTCTTAACGTGTTGGCATTTGTTATGATTTTACTTTGCTTCATTGTTGACGCACATTTTTGATTAGTTGCCCAGTTTTGTTATTTGTTTCCGTTTTGATTTCACTACTTGGCGTTGATCTAATATATAGGAAAGTGTGCCCAAAATGTTCTTATGATCATGCGATGTTGCATTCGTCTGGCCATTGGCTGTTAATGACATTTTTTGGCCAGCATACTTACGGGGTATTTCCCAGTTGGCTCTACGAGCGGACATTGCTCAGACGAAAGTTTTATATATAAATGTACATTCATTCATTCATTCATTCATTCATTCATTTTCATCCATTCATTCATTAATGATCCTCTTCTGGTAAGAGCAGATGGCTGGTGTAGTGTGTTTTTTTTTTTTTATTTTTGCGTAAATTGTTATTTCATTTTATTATTGTTTTTATAAGTATTTCTGAAAGTATTTGATTAGTTTGCCAATTCGATATATGTTTAAAGGTGTGTGTACATGTATGTGCCGAAGGAGGGGGTTAACAAACTTTCTATGTACATAGTCGTCAACTATGAAAATTTCTTGGCTCATTTAATAATCGAAAGTGGGCTTGTTTAGTCGCATCTCACACTTTTTTCTTTTTTTTTTTTTTTTGTCTGTTGGCCAATATGTGAGGTGTTGATTTAGATGTTGTTGGTGTTGTAGCTTTATGTTTGACTTAATTTTTGGCATCAGTTAATATTTTTAATGTTTTCTTTTTTGCCATTTTTTGTCTCTCTTTCTCCCAATAATTGTAAATAATTTATATACGTGTGTATATGTGCCTTTATTTTATTATTTTCGACCACTTGTGGCGTAATCTCTACGTATTGCATATTGATTTCTATTGACGTTAAGCAACTGAGGCAGCGAAAAAAAAATACAGTGCATACCACTTTCCTTATAGTCCAATATTGGGCACAATAGCTGATCCTTTAGTTAACTTGGACTCTATTCAAGAAGAAGGTAACAAGTAAAGGCTATAGTAAGAGGAGAAAAATAGCGCAGAGTTCTTGTCCCCCAATGGGAAGGCATGATGTCTAAGTTATATGACGGAACTTTATAGACTTAGAAAATCCATTAAAATAATTTAAGGAATAAAAATAAATTAATTTCGAAATGGAAGATCCAGCATAAGATGCCTCTTCAATGTCATTACTTCGATGAAGTCATCCAGAAGATCTATGTGACTGCCTAGTCTGACAAGTTGAAAAGTTGATTCGCAACTTTAAGACATGACGTGTTCTTCAGTTCTTCACCTCTTTGATCTTCCGCATGTCTAAGTAGCTAAGAAGTTAATATCAAGTAGCATATACGTGCACAGCAGTGTACACACCTATGCAAGTGCGGTAGACTACACTCTATTTGTTGGTTGGTGTGTGGCTGTAGCTACAGTGCGTGCAGTTAAAGTGAGTGCTGCTCGATCGGTGGCTAGCTCTGTCTCCAAACTTTTTTGTCACTATCATCTTGCTCCAGGTACAAACGTGCCCGGTCGTATAAAAAACTATTTTCTTTGTTACATTCATTTACTTTCATGCCTATCATCGAAAGGTGGGCCATAATGTTTGCAAAAGGAAGCTTCGAAGACCCTAAAATATTCGAATTCGAATCGATCTAGCTATGTCTGTGTCTGTTTGTGTGCCTATGCGGATGTGTGTTGTTCAAACTCGACTGATCAAATTCTTTAGAAGCGTTGCAATTCACAGGTTGCGCCCGCAGCAAAGCGTAAACTGAGAGCACCTAAAAATGGCTGCAATTTTATTTCTGGAAGAGGGCCTGATTATGCTCAAAGCTTAATAAGCGAAGAAATGTGAAATTTTGTACTCTCTGGTCGTTTCTCTATTTATTATGTCTAAGGAAAAGAAGACAAAATATTGAAAATTGTTCGGTAGGGCTTAGACGTGAAGACAGCATAGATTGAGGAGGCCCACACATTATTACAATATAACAAAATTTAGTTGGTTTAGTTTTGAATGTTTTTTTATTCTTAAAAAGTAGAGGAAAGGGGAGAAGCAGAGCACTCTATAAATATTTTTATCTAAAATTAGATATCGTGATAAAAAAAAAGGAATGCAGATAAGCACACAGGATTCAGTCTCAGCCGAATGTAACTTTTTTACTTGATAATAATTAAATATTTTCTTACAAGACGCAAGGCTATGCTAGGCTTATGTGGATGTGTGTTACATCCAGAAGGAGTTGGGATAGACCCATCTTTTATTACACTGATCGATTCCGAATCACTTTTCGAGTAGATTCAGGCTTGTCTGTCCGTCTGTCCTTTTTGCTTTCTTATATTCAATCCGCCATTTTTGTGATATTTTGATGACATTCGATGCATTACCGTGCACTGTGCAAAATAATTCGGATCGAACCACCTCTTCGACAACTTCCCATATAATACTTTATTTTGTAAAGTCATTACAAGAACAATGCTATTGAGCGAAGTAACCTAAGGTATTTAATGGTGGGCCTTGGTTGCTTAAATTTGAGAAAAGGTGCGTTGTCTACGAATTTGCGTTCATTCAGACCAACGCTTAATCACAAATGCCATATGTTTTGTAATCATACGCCTCGGGAAGTGCTATATAAAAATGGGAAAAAATTTCACGAAGACGTAATAAAATGTATATAAATAAAATAAGATAAATATTGTTAATAAATAATTAAAAGCTTAATTTCGTCTCTTAGAATAGTTTATATAAAATACTTAAAGCCTTGTAAAAGCAATAAATAATTTTGAGGACTGTTTGGCGCCACATAAATATTAAATTCACTCTCCATGTGACAATTGCTGCAAAATAATGGCCGAAAAACGAAAAAATGTTAAAAAGCAAAGCAAGACATCCTTAAAAGCATACACGCACACATGTGTATTTCAATTCAAACATTAGGCATCATATGTAAAAAGACACAATATGTAAAACTGCACTGAACTTTTCGAGGAAAAGAATATTTATCCCTTCATTTACTGATATGCATGTGTCGCTGAGTGCTTAGCGCATAAAAGTCGGCCCCTTTCAAAAGCAGTTGTCTTCTCTGCACTTAAACGAGACTTAAATGTCAAAGGATAGGAAACGAGTCAGCGAAATAGAGAGCAAGAAGGTCGTAACACATACGCAATATATTGTAATATAAACATGTGTGGGTGTAAAGAACATCTAATTGTTTTCTTTTTTTGGTTTTCGATAATAAATTTTTAAAGAGTTCGACTCATTATGAGGACAATAGAATATTGTCACAATTTCCCAGTTTCGATAACAATAGAAGCGAGAAGAATGAATTCCACGTTGGACATTTTGGTACCTCTCCTCAATGATTCCTTCAGTGTTTTGTTTTTGTGTTAGTCAAAGATGGGTCGATAGCGATTCACCCACACACAGATCGTACGTCTATTTGTAAAAATCAAGACTGGTTTTCTAGTCAGTTTAAAAATCACCGGAGCAAGCTTGCAAAGTATAATCGTGCAAAAGCATTCCTATCCGCTAGGCCGTGTGCTTTGACTATAAGCAATATGTGATTGATGATCGTGATCTTATGCACGCTACACTTTAGTTATCCAACAGAATTCTTACCCGTTCATAGTACAACAGTATAGCAAAAAATGCATAAAACCCATAATACTTTCAGAGCGAATGTTGCACATGAATCAAATTAGCTGAGCATATGAAAGCTACAACAAACAAAATTTTCAAATTTCGATTTTCTTCAGCGTTGTTTTAGTACTACGGTTATTATACAAGTCCTTATTGTGAAATCACGGCTCTTTTACCAAATTAAGTCGTTAAGACTAAGGTCTAGGAGGATCAAGTGCTGCAGGCATCATTATTGATGCAATAGATGAAAAATGCAATAATTGTGGGTAAAGAACAACGTAACTCTTCGCTATGTCGTGTAGAAAAACGCGGACACGCGCGTGCATCTAAGTTCTAAACATTTATGGAAATTAAAAAGCCTTCACCTCTCCTCTACAGCGGCTATAAGGAGTACATAGAAATATTGTAGAAACTGTAAAATATATAATTTTAACTGCAGCTGACTACAACACAACCCCTACGAAAAGGAAATGCGAAAAACAATTTCTTTGACGTGGTCGCAAAAATATTTGCTGCAAGAAGCCTAAGAGCCAGATTGCAGCTCTCTCCCTGTCTGGCTTTTGCAATTTCGCAGTTTTTACAATAAAGCGACGGATGGACAAATGTGTGAAGATATATATATTCACCTGTAGATTGTGTGTTAAGATAACTGTAGTGCTGTAATGGCGGTAGGAGATGCGTGTAAGCAGCACAGTATTATACTTAAAAGCTTAACAGTCTGCTGAGGCCGAATTTTGTACACCCACCACCATTCATTTTATTAACACCAATGCCAAGTTACTGTTACTAGGCATGAATTAAAAAGTGAATTACTAACACTTTTTATCTCGAATTAAATGGAAAAGTGAAAATTGAATAATTTATCAGTTTGTATGGTTCCAGCTGATTCTTTCTATTGTGAACACGAAGAGAAAAGTTCTCTACAGAATAATTTTAGAAAATCTCAGCCTCCCATTTTTCGTACTATGTGAGCAAACATCTAGAAATTTTTGTTTTGACAAAGACTGATGCTTTCAGCTTACGCTTTACTGTGAGCGAGCCCTTTAACCGACTTGGAAGTTTATCAATGCTTCCCTGCATGCATTTCCAGAAGTTCCAAATTTCGTGTCGATATCTTAATTTTGCGACCAGGTGAGCGACAATAATACATATCCGTTTAGATGCACAGACGGACAGACATGGTTAGATTGATTCAGAATACAACGCTGAAGCCTTGAGTGTTGCAAACATTATGACAAAATGATTATACGCTCATCCTATCCTAGTGGGCACAAAAGAACATTCGTTTTATATCGGAAATGAGTATTCAGGGTCACGAGCGAAGACTTTATTATTTGTAACGGATAAACCAGAAACTCAAGGAACCCTAAAAAATCCAGGTAGCGTAGTCTGTAAGATTTGCGGCCGTCAAAAGCAGTATATAGGAGACAGATTAAACTCATGGCGTTCCTAATGCTTGTCTCTGTGTCCAATGCTATTTATTATAGTCTACACTACTTGTGATACAAGTGTGCTATTAAGTCTCTCTGGCTGTATACAACACTCAAGAGGACTTGAGATAGGTCCACCTTTTATTATGCTGAACCATTCGGCATCACTTTTCGCGTCGATATAAACTTGTCTGTCCGTCTTTTTTTCTTTTCTACAACCTACAGATTATAATTTTTAAGATATTTTGATGAAATTGAGTTCATTTACACATTTCAGTCCAAGGTCCAGGATCAGACCACTTTTCCCGAACGCCTTATGATGAAATTATATATTAGAATATTATGAATGTCTGTAGAGTGGTGTAGGGCATTTAATATTGCGCCGTAAACCACTGTTGTGTTTTCAGTTTTTTTTTTTACCTTCAAGCACTAGTCTCCCGAACTTTAATTTCTTCATCTTCATTGAGACTTGAAAACGTTTTAGTTGCATGCGAAGAAAAAAAGAACGAAAGTATTTGTAAGGGATATATTTTTAGATAAGAGCCAAAGCGATAGACGAATTCACCCAATGTTGTGTATGTTGTGTTGCATCTGTCGCAAAATCTGCGAAAAGCATTTGCGATTATTACACATAAAGAGCGAATATAATAAAGCTAAAAATACTCGCCCGGTTACGTGGCGAATAACGATATAACGTTAAATCATTGATGATGTTGTGCTTTATTGATATTTTATCGATTTACAACGTTGTTGCTGTGCAAAACATGTGTGAAGCTATTAATTAGATTTTTAATGTTGCGGTTGGTTTCTCTAATAAATAAATAGTCTCAACATATTTTGTAAAATTTGGAACATTTTTTTTTTTTAATTTGTTTCGTTTATGAACAACATTGAATGCATTAATATGTATGTCTCGGATGTTGTTTGTTATCAGATATAATTTAATTGCCATTAAATTGCCTGAGTGAAAATAATTGATTGTTAGACCAATCGAAAAATGTATACAAATCAAGAGTACAAGCAAGGAGACAGTTATATATTTAAATAAAAGTCTATCGCTATCAATCCAATAGTTCATGGCAATTACTAAAACGCTGGCGGAGGTTATAAATCTTATGAAATGAATTGAAAAAAAAAAATCGACATTTGAAGCGAAGAGAACGAGATGTGAAAGAAGAAAAAAACGAAGGAAACGAAATGTAATGGAAATGATAAAAAATAGTGCGAACAAACATTTCCTTTTGAAAAGCAAACAGAATTGACCAGCATTTCCTGGCTTCAATACCGGCTTTATTGGGCAGGAGAACAAAAGGACATATGCAAGCAAGCAGTCAAGAGAAAATAATTGTCGAACAATAACTAAAATAGAAAAAAATGATTTTTTTTTTTTTTTTTTTTTTTTTAAATACAAGCGACAAGAATGCGATAGTTGCCAATTTCCGTTATTTCATTTTTTATTTCCCAAACACAAGAAAAAAGAAATTCCAAGAATTATTTAAAATAGAATGTGCTAACATAGCATAACATGCTTGATGTCACACGTATTTGAATGTCCAACTATTGCCAGAAAGAAACTAAAAAAAAAAAAAAAGAAATTACTGGAATTTTTCTTCCAAAGTAATTTTTTTTGTTTTTTTTTCTTTTTGCATTTTTCATTTTCGCGCTCCATTTAATCTTGTTGTAATTTCTCTCTACTCCTTGATAATTTGTCTTATTGCCTACGAACACATCTATGGACTTCTCTATAGATGCCAGAATACCCAGAAGATGCTAATTTTTGTAATTGTTAATTACTTGTCGCCGAGTATGAGAAATACAATGTTTTTCGTGTGATTGTTTGGCTGCAGAGTTTTCTTTTAATTGTTAATCGTTTTAATGGCGGTCATAAATTTCGAAGTGCTATCCCTTCATGTATTGACTTTGTTTCCTTTTCTTTCTAATTAATAAATATATAAATAATTTGCTTAATTAGTTTTTAGTTATTTTCCGAAAATAATGCTTTTGTTACTCCAAAAAGACATTAAAAACTTACTTGTGTTAAAAGCTTCTCCTTTATGCCCTACATCACTTGTAGTGGAAGGGTACATTAAGTTTGGGCGGACATACACAAACACTTAGAAGGACTCAGATAGACCAATATTTTCAAGGCTGGCTTTCTGAATCGATTATCAGCCATGTCAGTCCGCCTGTCCATCTGATCTTTGTTCATTTATTCTTGCCAAACCTACGTGTTTTGGCCCGAAGGAGATTCGTTCGGATTGCACCACTTTTTCGAGCGCTTCCCATAAAAGGCCTCATTATAAAAAGTGGTTACATGAATAACTGTAGGGTAAATAATGGTAGACTGTGACCCACTAAAGTGTGTTTACTAGTTATGTAAAGATTCGTATTCGTAACTTAAAGATATTAATATAATTTCGAACTTTTCTTCAGCCCAGCAGGTCATAAAGAAATAAGTTTCGGATAGTGTGAGCTGTTCCCAATCGGACAGCCTCTAATTAGTTATGCAAGCAGCTACGCTGTTTGGTTAATGAATACATGAATACGCGAGTAAGTGAATGAAGGAGTAAAAGAAGAAGGAAATAAACGATAACCAAAGCAGGCGAATAAATGAGTAAATAAAATGATAAATAATTAATTAAGCAAATAGTTAATCAAATAAATAAATAATTAATTAAATAAATAGATGCGTAAATAAATCATTAAATAAATAAGTAAATAAAAAGTGGATTAAATAAATAGATAAATAAGTGCATTAATGAATGAACAAAAAAAATAAATTAGTGTTAAAATGGGTGCAATACTTATTCTCGCTATTTTACGAGCAAAATCTGCTTGTGTGTGTGTGTGCGTCAGAAACTGATTCTTCCATCAAAGGCAAAGTACCGTCGCCTCAAATTTGATGATTGATTTAAAGTAACCCAAGCATTCCTATGCCACGTAATAAGAACAGCATACCGCGCATGGTTTTTTTTCACAAAAACTCTTTAAAACATCTTTACGCGCTCAAACAGGTCCTACGGTCCCTTGAGAAAGTTCACTTTTGGAGCCCAACGGCACTGTGGAAGAAAAGCGTTAATTTGCACACATTTCCAATTCATTCGTATTGCTACAAATTTCCGCTTTTCCAAGATACGGTTCGTATCAGTAGATTGTGGATATTATCTCCAAGAGAAATGCACTTCAGAATTCTTTCAACTCTAAGTTTCTTTATTTACAATCCATTCTTAATGCTAGGATTATTTACAATTTTCCTCAACACAACTATTATTATTCCTCACTTGAATGTTCTCGTATCACTCGATGTTCTCTTCCGACTAATCCTGCCTTCCGCAAATAGTCTAGTTACGTACATTTTTACAAGCATGTTACGATCACCTAACTCCATGGTTTCATTGTTAATCCGTTAACCTGCTTTGCTGCTAATCGTTTTCCTTGGCCGGCAGCTGTGTGACGCGCCGCGCACGTGCACCTGGGTTTTTCTCTGTCTGTTTTCCTGCTAATCTTTTTCGTCGGCCGGCACCTGCATGACGCGTCGCGAGTATGCACTAAGCAATTTATTACTTACGAAAATCGATTAGTTGGCATTAACTGGATTTGGGATTTTCGTAACAGTATCATAATGAACAGGGTTGGGTGCTTTTGTTAGATCTACGACGCCCAGTGCGTCGCATCGACAAAAGTCTTTGATTATTTCATTATTTAACTGCTCAGGAAGGTTTTATAAATGTTTTTATAAGAAAAAACTAAAGGAAACAAAATTATGTTAATTTTGTGCGTGTATACGTAACACCCAGAAGGACTTGGGGTACCATCACTTATTATACCGACCGATTCAGAAAGTGAGCTTGTCTACACCACTGCTCGTTTTCTTTTGTTGTGTTCAACGTACAGGCCGCAAATTTTAAGGTATTTTGGCGGATGCTACTGAAAGTAGGATCGGATCATATAACGCATTCTTTCAAGAACACATTATATGAATAACTGTAGGATGGTGTAGGGTATTTAATGGTGCGCTGTGCTTCTTTTTTTAAAGAAAATGTTGAGTCATTTTTGAGGTTTTTAAGAATCGAAGGGCGAGTATATATCCATTTTGTCTGAACGTTTGCAATGCCCAGAGAAGAAAGCTTCGAAGACTTTATAAAGCCCATGTTTATAAAGCATCGTAATCTGCATCATAGCATCACAATCGATCTAGGTACGTCTGCTCCTTTGCCTATTCATCTGTATATCTCTCTCTCTGAAACGCATAATCCCCGTTGTAAAAACTGAGATACAGACACAAATCTGCAAATCCGATAGAAGTTATTGTACACAATTTGGTATTGAAATTGGAATTGCAAGTGGGCCAAGCCGGTCAAACACGCTTGCAGTGCAAAGGAAACTAATAACTCGTCTATTTTTGCAAAGCAAGGAGAGATCAGTGTTCGCTTAGTATCCATAAACTATAAAAAAATTACTCACTCACAAGTTATATAAAATTTCAAGTTTACTCTATGGATGACCCTGAAGTATACTTAACGAAACTTAGAAACTGTGGACTACACCCCATCGTAGTTATAGAATAAAGAATATTTATTTTCTCCGAGTTTTATTTTCAAAGTGATGGGCGTGGCACCTTCGGCCAAAGTCGAGTATGATTTTTTTACTTTTTTCTCTATACTTTTGTGCGGTTAAATTTAACGTCTACCACACTAGTGTTAAGGATCATTAGTTAATATTGTAGACAGAAATTAGACGTAGTGGACATTGTTGTCTCCTAAGAAGAGCAATGTAACCTACGTACGTGTACATATTTAATGAAGTGAATTTAAACTAAGTAAAACCGGAATCAGATTAAACTTTGTATTCGTTGAAGGAAAACCAAAAGTTGTTTAGGGTCTAAACTCTAAATTCATATGCAGATGTGAAGCATATGCATCATCATGTTACAAATGAACTCAGAGGTCTTGATGAGCAAAGGCATAGTCTCTAGTTGAACTTGTTTGTAACGCTGCTGGTTTAACTTTGAGGTAAATGTTTTTTTTTGATTTGCTATCGATACATAAGTCAAGATATTTTATGCGTAAATATTTTGTTATTCGAAAGAGGCGTACCACTACCATATACCACTATACCACAACAATCAAAATTAATTGTTAAGACAGATTCATAATCATACACACAATGTGTGCATACATTTGGTTGCGATAAATGTTTTAAATGCTTATTAAAATCACAAGCCACCAGAAGAAAAAGAAATAAAAAAAAAACAACAGCGCAATAATTGTAAAAAAAAGAACAGGGAGAACTCGTATGCAGCTCGAACATTTTACTGCATACATAAATACATACACAGTCCTCATTATGTTAGGATGCGTATAAATGCTTACGTATAAGTAAGTGTACGCACATTCCGTGCCGCATTGAGCCGCATGAAGATCCCTTCAATTTCATATATCCTGGGAAAATGGGAACCACTTCACAGGTAATTTGTACACTTTGTAGTATTTACAACTAAGTATTCTTTACATCCAATAATTATTTACATTGCAGCCATATTTTCGGTCGATTAAATTGGCCTTTAAAAATATTTCAAAGTCACACCTCCCACCACGAATTCTCTAGTCTTTTACATTAAGCCTCTTTTCGCAACAGGGTGCAAGAGAAAGAGCCAATCTTTGGAAGTCGTGACCATGAACTAAGCTGTCGGGCAATATTTCTTCGCTTCTTAAATACGTAAGGCATCTGATAAAACTTCCTTGTGCGTACGAAATACAGTTGCGTAAGGCGAAAGGCTTGTGGAAATCTGGCTTGGAATCGAACGAGCTAACACAAAACATTTTTAGTTTCTCCTAGCCTAGATTCAACCTTACAAGAAACATGATGCAAAAAGGCCGGGGCAGAAATGTCAACTTTCATTAACTTCACCATAAATACCATGTGCAACGTTTGTCCTCTTCTTTAAAACGGTGATCAAGCCATAAGCTTTAGCTCGTTTTCGTACGGGGATAGCGCCGCAAGCAGCAGAAATTGGCGCTGAACGGACTTAAAAAAGGCTACATAGTCTTCGTAGCTTGGCATCAACACTACGTAGGATTGGTTTAACCATGGAGGCTTTTCATGACATAAGGATCGTCGAACTTCTTCGATCACCTTTTAATTAACTCCAGAAGAAACTTGGCTTCTCAACAGAAATCTTAAGTCAAAGAACCTCAGTCATTAGAACTGATGCTACGCGAATACCGAACTTGGAAAATAAAAATGTTTTTAATTTTTCTTATTTTTTATATGACCAATCAGCCAGCGGATACTCCCTACACAATGATGGTGCACGTAGTCTAGGCGGTGTGTGGGTGAAATCGGTAAGTCTTATGTCTAACAATTAAGCAAATATTAGAGACCTATGTGTTGAACACTCAATAGGATCGTTATTCGTTATAGCACATAACTCACTTAACAGTACATCGCACCTTGATGCATGGATCCACACATAACGTTACAAATGAAATACAAATTTAGTGAAATAAATGATTTTCTCTTGTTTTGAAGCGAATTACACTTTTAGGCATTAATTAAAAGAGAAACTTACCAAATTCAGTTTATTTTTAATCCAGAGTAACGTCTGCTGCAGCCTTTGCTGTTAGTCGATGGACGAAAAGTTGGAGATGGCAGCTTTTTCTTTTTAAATCTTTTAAGCATTATTCACATGATGATTAACGACATTCCCTTTTAACTTATTTAGATCTGTCTTCTGATCTATATATACGTATATACATATATATATATATATATATATGTATCTTGCATATAATAATTGGAATATTATTAAGAATTTCGATTGAATGAATTTTCTATTGTTATATAATTTGTGATATTATTGTTCTCTAAGGAATACTTAATATTTTGTATTCATATTTACGTATGTATGTTATGAAATATTTAAGCACTTATTGTAGAAACTAATAATTTAATGATTTTTTATTCATTTATTTTATTTTATTTTATTTTTAAAATTTGATTTTATTTGCTTTCACTGCACTCACTCTTCTTCTGCATTTGTTTTCTATTAATCATTTCATTTACTGTATCATTCACTGACACTCACACAACACCAGTGTATGTATTCTGTTAGCTTTAGACTTTAGCTCGTGATATTTTCAGGTTGTTGTTGAAATATCAATTCTTACTATCCGCGTCAGTTTAGTTAATTGTCTAGTTTACCTGATTTCAAGAGCTGTATGATCGAGACGGATAACGTGGGTAGTAAGCAAATAAGTGTGCGTTGTTGTTATTAGCAGAGCTTCCATCCAAGTTCAGAGTACATAGCGAACTGATGACTTCAATTTGAGATTTTCGCAATGAACAGCTTATGAATGCAATGACGACGATGATGATGATGGTTGCTTGCTTGATGGTGATATTGTTGTAAGTTGAGTTATCATCTGTGATATTTTGGCACTCCGAGTTATTGGCTTCTATTTGACTTGGCTAATCACTTGGACAATGACATTTTTTCGGCGTTTTTTTTTGCTGTTTTTTTGCTTTTTGTTTTTCGCTTTTGTTTTTATCGCACCGAAATCATGTTGAAGGCCAAAAAATATTATTTGCAATGGTTCATAACAGCCATGTACGGCTGGCAGATTAAGCAGGCGTAGAATATCCTTTGCGTTTCTTGGACCATCATCGGTTGATGACATATTGAGTTAGCCAGATGATTTTGTTTTTGTATGATTACTGTCTTACGTGTTTGTTCTTTCTTCTTTTTCCTTTTATTTGGCCGCTTGGCTGTCGTGTGGCGATTTTCTTGGATGCGTCTCAATCCAAAAATGTGAACAAAAAAAAATAAAAAATTGAAAAAGACGAAAAGTAACCGCGCTAGTGCCCTAGGGCACTAGTAACGTTGCCAGCCGCCAGTTAGTCAGCCAGCCAGCTAACCATCAAAGCAGCCAACAAACACTATGTAGTTCGCACGTTGGCTCGCGATGGCTGCCTTGTTGTTAGCCAACTGACTGACGACTGCCGTAGCTGGCTATCGCTACAATACGGTGTGCCAGCCAGGCCAGAGCAGTTTGTTGTCTACTTGTGTCGCTAATGTTTTCATTTCGCAAACTGACTTTGTTGTTATTGTCATCGTTCGTTCGTCGTCATCATCATCACTATAAAGGCAACAACAGAATCTCACAACGAAGAGTTGCGTAGCAAATGGATGCAAGAGCATCCAAATACATACGTAAATACGTAGATGATGCCTATGGCACTAGCAGCAGTAAACAGCACCCGTTGCTGATATCATTGCACTGCCCCCACTATACTGCACTAGTGACAAACATTTTCGCATACAACAACTGGCTATTCTCCAAGCTTCAACATACAGCTGCTATCGCTTTATTTACTCTCTTTCTACACACACGCATACACGCATACACACACATCGCTTAATATATTCTTCGGTATTGCCTTCGTTTACTTTCGTGATTCGTCTTTGGTTTATTTTGATTTTGAACACATTCGCTATACGTTTGATTTTATGTACAAATGTTGTTCACTATAAACTCACTCTCACCAGCATTTTACTCTCTTGAACTTGAGTTTTTCCTAAAATGTTTGTTTTCATTTTGTATAGAAACTGAATTAAAACTATTTTTAGTTCTGTAAAATAATGCAATACATACGATGTTGCGTATGTTTAACTTTACATATTCATTTATTTTAATCAGTTACACTGCCAGAAATCATCAAATATCAAATGCACTCATCAGTTCGATCGTTTGGGAAATACTTAATGCGTATTTATTGCAGACAAGCCGAACGTTTTCATCGCTGGACTCCATCCACTCCACTGATGCTTTCCTATTTCAAATTTTATTGTTATGTTGCTTTGTTTCCCCAATAATGTTGTTTCCATTCTGTCATTATCAATCTCTGGAAAGCTTCTAAGGCGACGCTTGTCTGATAGAAGCTCTTCTTTGCACTTCCTCCTCCTCGGACACATTATGGCTTATTGTTGATTGTTGGTTGTGTTCATATCGTAGTAATATTTGCTGCACTTTTCTCTTGTTCCGTAATCAATGAAAAATGCGGGAACAAATTGCGTTGATCTTAAAAGCAGACCTAAATAGCCATTACTTAAGGTAAATGTAAGGAAAGCTTAACTATTTTTACTATTTTTTTTTTTTGGTCACTCCCTAAAATATGCAACAAAAAAACAAATAATTGCTGGCTAAAAAGCTTCACAGAAGATAAACTGTTGATCCCTTTGTTGCGTTTTTGTTTCATCCTGCATACCAGATACCAGATGCATAACTTGAAAGTCTTAGAAAGTCTTCTTCAGACGCATTATTATCCTACTCTCCCTGTTAGTCTGAACATCTCCACGTTAGAGCAAAAAATGGAAGGTAAGGAAAAGAGTACCTCACCTCGTCAGTTCTACTTCTGAAGCCACTTTGCCACATAGTCTAACAAAGGAATGATTTTCAAATTTTGGATCAACGCCAGATATTAAAAAATGCAAAGAGGCACTAATTGTGCAGCTTCGCAAACGGATGATCAGCTTCCGGATAGCATTTAACCACAACGTTAGCATGCTACGTTCCATTCCCGAACTCTAAGAAAAGAAGATCAATTGAAAGTGAAATTTCAAAAAATGGTAGCATTTTACCTGCTCCATGAAGGGCTCGATGTTTCCTCGTTAAATTTACACTTCTATTTTTATTCATAACTCATTCTTTATATTCAGACATTATAAGGGAAGTGGAAATGATATTCTGGAGAGTGCCCCTCCCCCATTGAATACTCTATCCCATCTTGTTTGACACATTTATTCATAAAACAACTTTTCAAAATAAGGTGTTATCTGGGTAGTGGTCGAAAAAGTGAACCGATCCAAATCATCTTTAATAGCGTTCGTATGTGGCCCAAAACACGTCGGTATACCAATTTCATCACAATATCTCAACACTACTGGCCTTTAGATTGAACAAAAAAAGAAAAAATAAGAAAGTCAGATAGACGGACAGCTTAGATCGATGCAAAAAGTGATTCTAAACCAATTGGTATAATAAAAGTTGAGTCTATCTCAAGTTCTTCTGGGTTGTGCTTGCATCCGCACAAGTTTAATATATGGCGCAGAGTATAAAGAAAGACATTTCACTTTGTAACGTTGTAACGTCTTTGCAATTCACCTTCAAGTTACGATAAAAGTCGTGCAAATCGTCTTACTTTTCTTTAAACCGTAAACAACGTACAAATTGTACAATATTTTCATAAGAAGAAAAACGAAGCGAAGGAAATTTCGAAAGTGAACAGAAAACCGCATAAATAACTAAAATCCTAAACCCAAGTTTATTTTTCAATTTTTTCAAAAGCCTATAAGGCACGCTATGGCAAAGTGTGTACAAGTTTAATTGCTTATAACGCGCTTCGCTTGCTTCGGTATGCAGTTAATGCTGCGTATTGAAGATTTCGTACAAAATCGAACAAAAATCGTTATTAGTTCTTTTGTCATCTTCTTCGTATATATACATCAAAACGCACAGCCTCCACTTTGGCTCGACACTGTAAGTCGAGCTAGGCTTGTTGGTTTGCCTTCTTCTTTTTCGGTGTATGATGCCCATGATAGTTAATCCCCCAAAAAAAATTCGGACGCTACAGCCCCGTTGCAACCTCTAACTCGTTAGGCTTACGTGGAGTTCATCCTGATCATCCTCAAAAAACAATATGCAGGCTGTACTACCTACGACGGTTGAGTTATTAGTGGAGGTCCTTCGCCTGCTTGGCCACTCAGGGGGATCATTTTTAACCTAAATTTAATACATCATTAAAGACCTTAGTCCTTATAATAATTATGAAGACTTAATGCAAACTTTTCGCAGTGTACGTTGCATTTATCATACGTGATTAGATTGCTTAAGAAATGAAACGTTAGTCAAACCATCTTGATAACTACGACCCGGTTCAGGCAAGTCTCCCCCATTTTTTTCCCAATGCTGAAGCAATCAAAGTAAAGTAAGAAAAGTATGTTTATTTTTTGTTCACTGCTTTTTTCCTCCTCTTCGTGTTCTTCTTCTTCTTCTTCTTTTGGTTTACTTGATGTCTTGCGTGTCCTGTATTTATCTTTTTTAGCCATCGTTACTCACTCATCACTACCGCATAACTGTCTAGTCAAGTGGTTGTGCAAGTGTGCGTACTTGTACGGTTGTAAACGCGTATTTGTTTTTTTTTTTTTTTTTTCGCCGTAGTTACTATTAAATAAACGCGTCTAGGGCTCGTTTGGCAATTGAGTTGTTGGTCGTTGAATGTCGTTTGTATGTGTAGAGCACTTTTGGCTTGTTTTTGCCAGAGATCATAAATAACAATTTGGTTAAATGTTTAAAACTAAAGGGCAGAATTTCCGCATACATATATGTATATGTAAGTGTGTGTGTGTGTGTGTGTGTGTGTGTGTGTACATATGTATATATAGATTACGTGTAAAAACCTAAGCACTGAGTAGCCCGTTGGGGAAAGTTTAGTGTGTTTCGTGCGTGTTGTAAAGTTGCTTGTTGTTTGTATACCACGTGCTATGTTGCAAACATGTTGTGTTAGTATGTTTTGATTTTTTTTCCGCCATAGTCAACTTTAAATGATGTTATGTCCATATTGTAGGACAAACATAAACACGTGTGGTTTTGTTAGAAATTTGCCTAAACAAATTTAGGCCTAAATTACTATATATTGACATAAAATTTAATAAAAATTTTTTTAATGTAAAATTTTTTAAATTTTTTATGTCTTG
Organism: Glossina austeni; assembly: GCA_000688735.1. NCBI lineage: Eukaryota > Metazoa > Arthropoda > Insecta > Diptera > Glossinidae > Glossina > Glossina austeni. Next base: position 347,647 of record KK502604.1, read on the forward strand.
TTCTCTCTCCCTTTTTTTGTTTTTAAATTTCCATTGCGTTTACTATGGCGCCTTTTCGTATTCAAATTTTTGAAACAAAGTATTTGTGAATATTTTATTATTAAAGTTTATGGTGTTTCTTAAGGTTTAACAACACAAAAATAAAATCTCTGTAGCTGTAGAGGAGCATTTGAAAGGAATATAAAACCTTTGCTTGCCTTTGTTTTCCTTTTCAGTTCAGTTTTTCCTCGTATAAGACGACCTGTTGACCATTTGCATTCATTAGTACTTGTCTTCTTTATGGAAAAATTGCTATCTTAAGCATGCTCTTCTTTATGACTTCTATTTGTGATTTTGTAAATGTAAGTTGTTCCCCTTACTCTCTCATGCGTATGTAGCTGTACGGATCTAAATGTTTTTATGCATTTCTTATGCATATGTATTTATGGCATAGTTTATCGTCGACTTAAGTACAATTTTTATTTTGACTGCAATTTGTGGTAAAATTCCCCAAAATATTTACAGGATTTCTGTTATTATGAGCATATACAAAAAAAAAAAAATATATATATATATATACGTGTTTTTCAAAAATAATAAATTCAACAAATAATTTTAGTAATTAGTATAATTTTAAAACATTTTTCGTCAATTTTCTAATGGTTTTATCATAGATTTGCATAAAGAAATGAAAGAAAAAAAAAAAACAAGCAAGAAAATTATATTCGCCCGTTACCGGAAAAAAGGAAGAGGACTAAATTTTCAAAATCCATATTATTGGACGGGACGATGTTGCAGATGTACTACAGCATCATCCGTAGAATATTTGCTCCAATTTTTGTAGAATCATTTGGCTGTAGTTCATGAGTAAAGGGAAAAAAACCCATTTTCTGTTTCTTTTTGCGGAACTTAAAGGCCATAGTTTCATTTTTGGGTAGGAGAGTGTTTGCAACCGTCCGAATAAACTTTAGTTCAGTTTATGGCTCGTAAAAATTTGTTGCGATGGTTAGGATTCGGAATCGGTGTACACAGTTCCTCAACATATCTCAGTCCCAATTATACGGAATTCCCTCGTTGCAGTGAGCTTGTGGAGCTCGCTATGGTAAGATCATGATTAACTACAAATTTACAACTTTTTTTTTTATTGTTAATTTTTGTTAATAAAGCCTTAAATGTGCTGACGCTTTAAGATTTTAATCTTAAAACTTATTCCTCTCACTAAACTAACAATAATAATAATAAGATAAAAAAAAAGAGTAAAAATTTGAATATATTTAAGTTCAAAGGTCAAGCGATAACAAAAATTTACTTATACCTGCTCACCCGGGAACTTTAGCTAATTTCTAAGCCTCCATTTTGCGAGGTAATCTGTCGATGTGTTCTAAAATATCTGAACCAAGTTTCCTTGAAATATTTCGCTAAATTTGCTTATCGTTACAGTGATGACAGCAAACACATACATTTTATTAAAATTTAAGGAAATAGTAGAAAGAAAAAGGGGAAAAAGGTTGAAATAATCCCTTTTGACAAAATTGCATTAGATGCGATAACAAGAGCAACTGAAGTAAATAAACTCAGACAAATAAGCAAGAGAAAGAAATTTTATGTAAAGAAATTTTGTAAAATTTCATGAAAATTGTCTTCAAATGGCATAAAAAGAAGTCAATGAATAGCAAGAAAAGGAAAAAACAATAGAAGGATTTTTGCATAGACAAATCTATAGTGTTAGAGTGTAGTGTTACGTGTGTAACGAAATGTGTGCGCTTGGATATGGTTTTGACATTACCTTCGAATTAGCTGATAATTAAAGCTTAACTAAGCCTTTTAGATAATGTGAACTGAGAGCAAAAAATTCAACTATAAAGTCAGCACAAATAAGTGTAACAGAGAGAGAGATAGAGAGAGCGTAGGAAAGGAAAACATAGAAAAATAGTAGCATAGAAAGAATGTCTTTGGAAAGGAGAAGAGTTTTGCGCTTTCTACGTTCATTGTAAAGTGTTTGCCATTTAAAATTTTCTTTGCCAGCAGAGCTATTATCGAAAACTTAACAGGTCATTAAGTTTGCCAACAGCATAGTTTGTTTTTCCTTTTATTTGGGTTTAACGTCACACATACGTTTTTTTGTTTTCTTTTTTTTCTTCTTTTTTTTGCGGGAATAAAAATCTTTAACTCTTAAAGTCGTATTCGAACTCTTTAAAATTGACGAAAAAACAAATCGCACAAGATTTACTGTAAGAACGAGCAACAACAGGAAAACAGTGACTTCTTCTTCTCCCAACGTTTGTCTTTTTTTCTTTTTTTTTTTTGTTGGGCATGGGATGACAGTTATAAAAATATTGTTGTATACATTCTGCGTTGGCATTTGTTTCTAATTTAAAGAGAAATTGTTTTTATTCATACACAAATGTACGCAGATACATAGACACACAATCACAAACACACGATATCTTTACTGCCATATCCTTGCTGTGAGATGTTTAGCATTTTTTACATGCTTGAATGCAGCCGCTAAAAATATAGCAAAAAAAGCAAAAAAGGAAACGTTAAGCAAACAGCATTCTTTTCGAAATGACAATATTTTGGCTACACGCATACGCATATGTATGTGTTAAAGTACCTATCTACTTACTCATACGCATATAAGGACTGTAAATATGTATGTATGCATATTTGATTTTATTTCCTTATAACAATTGCATTTTTACATATATAACATATAACATGTATATATATATATATATTTTTGGCTACATTTGTTTTGAAGACGTGTGGGCATTGCTTTCGAGGACCTTTGGCGTCTGCTTGAAGGTTCAATTGTTCTTTTACGAACATTATGAAACATTATTTTAGTTATAAATGCATGCCGTTCAAGTGTATTTACATTCTCGCAAGCTCTTATACATATACATATATATATATATATATGCATATAGATATCAATGACAAGTGTTTTAGTGTGTGTATGTGTGTATTTGGTTATCCATTTAAATAAATTGAATGTGTATTTTACAAAACAACCATTTTTGATTGCCCTCGTATTTAAATGTATGTAAATACATGACCTGCGTCAGTTCACAATTTCAGAATAAAATTAAAGAAATCAATGAACGGTCGATGATTTAGAAACTTCTCACATTTAGACTAAGGCTTAATGCTTTGCTAAACTTAAAAATTATCGGCCACTTAAGCTGGAAATACTCTTTACGTTAGTGTTGCGTACTAAATGTGTAAAATCTGCTTATCCTTCTAATCAAGATACGATTTGCTTTTGTAACGGAAAGCTTCTCAAGCATTCAACAGCTGTTTCTTGACCACTTATTTCGTGTAGGCGCAAAAAACGGACGAATACTCCATAATTATTCATTTAGTCGTATACGCGAGTTGGCGGAGACGTAACATTTCCCCGGACGTTACTGGAAGCACCCCCTGAATGATTGATCATATATTGAACGAAAATCAAGTTTCATAAGAGGAATAAATAGCCCCTTGGCACGCTGAATACGTAACGAACGTGCTGTGCTGAAACCGTGTTATTCGAAGCTTTTTTGTTTTCCTAAGTGCACTAAAATATCTTATAGAACAACATATTTAAGCTAACATATAATGCAAGTCAAAAGTACGTGTACCGTGTTGTATTGAAATCGTGCCTTACAAGTGCCATGTTGGGTGGACCTGGACATACATATATATATATATAGATAGCATAGTTGCCAAGACTATTTTTCAGTTCTATGTCATAGAAATTCTAAAAGGTACACAACGGTTCTATGTCACGTATATGAATACTTCGGTTCTACATGTGGGAGAGCTGTTCAAAATTAATTGCCGGAATCCGACGTGCATTAATTCTTGCAGTAAAAAGTTGACGGTTGTTATGTTGCTTTAGTTCCAGCTGCACAGCAATGGAATAAATAGTGCGTCCTATTGAAAGTTGATCAAAATCTCCCTGTAAAAGTAATTCATATTTTTGGAGAAGGAAATGCAATATGAAGTAGTGTTTGTAATAATATCAGATGGATGGAACACATCGTTGTTGCCAAGAACGAGGTTGGCCAGGTCATCAGCTTCGAAACCAGAGAGAAACGTACTAATGCGTTGCCGTATCACTAGCTTAGTCATATAACTGTGTTTGTTTATGTGTCTACATACTACTCCATCTCCAATAATTTTTCGATCACTTTTTCCTCGTAAATATCTGCATGTGTGTACAGGTATAGCTGTTTCTATTAGTCTTCTCTTTAAGGATTTTCCACTTTCACAAAGCGATTCAGAGCCCGCTTAGCTGTGGTTTTTAAAAAAAAATATTTTTAACACTTCACCGAGGGATGAGTGGTACATTCATTTTGTCAAAACGTTTCCAACGCCCAAAAGGAAGCCTAAGACACCTCGTATAGCACGTATACGCAGCTTGGTGCTGAAAATGGGCCAAGTCGGTTGAAGAACGCGCCCAACCACGTAAACTGAGAGCATCTCTACTGTTGAACAGGAATAAGAATTTGCTTTTTGCTAATTACTCATGAACTAAAGCAGATAAAGCAACAAACATTTGAACAGGCTTCCGGAGTATCCTGAACTTCTCAAAGGATGCACTTACACGTCCGCACGCCTATGCGAGAAAAGCTTTTACTTTGAAATTGGAATAAGTCAACCGTGCTCACTCCATAGTATGGAGCTTGAAAAAGTACCTCTTTCTCCCATCTTTGTCTTTCTTAGGATAACGGGTACAAAAGATTCGGTCACTACCGAATATCATTTTCTTAGTTGTTTTCAATTAAAATTTGTCTCGTCTTTTAAACAACAGCTGGTGAGATGGACGGCCGACTTCGAGTTTTGCACATGAGTTGCATTAACGAGTTACTTAAACGAAACCAGCAAAAACAATCAACGCTACACAAAATGGCCCGAACTTTTCCTAATCCATTTCTGTAATATTCCCCATGCGTCAATGAATTCAATGAACTTTTTTAACCCTCCGCAACTTCAATGTTATTTTACTTGAGCACGCCGATTGAAAACGCATAGATGTTTGGATTTTTATCTGGAGCAATTATGCTTTTATCATAAAAAACATTTTTAATTCTAATTTGCCGACATATGCACTCATGTAGGATTGACATGTTAATAGTTTCACTTAGTCTTTTCAAATGTTTTTTTTTTTTTATTTTAATTTCAATTCTAATAATAACTTTGTCACACACTCTGCTAGAATTATCTGAACATGTCATCGTCTATAGCGCACAATTGCCGCTTATTTCCAACGTAATGAACTCTATTTTAATTGCAAGCAATACTAATAAAGAAAAACAAAAAACAAAAAAAAAAACAAGTGACTATATTTAAACATTATCTAGTAACAGGATCTGAACAGAGGTTTAAATAAAAAAAAAAATAATAATTTTAAATTCTTTACACACAAACATATCTAAATGGGCCCACACATTTAACTAAATCTATAAATTAATGTTAAACGCATGATATGCTGCTTGTATATATATATATATATATATATATATATATGTAAATGCGGCTACTAAGCCGCCTAGCAAAGGTAAGAAAGAGTAGTTGAGGTATTAATGTAAATAAATAAGTAGATGAAGAAAAAACTTTCACAATATGAAACTTAAACATGCCCTGATTTCATTTGCAAAGAAACATTAAGAAACAAACGCACACTTAACACACACGCACACATAGAGACAGAAGAGGCAGAGAGACGTTAGAGCAGTGAATTTACGCAAAATATTCACTTTGCATAATAATTTATTTATTTTGTGTGTGTGAATGTGTGTGTGTGTGTGTGTGTGTGTGTGTGTTTTCTTTTCAACTGCACATTTATGCAGCATTGTACACAACAACAATTGCGGTTGCGCTTGTTGCTGCGAGCAAATCATGACCAAATGTCTTCAAATCGCTTGTCACTCACACCGCGAATGTTGACGATAATAAGTCATGCTTTTTGCTTTTTTGATTAGATTTTCTATACGCGCAGACCAATTTGTATGCATCGCATTTAACGATTGCAGTAAAAGCGGCTTTATTTTATTTGTTGTTTTGTTTGTTTTCTTCTTTTTTTTTTTTTTTTTTTTTTTTTTTTTTTTTTTTTTTTTTTTTGCTTTCATTTTAAAATTTAAAGCCAAAGCGAAATTCTATTCGAATTTCTCTCGAATACCCCGGCTGGCTAGCTTATGTTAAAATAGGCAAATCTTTAATATTTTGCTTATTCTGTTACAAAGCGGAACAGTGCTCGTTTCAGTAGATGATATGATGTCCGAATGTACGTCATGGGGAATTGTATGTTTACATAATTTGCCAGCAGCTCTCACATACCCGTAGAATGCATTTATGCATAACTTCGGCTACTTGGGGTTTTTTAAATTTTTCCTTTCGTTATCACAAAGTAGAGCTAAAAACTCGGTTACCGGGGGGAGCGACTGCATTAGCCCAACAGAAGAATTTTTTCACATTTCCTTCTTTTTCTACATTGAAGAAGAGGTAATAGAGTCTTAATATTCGGAGGGATTATTAAGCGTATATTTAAGTATTAGAAGAAAAAAAAAATTACATTCAAAAAAGAAGTTCAAAGGGCGCTAGCAACTGAAAGTACTCTTAGACTAGTGTAAAAAAAAGAAGAAATCATTTAATCCTCATGCCTATCGTTGTACCTACGTACGTACGTATGGACGTAGGGATTTTTAAGTATATGTTCTGATTATTGTGTGATTGGCGAATGTTTGAATGAAAAATTATAGCGACTAAGTGTCTGTAAGAGTCCTCTGTGTGTGTTTGAATATATAACTACGGACTGTGGTATTTTTAGAGTCAGTCAAGTGCTACTTGAAGAGGATCGGAGGCTGTAAAGACGGACGCAGGTGACTTTGCGTTCCTAGCTAGTTCGGTAGATATGGGGGAGTTTGAAATTTTTGTCCCACGGATTAAAAGAAATACTTGTGCTTTACCCTTGTTGGAACCAACGGTCGGACGCAACCTGCTTACCGAACGAGCAGATCATAAGCCCCGGACCATTCTGCATCCTACCCCATCTCGGGGTCTCCCATTGCAAGGACACCAAAAAATGTCAATTTTGAACGGGAAAGAAGACAGACTTTGATGTTTTCGCCTCCCATGCTGCGAAATGGCAGAGAAAACAGCAAGAAAGCTTATAATTCTTCAGCCGAATTCGTTACTTTAGAGCACGTTTTCGTAAAGACATGTACCAGCGCTTTAAGGAAGTTAAAAGCCACCAGCCAGAATATTAGATTCTTCTCAGAAGTATTTTTTGGTGCAGACTCTCTTCTCCGAAAGCTTGCGGTAAAGTCTGGAATTTCAAAGAAAACATTTTCTTCAAGTAATGCCTTTCTTTTCTCCATTTATTGAAAGTTTCAAAGAATCAATTGTGGCAATGAAAAAAAGAAAATTTGCAAATGTGTGGTGCCGTCTCCCCTTAAATTTTTTTTTTATTAGAGAATAACTGTAAAATTTGCACTAAACTGTTAAACTCAGTTGGAAGATTTCGCTTAAAGCAGTTATTCCGTTAACATAACGGGAAGTGGTCGAAAAAGTTATCTGATACGAATCATTTTCAATAGTGTTCGTCCGTGGTCCAAAATATGGTAATGCGTCAAAATCCATCGAAATATCTTAAGCAAGCGAACACGAAAATGCATGGGCAAACATCAGACGGACAGACAAACTTAGATCGAGGAGAAAAGTGATTCAGAAAACGATTCTGAATCGATCGTTATAACTAAAAGTAGCGCTATCTCAAGTCCTTCTGGATGTTGCACAAATCCTGTACAAGCGTATCACTTAATGTAATTGACATGGGGACATAAAAAGTGAGTTTTTCCAATTTTACTTTGTCTGAGCTGAGACTTGGATTTATGCCCTATATGACCCTAAAATAAGCGGTAAATAACGGCAAGAGAAGCCTCACCCATGTCGCTCAAAAATTAAGACTATTTTGCCGGTTTTCTTTAATTGTTGCCGCATCACGCATTACTAATGTATTTCGCTAGGCGAAATTGTTAACCAGGAACTTAAGCTTTCTTTCATGGCTGTACGACTTGGTAGTGGTAGCAGTAATGCCTTAAAGGCGAATATATTTTCTCTGTTGTGTAATTTAAAGAATTTTTACATATTTTGGAATTATTAAAAATCTGCTTCGATGTGACACAAATGCACTACAAATGACAGAAAATGTATTTCACAAATATATACATATATGCACACACATATATATACATACATATATATATATGCAATGGATGGATGCATGGCTCTGCATAAGAATGTACATTTATTCCATCATCTCGTTTACATCAATGGCAATTGTATTGCTACCCGTCGACATCAATAAAACGATACAAATAAAAATTGCTAACAACAACAACAACAACAACAACAACAATTGCTCTATGAGACAAAAAAAAAAGAAGGAAAAAACAATTGAGAACAACTGTAAAAATTGCTGAAGCTATTGGATTTGTCATAACATGGCACTAAACTACTCTTGACTTTTACTCTGCTACTGTGCCACTCTGCTTAACTTTTGTTTCTTTTGTTTTCCGTACAACACAAAACAAGCTGAAACCGCATTATGTGTTGTTTCCCTCTCGTTTGGAAAAGACTTTCAAACAAACAAAAACATTTTGTAAACATTAGTTATATTTATTGTGGCTTTTATTGGTTTTGAGATTTGACTGTTGGCGACTGACGTCGCTACCGCCTAGTACTAGTAGTTTATTTTAAATGGCTTTTTATGATCTCAAAACCTTGATACTCGTTGAACGTATTTAGAGAGACATAACTGCAATAGCAATACTAAGTCATTTTTTATGGTCATTGCCCGCAGGTTCAAAGCCAATCCGTATAACTTAACAGGTGGCTTTTTCGTTCGTATCGTTTGGCAATTGCAAGGAAGATGAAAAAAAGCAGTCCTTCAAATTGTTCTATCTCTCTTGCTTTTTAGCCGGGCTGGCGGGGGAGGGGGAAAAAGCTCGTAATTCACATATGATTACAATTTTATGAGCAAAGTTTTGTTTTCGTTTTCGTTTTTGTTTTTTCCCTTTTTGCTTACATTCTACTCTATCTATCTCTTTCGGTATTCCCTTCTCATTTTTGGGCTTTTTTTTTCGCTCAAAAGCACAGTTAATAAAAATAATAACTATAAAGTTGTAAAAATTAAAAGCATTTAAAAAGTTTTTTTCTTAATTACTGTGGCATCGTTTTATTTTTTTTTTTTTTTGTCTCTCATTATTTTACTATTATTTTATGATTATTTTATGTTTTGCATTATGTTCTACTGCAGCTAATTTCCATGCGCCATTTAAACTCTTTTTGGCAAAATTTTTTTACATATTTTTCGCTAACATTACAAAATTATTGAGAGCTTGTAAATGCGGCGGTTATTGTGTTTAGCGTTAATACTTAAGGGTGTATTAATAGCGTCACTTCGTTTGCTACGTCCAAAAATCTTGATCAGCTTCAAAACCTTATTCGATTCATGTCGATATGACAATCACTGAAGCAACTTGCAATTAGAATGTAGAGTGGAATGCCTTAGCGACAGACACTAATTAAGTTCCTATTAGCGAATTCGGGCGTAAGTCAGTGTATGTGCGCGGTTAAGGGGCAATTCTGTTCTCAAGAATTAGTTATAAAAGGTTGATAAATCTCTCTTATTATGTTAGTAATGACAGCACAAAGCAAACAGCGAAAAGCATTCGGGTGTGACAATCCTGCCGTCAGATATACATATCGGTATAGATATATATATTGGTATTTATTTATCTTTATTTTCATATATCTACACCGATACATAGATAAAGGCAGCATACCCTGAGTGATTCGTTATACTAAAAAAATATATATATCTATATATATATGTATACATGTGTATGTATATATGTATACATATATACCGATATATATATATATATATATATATATATACATATAGAGATATAGATAGAAAATAATATGTGTATATATTTATATATAATAATATACGGAAATTATATCTATAAAATATATTTATATATATATATAATATAATAGGATATATATATATATATTATTTTTAATATGGCTCAGACTATGTTCCTTACACGTATAACACGGTAAATGTTAGAAAGAAGTCGAGAAAGAAATAAAGTGTGCAGCCTAGTGGGTATGTGTCCAAACCGGTAACTGTTATGTTACGGACTGATGTGTGCTTCATACTGTGTATATATTCACTACTCACTATTAATAAAAACTGAACGTTTATCATATGTTTACTTACGACGAAGGGCATATGGAAGGCGCATAAAAGTTACTTTCCATTCGTGTTAGTACTTGAATTCTGATTGTATGTAAATTTAACCATGAATTTTCCGTAATACTCTAATAACGATGCAGCAGAATACCAGTAAATGCTGGTACAGTGTTTAGTTTTTATTTATATTAGCAAAGATTTTGCAGAAGTACTCAACTGTTTCGTATCAGCAGTAGAGTGATTAAGAATTGCGACTAACGTACTCAATGTGGTAGAGTTATGGTGAGTCCTTCGCGGCCAAAGGTGCGCCACTACATTGCAGACACCATCCCTCTGTACATTTCTCTTTTCGCATTTCTTTTTGACCGTCACCTAGTTACTCTGGGTACAGGGGACATCCTTTGAGTGCCTAAATATATATGTAAAAGAAAAACCTTCTTATGTGAAAACTTCAAATAGCGTTCAGTAGTGGTTGAGAATAGCTAAACACGCTGAAATTCGCTTTTTTCAAGATGCAAGAGCTTTTCTTGGTCTAACGATTGTTGGTATAAACAATTGTAACTTTCACATTATCGCACTGCTCTCGCTCCAGAATTATTCATTTCCTTAGGCACGAAATGCTGCTATTTGTTTACTTCTTTCTTCAACTTTACTCATTGCTTTTACTGCTAAATTCCAGAACGTGGGTCCGTTAGGTGCTTCTGAGCTATGAAAAACACAATTAATTCAGATAAGGAAATATTTCCGAATTGTGTAAGAAAATTAACAAACAACAAGTAACACGGAAAACTATTATTACAAATAACTGAGTTCCAATTGCAGGGGTGTGAAGTACATGCTTTGTAAAGGTTGCTGCAAGTTACTGACTGAAGATAATTCAGTCTTCTAGTGGACACGCTAGTTGACAAAGCTGCGAACAAATCAATGCACATTTCGTTTCATTTGAACGCCTCCCGGTTGATAATTTCCATCATCTAATTTTTCAATGTTGTAAAGCTGCGTTTTTTATTCACCTATCACTGGGCCATAACTTCTGTCAGATTCCGTGAACTAAGTTTTCTCAATTTTGTCTATTTTCCTTTTTTTATGAAAGAAAATTTGTGCAAAGTGAACAAAAAAAATTGACGAAACAAGTAAAACGGAACGCTGTTATCAACGGATGTAATATAAGTATATGAAGAGCACGGATGGCAACTTGTCTCGATTGCGGCGTATTCTTCGGAAGTGTCTCCTTGTGATTACAAATAGTTCAGATCGATGTAGCCATATAAAGCAAATCAGCAGTTCGCCAGCTATTCCGCCTCAAAACCACGAAGTTTCTGCAGCGATGGCAGCCGCAAGTTGTAAGCGGCGAAAGACCACAAATAGTGATGGTCCATACCAAGCTTTGTAAGAAGTAAACTTTAATTATATTTGAATTTAATATATGTATATATATATATATATATATGCATGTACAAGCATTTACATTTATATCAATAAATTCTTTGTATTTATGGGTAAAATTCATGTTAAATTAAATTTTCTTTGCTACAATTTGCTCAATAACCAAAATATCCATATACGTGACATATATATATGGTGTACAAATTATATATAATGTATATTAAATGAATAAAAATTCTCTACAATTTTAATTTTCAAATTTTTCGAAATTTTTCGAATTTTGTTCGCGTGAACACTGTGCCTTACGCTTCAATTGAATTGTTGCGAGATTATCTCTTAGATTTTTATTATAAAACGCCTTTTTGCAGCATAAAGACTTGATCCCATTTATTTCTTTTCTTTTTTCAAGCGTTCGCAACGAAATACATAAGTATGTGCAAACAAACATTCATGCATAAGCAATTGTCTTAAAAGATTTCAGTTAACTTCGACTGGAGCCGTAATGCCACCAGAATGCGAAGCAATGAATACATGTGTGCATAAGCATACGCATGCAAGAACCAAAAAAATTTATATGCTCCATAGCATGTGTCATTTTTATATTTCCTTGTTTATTTTTTCCTCCAAAATTCATAACATAACATTTTATTGTTTATTTAAAAGGCCCAAACCCAAACCCCAAGCCATCCAAACTGAATCGAAAACAAACTACGTACACGAGCAAATTAAATAACAATAAAATAAACTTAAAATGAAGCGAATGCAGACAACCGCAAACAACAATGGGGAACATTTAAGTTGTTGTTTGTTAAAACGCGAGCATCATTGCATTCCCCTAAGAGGGAAGCTAGAAAGAAAAAGAAATAGAAACAACAAAAAAAAAACCATACAATAATTCAAATTGTATGACTTTTTGACAGTTAAAGAGCGACTTCAATGAGATAGATGCGAATTTTTATTTGCGAGCAAGAAGACAGACAGTTATGAATAAGATTTTTATTTTCTTCTGCTAGTGTTCCCGTTTATCGAACAGAAAGCCATTAATTGCGAAAAAGGATAAGAGATTTTTTTCGCAAAACATACGCCAAATATATGTCTAGTTTTAGTTAAATTAACTCTTGAATCTTAATGCGTAAAAAGCCATTAAAATAGCTTAACAAACTTTTATTTACTGCTACATCCTAACAGTATGCAATTAAAATATTTCAAATGTCTAATTAATTACACATAAGTAGTTAGTTGACTGTGCTTGTAAAACCTCTTGTCTGCTGTATTGTGTGGAGACGAGTTTGCTTTTTGCTGCCACACGTCGCTAATCGGTTCTGTTTCTGTGCCTTTTATGGCTTTCACAAAAATTGAAAATCATGCGGTTTAACGTTTAACCAAAGCACATATACATATACGAAGTTATATGAATTTATTTGACACTTAAATAATGCGGTTTCTCTACTTCGACCCTCCCGCCCCTTTGCTGTTACTTAGCAAATAAAATTCGCACAAATCTTCCAGTCATAGATAAAAATATTAGAAAAATATATTTTAGTATTTTCAACTAAATTTTTAATGGAAAAAGAAGAAAAAAAGATTCTGTTGCACCGTCGTTAACATCGTTTGTGTGTGTGTGTGCTTGTACATATATATATACACTTTGCAAAAAGTCATGTAAAGTTCAATTCACAGCATCACACCGTAGATCCCTTTTGTGTTTTCTTTTTTCTTTTTTTTTTTGCTTTTCTCTCACAATCTAAGCTGAAAAGCGGCTGACACACGTAAAGTATACGGGTTGCTTCCCTCTTCGGCATATTGAACTACGACGTATATAGGAAATGTGTAAGTGTTCTCTGCATGTACTTTGGGGTTCCGCCTAATTTATGAATTTTGCTTGAAATCGTTTCATATCACAGATTATGCGCGTGATTATGCATGTATATGAGCGTATGTGTCCGCATTTCATATAACTCACATTCATGCACTTAGCGTTCATGATTACAGCAATAACAGCACTTGTCGCAGAAATAAATACTTGTTCAAAACTATTCCTTTGTCCTTACAAAGTCTAATTTTTATATTATTGACAGCTTTACGGCTTCAACATAAATATATTTAGTTGAAATTTCCTACAAGTGCCTTAAAAGCTTAAAGAAATGCAAGGACGGACATTTATATCTCTCTTAGACTCTTTCTCAAGTGTCATAAAAGTCATTCGTCATTTGGGATCGGAATACACAGCATAAGTTTACCTAAGCCTGATCTATGTTTGGGATCAGAACTCTTCTACATTTTCCTCAGGTGTCCCGTTTTTAGTCCAATATTTGGTTAAGTTATGCCACGTATTTTAGGATTAGTTTAAGTTTACCTGCAAGTAGGACAGAATTAACACCTAAATGGACTGAACTCACAGGGAAGTTCTTTATTCGAAGGATATGAAATAGGAAGAATTTAGTCGATCCTCAACGCCTATCTTTGAAGTGTGTTCTTTCTTGAGCGTGAAACGATCGCGATAATTACTACTGTTGACTAACACGTACCAGCCACTGGCTGGCTGAATTGGAAGTGTTCTCTACTGGCACTTGTGTCAAGGAAGAAACTAAAATATTATCCTCGTCTAGTTATGCCAAGACAATCATTTCCATTAGCCATTCTTGAGCTATCTGTTTGTGCCCTTACGAGCATCGATGCCGGTGCTGTTCTCTACGTGTATTTGCCAAATTCTACGTATCGGGAAAAGCACGGAAAGAAGACATGACTTTTACATTGAGCTAATTTAAATTTTGGGAAACTCTTTATTTTATCCACTTCCGGCAAAAACATAGCAACTTATGGCTGATGTCTTTTCGGTATTTATGCGCCAAATTAAGAGAACTCCGTCCACGTTTTACATTAAAATTGCGCTCACTTCCGGAAGGTACATTTGACAGCAAAACTGGTGACTACCTATGGATTATCGCCAACAAGTGTCTCTCTATGGAAGCTTCAAGACGTCGTTTCCATTTGTAACCGCAACGCATAAACAGCCTCTTATTAAAGTTACGTTTACTGAACAGATATTTGGTTTTGAATATGTATATAATTCTGTGAGACAATCGACAGACAGACACAGCAATGGTTGTTTGATTGTGATAACCACAAGTTAATTTTTCCGCTTTTCCAATTATTTCAATTCACGTTTTGCATCTATCCCTCTTGTCTCTATAGGCGAGATAACCCAGCAAAAAGGCACGCTTTACTTGACTGATTTATTTGTTTATTTATTTCAATTTAGTTACAAGATCAAATTCCAAGCAATAATTGCAAGAAACTTCGAAACGAACGAAAACTTAAACTTAAAGCTAAAACTATTACAAAAACAAAAATACAAAATAACAGTAACACCAATAGGAGAAAATAATTGAACACTAACCTTCTAGCGCGTATTTAATCGTTTAAGTAGCCGCTTAATTACATTATCTGGCATGACGAGAGCAGCTTGTTGTATATCACAATCTTCTTGCAATCTTGGTACGCATTGTAATGGCAGTGTATTCGTTTTAGTAAACTGATCAAAGTGGTAATAAATTCTGTTATAAGGCTTACATGGCAAGCTAAACGGACTAAACAACGGATACTTAGTGCGACGATGAGGGTGTTTCAAGGGAATGTAGTGTCGTGAAGACTGATTCGGAACGTTGAGGTTGAGGGAAGCCCAGCCGGGATCAACTTAACCATAAAAACCAGCCCAATTATCTCCACAGGTTGACTTCGTTTTCATAGGGCGGAAGAATTCTAATGCGATCCCATCGCAGATCGCGTAAAGCAAGGAGAATAAAAATTTCTCTGAAAATTTCTCTCTATTCAGTCGATGTGACATTGATAATAAGGGGCCCGGCAACAACGGTGGAATATTCCACAATCGGACGAACAAGCGCAGTGTAAAGATGCTCATAATATTCTTTAAGTCATCTCGTCATAAAACCCAAAACCGATTTGGCCGATTTGTTAATGGAAAACTTAATACGAACACGATGAGGCGTGAGTTTGGAATCAAACAGCACACCCAAATCTTCCAAGCACCGCACTTACGTACTAATAGAATAATAATAAAACAGTGAAGACACTCAAGAGAATAAATTTTGGCATTTGCTTAAATTACATAACACTGTCGGTGGCACACCAATCATCTACGCGCGATAAATCAGATTGTAGTCCATCAGCGTAAAGCGCCGAGTGAACGCATATTGAAATATTTTATATAAAACTATATTATAAATTGAAAAAAAGGCCTTTTAAGAAGCACGTCACTAAAAAAGGGGCGATATTCTGAGAATCCATAGCTTCGATGCAATATATTTTACCCCTGAAAATGAAAAGGTTGACAAAGTGAACACAGAATTCAAACAAAACTAGAGATTTTCAAAATATAATGTCTCGTCTTATATTCTTGCTAGACAGAAGGACTGAATTAGTGCCACTGGCACGACTACTATGAAGTGAGTGTACATCTGTATTAGTTCCAAAAAAAAGTCTATTATACATAAAACAAATTATAAAAAATTTCATGAGGGAAACCGACATAAAGTTTTGATTTTATCCCCGCAGACAAATCAGAAGGACCGGTGCAACTGATGTATGAAACTATAAGTGGGAGAGAAAACACGCCTGCCACATTTCGCCTTTCTAGCACAATTGTTACAAAAAAAATTACATCGTTGTTTGTAATGTAAAATGCGAAAAAAATAAAAACCTTATTTTTCCTTTTCTTCGACCTGTTTTTTTAACCATTCTTTTCTAAGATAATCGGTAAACGCATGACTAATCCGTATGCGCAACCATTCTGGTAGTAAACTCAGATGAAAACTCTGAAATTGTTCTTTTTTTAGTTTATAAATTATTGCGTATAAAAGAAATTTTACCATTATAGCATGTGTCCAGTAGCCGGTCGTCTCCTGTGTTTTACCCAATGTGAAGACAGCCGAGCGTGTGAACGCTTCCACTGGGGTTCCGAAGAACATACCACGTGAAAGTGTTTCCGAGAACTGAGTCAGTTCCGTTCGAACAAACCATGGTTCCACGCACTGTACCGTTATGTTGTGCTTTAACAATTCGCGTTCCATCGTTAAACTTAGTGATCTTACATAACGTTTCGTGGCAGAATATACAGCCAATAAAGGCATTGGTGCCAAATGCGCGGTTGAAGCTATGTTCACTATAGCGCCTTTTCCTTGTTTTTTCATTTGCGGTATTACTATGCGGGACATTAGGGTAACTGCGCCCACGTTTAGATTAATAATATTCCAAAGCCAATCTTCGGATCGATTACAAAGTTCATCCGGATGAGACGCGCATCCAACATTGTTTACTATAATTGAAATTTTCCTTCGGCAAACAGGTTCAACGAATGACGAGCTAATTAATACTTACCTAGTATCCCTATCGGTATGTCTAGCAGTTCCTTTTTTATGTGCTCGTAGACTGCTTTGCCTTTTGAGAAATCTGCTACAATCCATTTCACTTCGGTTTTGCATAAATTCTCTAATGTACAAATTTTCTTGTAATTACAACAACAACAAATCTTTCAAAAGCAAGGTTTTAATCCATTTGATTACCAATTTCGTGTGCAGTCGCAACCAATTCTTCTTTCTTGTGTGATATGATCACGACATTGAGGCCGCGTTTAGCCAACTCTTTGGCGTATCCTTTACCAATGCCAGCACTACCACCCGTAATTACTGCAACGATTAAAAGGATTAAAACATTACATAAAGACAACCAAAAACATTCTAGTCCTTATAAGGCCGACCATTAAATATCCTATGCCATCTCACTTGATACAATTGTTCACCCATTTCCGTGTTAATGCACCAACACCTACATATTATTTTCACGTGAAGGCATGCATACCTTTCATGAAAACTCTTATATTGGAGTTTGTCCAAAACGTCAACTGACGTGATCTAAATTTAGCAAACTTTGTTGGCTTGTTAAAGTAAATTGTGTCCATATAATGTCTTAATTTCCACCAGAATCCCCTTGGATGAAGAGGTCTAAAAAATGTACCTACTTGGTTGAAATTTTCTGCGGCTAATCTTTATGGCAAATTACTATCGTGAACCAACTTTCATCATAAATATATTCAAAATTTGACTTTTTTGGCACAAAAGAGTTTATTTTTCAGGAGAATCCTCATATGCAGAAGTGTTCAAAAAGTTTACCTAATTGATCCGAATTCCTTGCTATGGCAAATTACTATTATGGGCATATGGAAGGCGGTACAAAAAATTGGAGTAATTACGAAAATTGCATTTTTTCTGCATATATTTGGTTTTCGAAATAAGGCGTTATATAGGCAGAGCTTGAAAAAGTGATCCGATTCAGTGCATTTTCAATAGGGATCATCTTTAGGCCAGAGGCCCTAACATTTGCCAAAATATCTCAACATTTGGAAAGGGCAGCTTAAGCGTAGTTGTATATGGACTGACATTAAACGGACAGACGGACAGACAGAAAAATTCAGAACATTTTCCTGAATCGATCGTTGCAATAAAATATGAGTGTATATTAAGTTCTACTAGAACAGGATTTTTCTTTTTCAAACATATGATGTGTGCTTACAACAACGTACCGGTACCCACGCCACCGCACTTTGCTTAAGTGATTTGACTTTTATTAAAAAACGAAACAATTAGCCGAGTAATTATCATTAATCTAGCATAGCTCTGATTGTCGCTATAATAACAATTAATGCCTGTTTTGATAATCTTTTACCTCAGGTCTTACATTTTGAACTGTTTAGGTTTATGACGTTACGGGGTTGTTGTCTAATGCGTTACTACTTTTGTTTAGCTGAAAGAACGAATTTTAAGTTAAATCTACGCTATCCCAATAATCACAGTCCAGTGGTACAAACTTAATCTCGGAGGCAACCGGATGAACACACGAAACCGCAAAAAAAGACTTTACGTAACAGTAGCGCACATAAACACACAACTGCAACGGTATACAATTTTTGTCTCATTAAAATTTTTTATTGACGCTTTTTCTTTTACATACAATGATTTAATTTCGATTCTCTTACTCACCTGCCCATTTTCCAAATTTTTCCGGCAGAGTATGCGGTAATTGAGGTCGAAAATATGGCTCCAATACCGCCTTTAAAATGCTGAACAATGACTTGAAGTTATCGTACAAAAAGGAAACGGTTGCTAGAAGACCGACTAAATTAATAGTTGACAAAAGCATTTCGTAGAAGGTCGACATGCTGCTGAAGAAGCCCAAAAAGATATCGTAATCTGAGATGTTTTTACGTATAAACAATTTAAATATAAATCAATATAAATTATTTTAAATAAACAAATTAAAAAATTATATTCGTCACTTTATTTTTTCAATCGCTGAAAACACTTTCACGAAACCAGATTCAATATTATCTTCAAAGTATTCGCGGTTAAACCTCACAATGATTCCGTATTTCGTTATCTGTTCACATCCAGTCAATGATGTGAAAGAACGCTTGAGTTGCTCTCGTTCTTTTCGATCGCAATATTTGGACTTCGCTATGCAGTCAATATTATAGTTTGTATAGAACGTTTTGATGCCGGCCACATACTGTAACCCACCTTTTCACTATTTTAGTTTGTTAACGTTGGATTCAACACTTGGAACCTGTTTGAAGTGATAAGACGAAGCTGACGATGCAATGAACACAACTCAAAATGAGATATGTTTACTTATTTTTAAACAGGTGTAAAATTTTATAATACATATAAATGAAAAATTAAGTCGACCTTGAGTTTTTATAAATAACAACACATTTGAAATTCAGCAACGAAGCAGAAGCACTGTAGAGCACTGTTTAGCAAAGCCGCGCCCTCTACCTCGCTCCTCCTACGTTCAATATCAAAAGAGAGAGTTTCAATATTCCGGGGTATAGCTATATATTGGGTTGGAGGGAGAGTTGTGTCGTACTTTAAAGAAAATACTTGAATGCGTTTATAAAAATACGTGTGTAATGCTAATGAATTTTATATATGATCCGTTATTTGTTACCACATGCTGCTGCCAGGCTTTCAGGTAACATGTGAATTCCTGTTTTGTAGAAGTTCAAGAATAGTCAGCAACTGCTTTAAAAACACTTGCAAAAGCCTTGAATCCCTTTTTCCCGTTACATAATTTTGCAGAGATCGGAACAGGTAATAATCAAGTGAATACGGTGGATGCCTAAGGACTTCCCCTCCTAACGCATTCAGTTTTTGTTGTCTCACCACTGCAGTATGCGGTCGAGCATTATCGTGGTGGAACCGTATTATTATTCCTTTTCTACAGGCGAATGCAGGCCTTTTCTCTTTGATAGCTGCATTCAACTTATCCAGCTGATTGCAGATCCGCGGTAATGGGTTTCCCTTGTTTCAGCTTTGCTATCCAAGGCGCAAGTGCTCTCATTAGATTCCAATAACTCTACCTTTCCACCGCACATGCGCGTGTGCCGAGTTTACAAATGCGGACCATTGTGCCTTTACTTGCGGCTTTTTCTCCTACCCTTGCGCTGATTATGCAAGTTAACGTAGACCGACTGTTTTATACCACCGATCCTTTCAGAATCAAACTTTCTAAGCTTGTTTGTCTGTCCATTACTCTTCTGTTCCTTGTATGCCTGTTTTTAAAGAAATTTGATACACCGCCGTTTCTTGGCCATAGCACACACACTATTGAAAATCGAATCGAACATTTAATCGCTTTTTCGACCACTTCCCATATCACACTTTATTTTGGTAAATCGTTATATAAATAATCGCAAAAAGCAAATATATAGATAGGTAAAGGGTTGTAAGGAAGCGGTTCGCCTCCTCACTAAGTATTACTTTGTTTCCCTACATATAAACATACATACCTACAAACATATATTTAATATATAAACATATATTTAAACATATACATGAACATATATAAAAACATATATTTAAACATATACGTAGACATATAGTTAGTAATGCTTTCAATTATTGAATAGAGTACTAGCACATTAGACTTTACAAAAACATCTGCTTCATAACTGTAAATAGGCAAAGCTAGTTAAGTATATACTAAACTGCATGAAATATACCTAACGGTTAACATAGAATAAGTAGAACGTAAACACGCATAGAAATAAGCACAGCGGGCAGGTAGATGTAAACATTATACATAAGCATATGAAGGGAAACAAAACATGTTCGACCAGACAAGTATGATCGAACTTAAGCTGGCACATGTAGGAATAAATAGATACGAATAACATTGAATAACGGGATAGTTTGGTGGCCAGCACTATAAAAGAGCGTGTCGCAGTGCGCTCAATCCTTTATTGTGTCATAGCCGCCGTCAAGGTAAGTAAAGCACCGACTATACTATAAACTGACTTTGACTGCTAGGGTTTTTTTTTGACTCAACGGATAGCTGGGGATGTGCTGGTTCAGCTTAATCGCCCTCCCTGAAGTACGAAAAGGACTATTGACTCTACGGATAGCTGGGGATGTGCTGGTTCAGCTTAATCGCCATCCCTGAAGGACGAAAATGACTATTGACTCTACGGATAGCTGGGGATGTGCTGGTTCAGCTTAATCGCCATCCCTGAAGGACGAAAATGACTATTGACTCTACGGATAGCTGGGGATGTGCTGGTTCAGCT
>KK502604.1:374045-406080 GCA_000688735.1 Glossina austeni
ATAATCTTTTACCTCAGGTCTTACATTTTGAACTGTTTATGTTTATGACGCTACGGGGTTGTTGTCTAATGCGTTACTACTTTTGTTTAACTGAAAGAACGAATTCCTAATAAAATCTACGCTATCCAAATAATCACAGTCGAGTGGTACAAACTTAATCTCGGAGGCAACCGGATGAACCCACGAAACCGCAAAAAAACACTTTACGTAACAGTAGTGCACATAAACACGCAACTGCAATATTATACAACTTTTGTCTCATTAAAATTTTTTATTGACGCTTTTTCTTTTACATACAACGATCTAATTTCGATTCTTTTACTCACCTGCCCATTTTCCAAATTTTTCCGGCAGAGTATGTGGTAATTGAGGTCGAAAATATGGCTCCAATACCGCCTTTAAAATGCTGAACAATGATTTGAAGTTATCGTACAAAAAGCAGGCGGTCACTAGAAGACCGACTAAATTAATAGCCGACAAAAGCGTTTCGTAGAAGGCCGTCATGTTGTTGAAGAAACCTGAAGAGATCACAATTTCAGATGTTTTAATATAAGTAAATAAGTTAAGCCTTACATAATATGAAAAAATCATATTTTTGGCATATTCGTCACTTTAGTCTTTCAATCGCTGAGAGTAACGGATAACTGAAAGCTGTCGTTGCAAGTAGGGAATCGTGCTAAGATAATTATTGACGACGATGTCAACATGTCAGTGCGTTAAGAGCACGAATATTTGTTCCGCGTCCTATTATCATCATATTATGATGATACGGACGTGATCGACATGTGTTTGCAGCAAGACTCTGCCACATGCCATACCTCCCCTGAAATAATCCAATTACTGCATAAGATGTTCGATGGTTGTGTAGTCTCTCGTTTCGGTGATCAGAAATGAGCCCCTAGGTTATGTGATTTAACCTCACTGGATTGCTTTTTATAGGATTAGTTGATGTGAAAGGTCTGCGCCAAAAAGTCCACAGCCATGCGTACATTATGCAGAATGGTCGTGGAAAAGTTCGTCAAAGAGCGCGTATGTGTTGAGAGACAAAATATTGTCTTTTTTTTTAAGTCATTTTTCCAGTAAAACACATGAGAGCGAGGTAGCAACATAAGGTATCTGCCAAAGGTTTTCATAGAGAAGCATCGTGCAAATAAAATCAATGAATACATTCCCAGATGACGTATGAAGGGGGCAGTTGCAAAAACTACATCTGTTACGACTCATCATAATCATCTGTGAAAGCTACGAAAACTCGGAGCAGCATCGAGTATGGAAATGAGATCAGCCCACAAAAAGGATCGCGTTCATAGATCTGAAGCCCTGTCGAGGACAATTTTTATTATATTCTAGTATTGTTGTTAGTATTAGCAACGAAATTTCAATATCAAGCCAATAGTTCAAGAGTAGTAGCGAGCATATACTTCTTCCAATACTAATTTCTTCGTATTCATTCTTATGCACCAGGATCGTTTTTCATTCACAATAACTGAGAAGTCCAAAGTAATAAAATGTCGAGACCTTATTTCAGAATATTAAAAAACAAAAGCTATAGACTTCGCTCCTTTGAGGCTTTATTAACTCGGTTGATTTGTTTTGTTCACAAAAACTTAAGCATGTAGAAAAAAAGTGAAAGAAGTAATAACGGCGCAGTTTGCTTTGAATGTACTAAACTGATGTGTTAACCATTGTCTTCGATGCTCCGGAAGAATACAAAAATTTACTAACTTTGTCAATGCGTTCGTAAAATCTGTGTCACGTAATAGAGAGGGGAGGAGGAGATACGTGCACCTCACTAGGATACGCCTTTTTTTCGCTGCTGGAGGAAACGCATAATTTCCTTACATTTTCATCGCGTTTACGATGCATACGAGTTTATGGTCCTGAATTTTAAAGCAAATGGTTATGAGAGTCCCCGAATTAAATTGTTTGAAAGCAACCGCCCATTTGCATGGAAAATTTACATCTGAGAATGAGCCCATTTGCGATCTTACGGAAGAAAAATACACAAATAGCGCACGAGTCACTTTATAACAATTGTTTTCAACACATTAATGGCCTGAGGTCAACGTAGTTGCAGGGCCAAGTAATGTTACCTTCATATTATTTTATTTTATTTTAATTGCGCTTTAAAACTAATTCTCTTCGCGAATAAGTTAAAATGATCAGGAAATTGTTTTTCGGTGCACAACCAAACATTTAAACGAACTTATGGCAAATGGACGGCTTTATCTGATTCAACTTTACCATTCAGATCGCCGGCTTTGAAAAAGCTTTCAAAGAATTCAAGGTTAGAGACAACTTTCGTTCGGATACAATTTAAAATATATCGGATATACTTTAAGATATATCTTTTAAAATAAAATAAAAGTAAATTATTTCTATAAACATACGTAAATAATAGTAAATATTGCATAAAATTTGTACGAATTGTTTAATTTTTTTTTTAATTACTTTTTGAAAAAATTTGGCAAAATAATTAAACACCAAAAACTAAATCATTACAAGTGTTCCAAAGTTTGCCAACGGAGAAGATCAGCTTAAGTATTTTAAATATAAGGGCCTGCAAAGAGGTTGTAAATAGACTTTCCTAAGAACTGTAAATAAATTCCATGCTATCCAAAAAATCGAAGCTCAGTTTTACGAACCTAATCACAAAACAAGTCGGATAGCTATGTAGAACTACAAAAGAGGCATTCATTCCTGACGTAAATGCTGTTCTCGTTGTAATCACTGGCAATGAATGGGTGTATGGAGGCCACACACACACCCACCTCAAATCGCGTACATAATTTGTCACATAAAATGGGGTCAACCGGAGTTCGTAAGTTAGACGAAAACCTCAGTACACACGCACAAGTACTTTACATGCTTACGTAGTGTTAAACGGATTCAATGACAGACAGAAGTTCTAAATCGTATAAGAGAAAATATAATAGAAACGCCTTATGTAAGTGTTGATGGAGTGTTGCATGACTTTTAGTTAAGATGTTAGAGTAGATCAGCGAACCCATACTGACATAACTGATCCAGCATAGGTTGTTTGAAAAGTAGTTTTTCCTTTTTCTTCTGAAAAATTCTTGTCAAAAATATTAAATTTTTTATCTAAAACTAAAAGTTTGCCCTTTTTTGTTATTTTCTTAATGAAGCTTCAAATATAAAAAATCTTAACTATTAAGATGTCAAATAGATTCATACAAATTTCTATATTTATACCGGGGATAAAAATGTACGCTGATTAAACGTGAACCTCCTTGACTTTCAATTTTTGTAAAAACGCCAAGAAACGAAATCTAGGTAATCGTGTGGAGAAGGAAAAGATAAAGCTTTTATTTTAGCCAATAGCAGACAAGAGGATGTGGAAAGAGAGATGGATTGCTTAACACATTCACATACTTACGACTAATTAATTAAACATTTTAAATACTTTTATTGCATAGTTTCAGGTGGCATTAAATAAAAGTTTGCTAAGCTTTTTTAATGGCTTTTTAAGCAAAGACGTAGGAATTAATTGAATTAAACTAGAGGAAGGTATGGCTTGCGTAACAAATATTTATTATCTCTTTTAGAGGAAAAGAAACCTTTTTAAATTTTTTTGCTTCAAAAACCACGTATGGATATTATCGTTCAGTAACGATGAAGGATGGCCGGAATAAAAAAATAACTTTTATGCAAACCCGTATGTTTGCAGTTAAACTAACTGCGAGCTTTGTTTAAGCGTAAAAGTGCATGGTTTCTCAAATTTTGCATAGAAAAGCATAGAAAATGCATAGAAACGGAGTTAGTACAGAGCGAAATAACGGGTCTTTAAAATACAGTAAGCAAGCAGGGGGATACATTGCTCATGCAGGCAAACTAAGTTCTACATTGCGTTTATATATCTTCCACAGCAAGCCTTCCTCCCCATCTTTGTTCCAAGTACCACACATTTGTATATCAAACAGACACATGTGTATGTATGCTTTCAAGTAATTAATTTGGTGATTGAAATACTTAGCTAAGTTTGCTTTTCAAGCATAGATTCGGGAGTTTGTCTGCATAAAACTAAAGTCGAGCATTCCTAACAAATAGTGTTTATCGTATTTTCACGAAAATGTTATTTTTTTGCAATTTTCCGCTTTGAATACATAAAAGTTTTCATTATTTCGTCCACTCGACTCCAACATCTGAAAATCATATAAAATGAATGTATTGAAATGAATGAAAAATTTTTTTTTCGAAGTATCGATTATCGCTAACTATGCTTTTTTGCCACTTGCCTGACAAATTATGTTTCATCGATCAGGTTTCGGGAATGTGATCCATTAGCTATCTCACTTGTGAGATATAATGGGACGGAAAAAACGAGCTAGAACCAGTTATCTCTCTCATCGAGGTTCGATGTAACCGCATCAGTAATCGAGTTAACACGAATCGCGGCTGCCAGGTTGGTGTTCGAAAGTTCAAATCTCGGTAGAGTTTGCTTTCGTCAAAGTTGTAGCGAGTGCTCAGTTGGTGAAAGCATAACAAATAAAATAAATAATAAATAAATAATATAACCATGAACCATGAACCAATGTTAAGTTTAATCTAATTTTTTTCAATTTCTTTTCACTTGCAGTCAATTTTATGTGTGCTTTTTGAGCTTCGCAAATTGATTTCGATTCTTTTTCACTGAAAGCCGTTGGCTATATGAAAATCGTTAGAGTAGTAGTTGAAAGAGCCGGTCTGAAAACTTACTTACTGTCAAAATCTTTGGAAGCATTTAAGTGTAAGTACGGCAACGGAATATAAATTCGATTACATCTGAGAAAATATTGAAAAAAAACATGTGTTAATAAATAAATAAACAAAGTCGATAAACGTTTTTCTCTTTTCGGTATCTAAAAAGTTTTCCAAAAAAAAGATAAAGCGACAATATTCCCGCTCAGTAAAGTATTGCACTTCGGACATATAAGCCACAACTTTATTGGCTTAGTCCAACTTTACTTAACAACCCCAAAAAAAAAAAAGACAATATTCCCACGAAATTTTTTCGGTGACACGCTTTGATCTTGCAAAACTTACTTGTTCTCTTGGCTACTCTTCAAGGTTATTGAAGGTCAGCCCGTACCCGAGATACTTGTGTTGTTTTAAAAAAAAAAAGGAGGATAAAAATCTAATTCATTACGAAATAAAGCGAAGCACAATTGATTGATTCCTTGAAATGCATATATTTATCATTTACCGATTGCGCAAACACCCTACGCCGCGGCTGTGGCTACCATCTTCCCATCTCTTTGTATTTTCTTCCGAACAAAGCACATCTCCTTAAGGGGCTGGTCAATAAAAAGAAAGAAAAAAATACCTGCACAATTAGTACGCTGGCGAGATAAGATGGTGAGGTGATATATGAGCAACAATTACGCCTAGTGAAGATCCGTAATCTACGGGCCAATGAAGAGTGCAAGAGTTATGCAGGCTAACCGCGTTATGCGTTTATTAACTGAGCGCTCACTATAGCAACAACTACCGAGGCCTACCGTGTTGAGATTTGAACACGCGGACGCCGGCTTGCTCAGTTAGGCCGCTTTAGTGCATCCACCTCACCACCCCGCCGTAAGGTACTTTTCTCCATCCGTTTCTTGTTTTTTTATTTTCCGGCACAATTAACTAAATATTTTGCAATTTTTTGGTGCTAGAAATAGAAGATCGCACCTAGTTGGCGGTTGTTTGCAGACTTTTTCAAGCTCTTAAAAGTAATTACAAAAAATTATAATAATATTTTCATATGAGAATGCTTTGCAGAAGTTTCGCACAATTTATCCAATAATTCTCGAAAAACTTAACACAAGAGTTTGTAAATTCAATATTTTTTAAAAACATTTTCCCAAAGTAAGTTTCCATGTTTCGTATCTTTTTTCCTCAGTGTCGCTTATCTTCAGAAATACATGAAGCAAAAGCTTTCGTACTTTCCTTTCTTCAGATGAGAGCTTTCGTTCAAAGCAGAGAACCAAAACAAAAAATTGCAATAGAAATTGAAACAAGCAAAAAAGGAAATCAAAGAAATCCTCATTTTAATGAGAAGATTGCATTTGTAAGCAGAAGAAGAGCGATAGTCGATAGTCGATGGTTTTTGTGCTTGTAAGCTGTTTAGATGTGAATGAATGCCTTGCAATTCATTTGTCATAAAAGTGTTTATATGTTTGGATGTGAGTCGAAAAATTAATTTCTTTGTAATTTTTGCCGTAATTACCAGAGTGCTGAAGTGTACACAAAACAAAACAAAACAAAGCAAACAACAACAAAAAATTTAATTTTTATATTAGTGATGGTGTTGGCAACTGGAATGATAAAACAAATGGATGAAACAAATAGTGCAGAAAGAGTCTTAAAGAACAGGAAGCGCTCCTCTTTCATTTTCCTTTTCTGATCATTTTTAGTTGCTTAGTAGTTACTAAGATTGACCCAAATGTTCATTATTCAGTATTTTTATGGTGAAAATAAAATATCTCTCAAAGATATGTTCACCTCAGTGCGGCTCTTGGATTCCTATTTTTTAAATTATTTGTGTTAAATCAATATTGCGAACATGTAGCGCTGAACTCATAAACTCATAAATAAAAAGAAAATATATCACTCTGATCGATGATGAATCGATGACTGTTCGAAAAAGTAATGTTCTCATGAAAACGTATTACTACACGGGTTTGTGAGCAAATCACATCCGCTTTCGTAATTGATCTAAAAAGACGAGATGTGACTGTGGCACGCAAATGAGAGGATGAGCTCTGCTCAGAATCTCAAGATCCCAAGTGCATTGGGTGCTCTTAAGTTTCCTCTTCATTTTTACAAACGCAATGACAAAATTAACATACTTTCATTACGCTTCGGCGAAGCTTGCAAACATTGGTTAGCGTAAAGAGGGGGAAAGCTTACCGTATCCAGTATATACTGCTTTGTTTTTGTTTTGTATTCCGTTGAACATATTGGGCGCAATGACGGCTAATCAATAAATACGCTTTAGTTACACTTGCAAACAACATTTTAATTACTTCTCTGTTATAGTGAAAGCAATGATAATAAGTTGCGCGCCCTCTCCCTCCTACTTTTTATATATTTTTAGATGAATGAGAAACGCATCTGCATTCACCGAAACTAAGTCATGCAATTTGGGATTCGACGAGTATTCTTATAAGCCCCCTCCTCCCTCCCACCAAAAAGTAAGAAATATATTAAAACATCGCCTCAACACAAAACTTGTTAACAATGTCGTGATAACAATGATAAGAAATTCACTACGCTAGACATTGTCAGTAGTCCAACAAATCTCATCGATAGAAATCTTATCGCGGTTCCACTGTTGTTTAATAGTAATAATCAATTAACATTTGCCCGCAGAATTGATAACAAAGTACGGACCGTAAAAGTAAAGCTAACGAAGCGTGCTGTTCACTTTAACAATAAGTTGAGTGAATCTCCTCACAAATTAAATGAACTAAAAGTTATATAATTGTGTTTAGTGACTTGTCCAACTTGGGATTTTTTTTTTGTGAAGAAATTCAGTTTTCACCATTTCCCCTTTTGCCATTGAACAGAGAAGTACTGGCAAACTCGCGACGAAGTTACGCAAAACAATATAACACAATGCCTGTTGCACCCTACACCACACGTGATAACGCATGCGTAGATAACACCCAGAACAATATAGGATAGAACCGAATTATACCGATTGATTGAGAAAATGATGCTGAATCGATTTCGGATCAATGGAATGAATGATCCCGTACTAATGAAATGAATAAATCGATCTAGGTTTGTCTACACTTCTAAGAGAAGTTTTTGAGCGCCTTTGCATACATCTGTTTTCCTACGAAAACTAAACCTTCTTCTACATTAACTAAATTGATCCATAATAGTAACTCGGCAGAGAAATAAACTGCGTCAAATTTGGACCAGGTGGTTTTATTCTTTGAATCCTGGGCCAAACATAAGGTTTCTCATGAAATGGCATGGAAGTAAAGAGTATCTAGTTTAGTAGACCGCCATGGGTTAGCCTAAGACTGAACTTGTTCTGAAAAGGTTGATGTGACAAGCTGGAGTCGGATGGACCCGCTTCGTCCATACAGTCGCTTCAACCAAAGATAAGTAAAATGATATAATTTTTAATACTCCATCACACATGCAAAGAGAGGATGATAAGAAGAAGCTTAATGCTGCTAAGTTTGGACCACGTTGATTCTGCTTCTCGGGTCTTCCCTATACAAGGATTAAGTACGCCTTTGTGTGGCATTATTTTTGATATGTTATCGCGAAAAAGTGGTGTAGGTATTAGGCAAAGTGGTGTAGAGCGTATCGATTTCGCCAGATTGTAGTAAAATGAAACTCTAAGCTGAAGCAGTTAGTAAGTTTTTTTGTTATTATATTATCTGTCATATCATAACGTCCTTTGCACTAGATGTATACACATAGAGCTACGCGTCTGAACGTAATAATATAGCGTGCATTAAATGGCTCGTTTGAAATCGAACACTCTCCACTAATCGATTCTGAATCGATTCGATACTGAAAACACAAATATTTCGTATATTTAAGCAACTATAACATGTTATGACTAGAGGCCGGCAAAAAAAGAAGAAGCAAGCCATAAGGAAAACAATTTGTTTAAGCAAAAATTGTTCACGCAAATTTAGCAGACTTGTTAGCACAATACGATACGAATGCTATAGCATTCAAATCCGTTATGGAAATTAGTGGGACTCCTATGGTTAGAAAAAACTTGAACTTATGACGCATCATATATTTTTCGTACTGATAATATCTGCGCAATAATCATAAGAGAGAAAAAGGTGACTTCGAAGTACATGAAAGCGCTTTGATAGAGATATGCGGAAGTCGAAAGAGTGAGAGAGAGAGAGAGAGAGAGAGAGAGAGAGAGAGAGAGAGAGAGAGAGCGCGCAATGTCTTCCAACTAAAAACCCGATATAAATAAAAGATATATGCTTATTGGTTAACGTAAACGAATCCCTAGTCTAGTTCAGGTCGTCTTTGAACTTAATACACCAACGTCAGCGAAAATCTGAAACCAAACTAAAGTAAAACGAAAATGCTTGTCTCGCAAGTTAGTACAGAGAGAAAAACTATAGAATTTTTTTAATTATGACGAGGACACAGCGACAGACTTGTGTATTTTCCAAACCCGTCTGACGAAATTGTAACCACCCAAACTTAGCGGTCGGGCAAACAAACAAACGGACGCGCATCAACTAAGGGCAAACCACAATTACTAATAAGAAAGGAAGAATACATACAAACTTTTATAAAAGGTAAAAACTTTAATACTTACGGAACATAACATGCGCACGTACGCACAAGAATGCGCAAAATGTAGCGCATGTACTTTTCATTTATTTTATTATATATGATATTTTATTACATTTTTATGATTTATTTTCGCATTGGAAATAGCTTTCAACAGAACTGAGATGAGATAATAGCAATGCTTTCTTGACTTCTTGTCGAGTATTTTGTAAGCAAATTTATATTCTTAAGTAATCTTAAAAAATCGTTAAAAGTAGTCATAAAAAATATTAGGTATAATCAATGTGTCGTAATAAAAACAAATCAATAAAAATTTATTTCTTATTTAAATTTATTGTAATTTTAAACCTTCACCGATGTCTCCCACCCACCTCTGATGCATTTAAGATCACTTTCTGCATAATAAAACTTACTTTGAGAGTAGCAAAGGAATTAAAACGGCAAAGAGAGATAAATTGAATTTTGTGTGTCCGACAATTCCAGCTGCAAAGCGGCGGACCAACGCTTTACTTACAACTTTCCAGGATGGGATAGTAAAAGTTTACACACTTATCTTACGTTACGTCAACGTTCACCTTTATAATTGAAGCTTATGGGTGAAGAAAAGTAGATTGTGCGGGAGGTAGATAGCAAGTACTTTGGGTGGATATGAAAATGAATTGTATGTACGAAAAGAACATCAGGTTCCTTGAAAGTCTAAACTTTTCAGGGTATTCGTTATCTTATATTACGCCCACATTAAAGAATTCTATCAAATATCTTTCAGAAGAAAACACAGCCGCTAACATTAAGTTACTTGGAGAAAGAGATACGTGACGGTTTTCTTAAATAGATGGCCTTAGAGTCTCGTGAATTTGGCGCCGTTTATCCTCTTAAACCGTATATAGTACGACTAGAACAGATAGACAGGTAGTATAGAAAAAAAAAAAGAAAAATGTGATGTTTTTTAATGGGTTTTCCTATATCTTACGCTATCACTTCGACCAAGCCGACGACGCTTCGATGGCTTGTGAAGCAATTCGTTGTGTTAATGATGAAATTGTATGTATGTATGTAATGTCAGTAGCCAGCAAAGGATGCGCTGATTTTCTCTTTAGAATTTGACCGTTAAAGACGTACCACGGTCTCCCGACCAGTCCTCGATGCAATTGATGAAATTCTTCGAAAAATTGAGGAAGTTCAGCACATTTACTCTTACGACATAGTGGTAGTGGTAAAAAGAGCTAGCACATGAATTAAGAGAGAGGCAAATTTAGTAGAGCGAATTTCCATGTGCGAAACACGGCAGAAAAGAAAAGAAACCTTTCCATTTTTAATAGTCGACTCCTTTTACTGCATGTGGGAATAAATGAATGAATCTAAAAAATGCTCAATGATCTTTGACAATGCTTTGACTTCCATGGAGTGGCAAAGCAAAAAAGGAAATAATGATTTTCGTTCTTTTGCCCGCCTTATGTAACCGAGAATTAACGAAACTTCGAATGCGGTTATTTCGCGTGTAGGAAGCTTAACAAAACTATCAGAGCAAAATGTGATATTCTTTATCTGTTTTGAGTGCTTATAGAGGATCAAGACCGATCGTTTGAAAGCTTTTCAGAAACAAGTTACATCTGAGGGCAGATAAATTTCACCTAACGTCGTGGTAATACAAAGAATGCAGGAATAAAGAGGACTTATCATGAAGGTATCAATAACATGCTGTCATGCTTTGCTTCGATCCTATAAATCATTGCTATTATTAAGTCGAATAGATAAGCATGACGATTAACAAAGTCAATGCTGTGATCTCTGTGTAGTAGAGAGTACTTGGTTGTAGCTAGGGCGCCAGTAGCTAAAGACATAACGCTTACCGTTTGAGACCGCGGTCTTTCCCTATCTCTTGCTCTTTTCTCCCTTCTTTCTGAACCTCACCGCCTTATCACCCTATAGAAGCGATATTACGCAAAAAAAAAAAAAAAATATATATATATATATATATATATATAAGTTATATAAGATAATTTATTAATTTCAATAAAAACCCGATATGGATAATATTCACAAACTACTTTTTGAAGCTCTGTAATTTTGGGAAGCTTTTTTACTGGCCAACCGGCGTTTTCCTAGATTTTGCCTT
The DNA here is from genome assembly GCA_000688735.1 of Glossina austeni. Classification (NCBI taxonomy): domain Eukaryota; kingdom Metazoa; phylum Arthropoda; class Insecta; order Diptera; family Glossinidae; genus Glossina; species Glossina austeni. The sequence continues at coordinate 385,438 of KK502604.1, forward strand.
CAAAACGCTTTTCTTTAGCAGCAAAACCATACGTACTCCAGCTGCATACCAGCAATCGTGTTCGAAGGGTTTCTTCCCATTAGTAAGTTTATCAAAGACGTTATCACGTTATAAAAAGTTTGTCTGCGCACATATACTTATGCAACAAATTGTGTTAGCGGTTGCAGTAGTTTTTTTTTTTTTTTTTTTGTATTTTTATTTTAACTATGGATGGCTAAAATTCAAGTTTCTGTTCCAAGGCGATGTCTTTTCATTTTTTGTAAATTTAAAATTACTGTTATTCACCAATTGTTTACATCACATCAGTGCGTGTTACAACGAGTTATCAAACGGTTCCAAAAACGAAAATTTAACTCTCAATAAAAATATTATTTGATTAAAAGTTTCCTAAAAGTATTAAAAGAGAATTTTTTACATTTAATAAGAAAAATAATTGAAATTCATATTTAAATTATTGAAAAATGAGTGAAACCGGCGTTTTTATGGTTTTTAACAGCATGTCCGCGTTTTGTCAATGGCTCTCATCGCTTATTTATGTAATCGGCCTTCTGGTGACTGTCTCATACTTATACGCGAGTTTCAAATCACTGATTAGTATTTTGAAAGCAGTATTGGAACCATATTTTCAACCAGAATTACCACAGAATTTGATCGACAAATTCGGTAAATGGGCAGGTGAGTAAAAAAAAACAAAAACATGAACGTAAAAGAAAACTTTTTAAAATAAGGCGTTATATGGGCAGTGGTCGAAAAAATGATCCGATCCGAATCATTTGCCATAGCGTTCGTCTTTGAACCAAAGCATGTTGGTGTAGCAAATTTCGTAAATATATCTCAGAAATTGCGCTCTGTACGTCGAACGCAAATATGCAAGACGGACAGACAAGCTTACATCGATTTGGAAATGTAAGTTGAGTCTACAGTTAGTTCGTCTGGAACTTATATACATCCGCATAAACGTAACATACCACTGTACCATAAATGGTGTAGGGTATAAACATCTTAAACTCTATCATTTTCCCATTAATTCAATTATACTCATTCACACCTGCTTGAAAGTCTCTAATAGCTTGCTGTAGCTATTAGTTTTTGCAAACATATGGTTAGTAAATCATTCAACCGCACTCAGCTATAATTAATAATAATAATAATAATCGGGGTGTTGTTCATATTGCATAAAAACTCATGAGTTTGCTCGATTTACTAACAGCGATATATTATATGAAGTGCCGGCAATCCACATAAGTTGATATTGAGCAGTTACCGCGACTATTTACGATGCGGGACGAACAAATACGGAAGACTTCCGAGATAATTGTACTATTAGTCAATTTGAAGATCTGGTCTTAATAGTAAATATACAGTGTGATCGCGTATCTATTAAGAGTCAGGGCAGATCCACGGATTTTTTTCAAAACCCACCAGCAGAGACAACGGTTTCCAAGAAGTTCAATTGATAGCAAAAGAAGTCGTTTCAAATGAACGAATACTAACCGACCTTGACTACCGTATATTCTCCGTTTACTGTTAGTTACTCAATTAAAAAAATTGTTGCATTGTCGTGGTTTACGCATGTGACATGACAATAATTGGACAACAATTGTAAATAACATGCAAAAAGTTGCAATAACAGACAACGAATTTTATGGTAGACACCTACCATTGCAACGTACACGAAGGCTACGCTCCTTCATTATTTGTGATAACCTGGGCGACCCACTTAAACTCACTTTCTTGGAAAATAATCCAAGCAATGACAAATATTAAGCTTTAAGATTATCGTTAAACAATAAAAGCCGTTAGGTCTATTTTTAAATTCATTTTATTCCTCATTGTCATCCTCTTAACCGTGATAATGGATAGCACCATAGACTTATTGTACGTGGGCATTGGTTTGATAAAAAAAAAATGTCGCGATGTAAAATTTTTTTCCTACCTACCTACCTAAAGAATAAAAGAAGCAAGGACGGACGGAGAGCAGTGTAGTTAATACACAATTAAATTTTATGTTTGAAAACCTTAAGCGCAATACGTCAAGATCAAGGTTTTTATAATATGACTGTAAAACTGTAACTTTACAAACACACAGAAGAGCAACATAGGATATTTACATTAATTTATGCTGCTCGTTGACCACAAAAACTACAAAGTAATCAGTCATATGAAAAAAAAGAAAAACTTAAAACCTCAATTTTAAGAAACCAAGACCAACAATTAAAACTTGAGATATCAAATTATGAAGGCATGTGCCACCAATTGCAGTAATTGACGTTTAACAGCAACTATTGCTGAAAATTTATTTTCAACACCAAGAAATGCCCCTCAAACACCATATAGTACGTTGTAGTAGTTGTGTTATGTAAGCTTAGGAACTGATTTGATTTGATCCTATCCACCTGTAAACTTGTCCAAATGTATTTGTGGCCAATTTCAGGAGACCAGGTTCGAAGCTGGACGCGACGTGGTCACAGTAGACAACTCTACAATTTACAACTTAAAACCGATATTCATTTACCATTTGGAGGAGTTCCGGTTAACAACATACGTTGCAAGTTTTACACATTGCTGGTCATTTTCGTACACGTCCAAGACTCGCCTGCAAAGAAACTCTATGGCTTCACCTATGACCGTTTTGCGAAATTAATTTCACTTCTTGTTTAGAGAAAAATAAGTAAAAACACTGCAGTGGGACAAGGCCTAGCAGGAGACAACTTGATTGGCTTCGCTTACTACAGTTAAAAACTGCTACTAAAAGGTGTTCCGATTTCAACCATTTCCAATAAGTTTCGTCTTTGGTTCAAAACACGTTAAGCGAACCAAATTTGATCAAAATATCTTATAAATTGCGACAAGTAGATTGAACCCAAAAATACCCGGACAAACGGACAGACATCCTTTGGCATGTCCACAAAGGCTTAAGACAGACTGATATATAGGTCAATTCAGGAACATTTTGAGACTATGAATCATCATCACTGCCTGAATCGATCAGCACAATAAAAGGTGAGCCTAGTTATCTTAGGCTCTTCACACATGCATAAGGCGGTGTATTCGCAAGACTCTACCACAAGTGTTCTACTCATTAAGAAGTTGGAATGAACTCAACTACTTTAAGAACACACTTATCCTACTTCCAAAACAAACGATTCATTTATGTTGCACAATATGATTGTGTAATGTGCTAAGTATTGCGAAGGAAATTACTGTTGCATCCCGCCCTCACACATCTAACGAGAGCGAGCATAGCAAATTTTTTAACCATTTAAAAAACCAATTATCATAAAAGTGTTAAAAACAACTCAATCACTGGCATAGTTACACACATGTATATATACAAATTTCCCTTTTTTTTTTCTTAATTTGCATAATAAGTTCGTCTGGGCAGACACGACCTGTCATGCCTGTTAGTTTTTATAAATACACAATTTTTTTTTTTATTTATTTCTTGTTTCTACGCTATTATCGTTACAGTAATTACCGGCGCTACAGATGGTATTGGTAAAGAGTACGCGAAAGAGTTGGCTAAACAAGGGCTTAATGTGGTTTTAATATCACGTACAAAGGAAAAACTTGTTGCGGTAACTGCCGAAATTGGTAATGAAAAGAATTAAAAATGCTCTTAATGCTCCTTTTCATAAAAATCGTAAAAATTATCCACATTTTTAGAAAATTCGTATAAAGTTAAAACGAAATGGATTGTAGCGGATTTTTCTAAAGGCAAAGAAATTTACGAACACATCAGACAAGAGCTAACTGGTATACCAGTGAGCATATTAGGTAATCGCATGCAACTTGAAACTTTGTGTATAGAGAGTGAAATGAAAATAAATTGATGTTTAGTTAACAATGTCGGGCGCATGTATGACTATCCGGACGAATTGTGTAAGCAACCGGAAGATCTACTTTGGGATATCATCAATATAAACGTGGGCGCGGTCACCTTAATGTCCCGTCTACTAATACCGGAAATGAAGAAACAAGGCAAAGGCGCTATAGTTAATATATCATCGGGCTCGGAATTGCAACCGATGCCTCTAATGGCTGTTTATGCTGCTAGCAAACGTTACATAAAATCTCTAACCTTAGCTATGGCCCAGGAATTGTCAGAGCACAACATTGCCGTGCAGTGTGTGACACCGATGTTTTTGGTCACCAAAATGAATCAATACTCGGAAACAATAATGAAAGGCAATCTGCTAATACCGCAAGTGCAAACTTTTACTCGTTCGGCAGTCTTCACTTTGGGCAAAACCGTCGAGACCACGGGCTACTGGTCGCACGGTATGCAGGTAAGCGCTTCTGTAATATGAAAATACAAACGTGCCGGTAGTAAATGGCATAACTTTTCAGTACTTTTTTCTAAAATTAGTTCCCGACTGGTTGAGCGTACACGCCGTCCATTTCATAACCAAGCAAATGCGAAAAGAATACTTAAGAGCTCAAGCTGTAAACAAAGATAGCTGAAGTACACTGTTATTACACATGTATATGATGAGTTTTATCATCGGTGCGCTACAAAGAAAATAAAACTTCACATATAAATTACCAAACAAATTGCAAAACTAAATGGTTTAATAATTAATGAAAGAAAGTCGAATAGAGAAAAATCAAAATATCAACAACAACAAAAAAAAACGTTATGTATTTAAAAAATAAAACCGGATTTTACTTTCCTCTGTTCAATGCACACGCAAAACTGCAAGTACTTCTGGTTACGTATGTTGGCTGGAAACTATCCACTAGTCTCTCAACCAGCAGGCCTAACTGTTAGTCGTTGTTCAAACATCTTGCAAACAGCTTACCTTGTAACGAACCAAGAAGCGGTGCAAAAACATTAAAGAAACAAAAAAAAATTCAATTGCAACCCAGCCACTAAACCTTTAGTGCAATGCAATTGTTTACTAGTTTTCAAGTTATGCCTCAAGCGGAAACTCTTTTTTCCATATCGGGCATTTATCATCTAATTGCCTTAAGTCTTTACTTAATCGGCTTGGTTTCACTCGCCTTATTTTTGTACGATAATTTGAAATCTCTTGTTAGCATTTCGATGGCCGTCCTGCAGCCATATTTCCAACCTCATCTCTCACAAAGTCTAGGGGATAAATTTGGCAAATGGGCAGGTGAGTAACGAAATCGAAAGCGCTTGTACATGAATTCAAAAAAAAAAATATAATCGTGAAATTTTTAAATAACTAAAAAAATTATAATCCGCTGTAACCATATCTTCTGTGCAAAACGCTTTTAGTCTAAAAAGGAGTTAAAAAAAAAATAAATAAATTTCTGTACTCTGTACTATTGAGTGGGCGTGGCATTTTTCAAAGGTGTACCTAGAAATTTTTATCGTGTGCGCCTATTACGGTGTATACGTCATAAGCAAAAACCCCAGCAAGTTGAGCCGCTCTCAGTTTATGTCGCACTGTAACCGGGTCCCCTGACCGATTTGGCCCATTTTCAGTGCCAACCTACGTATTGGAACTTCCAATATGCGAAGCCGATAACTTCATATTTGAGGAAAAGAGTATATTTATCGCACACAAAACAGACGGACAGATGGACATTCATAAATCGATTCAGAATTGTATGGAACTCAAGATGTGTGTAAATTTTATCGGGTCTCTCATGTGTGACAAAGAGAAGCACACCTCCATTCTGCAGCTACCGATCTAAAATAAACACAAGCAACCTTTGATTTTAAAGATTTTATAAAAATAAATACAGTTTTGATAATGCAAACCTTTATTTGTACAGATGTTGTACACATGTTGTTCCCATCTTTAAACAATATTTGCACGAATATGCACATCGGGGCAGTCATAACAAATATTTTAAGTAAATTAAAAAACAACATTTCAAAGCGTTAAATGATAAACAAAAACATATTGTCTTAGTGCGGCTCTTGGGTACTCTTCACCTCGGACATGTCCCAGTCTTAGCGATCATTGTGCTGGTAATCTCATCGAGACGATTGTTGAAAATAACTTAAACGCTTTAAACAAGTGTTTGTTGCCACATGATTTTGAACAGATTAGGTAAAAAATCTATTGTTTGAATGTGATCGTATCAATATCACTTCACTTCATGCTCTATACTGTTGGAAGAGAATGTGGGGAAGTGCACAGTTTGATATTATAATTCTGCACTGTTGTACTAAGTAGAACAGACAAAGTTACAACAAAGGGAAGTTTAACTAAAGTAAACAGTTTTTGAAATTTACGATTTGCATAACTTTGATAAAGATTTCCTGTATCTGGCGACATCTGGCCATTTAGAGTACAATTTTTTTAGCAAATTTTCCACAAAACGAAAACCAATTCGCATCACATCGAGTATAAGAAGTGAAAACACTATAATGCCACCATTGCCACAACTAAATGTCCTACACCACTTTGCTTAGTACATCTTATTCATATAATGATCTGTCAAAATAAAGTGTTTTACGGGATGTGGTCGGAAAAGTTGTCCGATCCGAACCATTTGTCTTTGTCAGTGTACACCAAATTTCAACAAAATATCTCAAACATTGTGATCCCGTATGTTAAACACGACGGAAAGACGGACAGACAGGCTTAGATCTTCACTGAATCGACCGGTAATGATCTGGCGGCCTATCGCAAGCCCTTCTGCAGATTGCATATATACGCACAAACTTAATATGCACGTATATGCACGGGAAGTTGTATAGAGTATAAAAACCCCCTAACGACAAAAAAGTGGAATAGAAAGTTGACTGAAATTCAGAAAATCAACAGGAGAGAAATTCGAAAATTTTACTTAAGAGTGTTTGGGGAGTTGGGAGCTATTCCCAACAAAGTTAGCTTCACTGCCCGATATCCACTACCTTTATGTTGACATTATATTTACATATGAATGATGAAGTGCGATGCGGGTGAAAGTAAACACCTACTTGTTAACACGAAAATAATTACTAGGAAAGTTCAACGTTATAGCATGAACTTGGTAACTATTAGTCGCGTTCAAAAATGTTCTTTTTAGAATTCGTTTTCATTTCCCCCTTCTACTTACTTACTTTTGTTATGTAGACACAGCGATTACTTTCAGTGAAAATATTTTGGAGCCGCAAGGAGGCAATTTCGCTCCCAACAAATTTAACCTTGAACTCCAACAATCCTTCAGAAAAGCTCAAATATTATGAAATCGCTTTATATGCACGGCTGTTGGCGACTTTAACAATTCAGCGGCTTTTCAAACGACTCACAAGCAGTGCTTCATTTCCTAGATAGGCCCGAAATTAAGATTAAGAATATATTTGGCAGCAAATACTTCCTTAATAGTATTTACCTTGTTGACGTAAAGCATTTAAAATTCGTTTTAAGACCTCTTAGTTTGATTGCGCTTCGCGGTTAATGCATACTAAGAGTAAATTGTGTTTTCCAAGTTCACGTTCCGCTGGCTAATTTTGGTACAAACATTATTTTTGGATTTTCCTTTTGTCTTTTACATATTTACTATAGTAATTACGGGCGCTACAGATGGTATTGGTCGAGGTTACGCGAAGGAATTGGCTAAGCGTGGCCTCAATATTGTGTTAATATCACGTTCAGAAGAAAAGCTAATTGCAACAGCCAGTGAAATTGGTAACTAAAAGAATTCAAATATCGTCCCAGCGAAATGTTTTTGCAAATAAACTTAAAAATTTGTAATTTTAGAAAGTTTATACAAAACTAAAACCAAATGGATTGTAGCGGATTTCTCGAAAGGCAAAGAAATCTATAAACACATAAAGCAGGAATTACTAGGCATACCGGTGGGAATACTAGGTAAGCATTAAAAGGAATTGAATTATTTCCTTTTAAACTGCTCTTGTGCGTTGCAGTAAATAATGTTGGACGCATGTACGACTATCCCGACGAGTTGTGTAATCAACCCGAAGACTTACTTTGGGAAATTATTAACATAAACGTGGGCGCTGTGACTTTTATGTCCCGTCTCGTGATACCGGAAATGAAAAAGCGACGAAAAGGTGCTATAGTTAACATATCATCGGGCACGGAATTGCAACCAGCGCCTCTAGTGGCTGCCTATGCAGCCACCAAAAGTTATATAAGGTCTTTGAGTTTAGCAATGGAATGCGAATTGCAAGAATACAACATAACCGTGCAGTGCGTAGTGCCAGGCTTCGTTGTCACTAAAATGAATGAATTCTCAGAGAGTTTACAAGAGAGCAGCTTCTTTTCACCACCTGCAGAAGCATACACCCGTTGGGCCGTCTTTACGTTGGGTAAAACCAAAGAGACTACTGGCTATTGGACCCATGCCATAGCGGTAAGATTAACATTTCTTCTGTTGACCAATTTGTAAATTAAGACATAAATTTCAGTATTGCTTCATAAAATTATTCCCGGAATGGTTACGCATACGTGTTGGCCATTTTCTGGCCAAGCAATTGAGGGCAGAATATCTTATAACGCAGGCTAAAAGAAAAATCATGTAAATATACGACTGTTGTTGATTTATGAAAGACGAGATTTTTCATTTATTCAAATATGAGGTTTAGTCAAAGCCGTAGGTTTTGTTCCGTATATAACTGCAAACTGGTATTAAAACAAAATTTAATAGAAACTCAATCAACGAATTACAAAATATCCATACATATGTTTAAAAATATCCGTCATTTGATCCACGCTCGCTTTGATAGCCTAAAGAAAAAAGCAGCTGCAGCGCGCAACCAGTTTCAGCGCATGCTAGTGTTGTTGACCTTTCAATGATTGAACAAGTAAGAAAATTATATCCGGCTGTGGCCGAATCTGTATTACCCATCCCTTACCTTTAAATAAAGAAGAACAAATGCGTTACTCTGTAATGCTCGGTGGGCATGGCCGTTTTTTTCCCATTTTGGTACATGTACTAAAGAATTATTCATAGAATGTGTGTGCAAATATTTATAGTTTTTTTCACGTTTTTTTGCTTTTGAAAACAGAGCCGCTCTCAGTTTACCTGCTAGTGTCGGTGCATACTTTGATTGATTGAAGTGATTTTCAATATAAACCTGCGTACAAGAACTTTTAATGTTTTCGCAAAATTTGAAACCAATAGCTTCATTTTCGCATCCAGAGGTCTGCTTACCGCATATGGACAGACGGACGTACTTAAATCGTTTAAGAATGTGACGGTGATGAAGAACTTTATGGGCTCTCTGGATGGTACAAACGTTTCGGCAAAATGAGTATAACCTTATTACACGGTGAGGAATTATTACATAAACACACGGATTTATACAAACGTATGTAAGCAATTGGGTGACGGTTGATTGAACTGCTGCATAGAACAATTACGCTATTAATAGCGTAATTAAACGCATGATAGTAGAAAATGCAAAAATATTCAAATGACAATTGCAAAGCAATTATTAGTTCCATTACAAATTATTGCTTATATATGAATAGCTTTTAGCCAACAATATATGTTGCTTGGCACTAACACTTTTATCGAAATAAAAGTAAATGCAAATATCTGGCGAAACATGGAAATGTATGAGAAGTCCCAATACCTCTTTAACGTGATATCTCTCTAGTAGGACGTACCTTTCCTGAAAATTGGTAGCAGCTTGAACCATTAAAACTCTCGAAGTAGTTAAGCACCAATGCTTTTGATTTAAAATTATTGCCTTCTGATTGAGAGTAGTTTTGATCATAGCCCGCCATTTTGTACGAACAGGCCGTTTAACTTTAATATGTCTTAAAACATAAATTCTTCTTAGATCCACTTCTGATGAACTGTTTTTCTTTTGGTTTTCATTACTGAGCTATCGCATAGCCAAGGTGTTAAGAATGGGTTCAATCTTCAGCGCAGTAGATCATATTTTAACTATTCCCCTGGGAGAATTCAATCGTTCATAGTGGTCGAAAAAGTGGACTATTTTCGATAACGTTCGTCCTTGAGTCCAAGCATGTTAATGTAAAAAATTTCATTAAAATATATAAAAAGTTGCGATCTGTAACTTGAACACAAATCTACAAGTTCATCAGGCATCAACGGAGAGACGGACTGACAGGCTTAGATCAATTCAGATTATGATTCTGAATTGATCGATATAATAAAAAGTAGGCCTATCTTAAGCCCTTTTGCGTGTTACATACATCCGCACTTACTTAATATGCCCTGTATCACGAGTGGTGTAGGGTATAAAAAATGCTCACCAATTACTTAAAAAAGTTCAAGATATCGTGACTTATGTTAATTCAAGATGTATGTAGAGATTGTACGTCTTAATTTCGGACATGGTAAGTATTCAACATGCCTCGTAAGATTCTTTCTAATACCGAAAGTCCAAATCGATTTTCTTCGAGACGCCATTAGAGAATATTCCGTTGAGTGTAAAAAATTCGTTTTCAGCTGCAATGACCGCATTTTTTTTTCATAACTTTTTATTGTTTCTTTCGTTTAAGATATGTGTATATATATATGTATATATATATATGTGCATTTAAGTTAATGTATATCGTTAAAGCTGAAAACGATCATTTAAACCAAATACATTTTAATTTTCTCAATTGCATTACCGTTAAGATTTATGTAATACGTATATGTTCACTTAAAAACTTGAAACACGTGTGTCTTTTTGATTTTGTAACACCAACACCGGGCGGCATTGAATGTGCCTGCACGTCATGATAAGTTGTTTTAAAAAAATTTGTAATTGCTTTTGCGTCCGATTTTTAATTACACATTAGGTTTTGCCAGATATTGCAAGAGAGTTTTTTTAGGTTTATTTGTACATAAATTAATGACTTCTTCGTATCATGAACGACATCAATTGGAAAGCCAAGTTCGCGTTTAAGTAAGCGCTTAAATAATTAAATAAAAAAAAAATACTAGTAGTAGTTACTTAACTTTGGTTTATAAAAAAGCCGTTCGGATACACTTTTTAAAAGATTTTTCTGCGTATGCATGCGCATGTCTGCATACATGGTTCATAATGCAAGACTCAATTAGTGTTCTACCTATTTTAATGAAGAGATCTTGACCAGCTTTGCCTATTAAAATTTAATGCTAAAGGACATACCAAGCTTCGGCCAGCAGTCTCTGAAAGTCTGAAATAAAATTTTATGTCAATATATAAAGTAGTCCACAAGGGCGAAAAAGTTAACGAATTTGAAAGGCGGACTTCACACAATTAAGAGAGCGCTAAAGCGAACGTAATAAACAGTAATGGAGCGAGNTTTTTAAAAATTAATTTCTTTTTTTTGCTTAATGCAGAAAAGAAAACATCAAACAAATTAAAAATTGTCATCATAATCAATGAGACAGTCAGGGGCTAATTAAGATATTGAGGGAAAAGTTTTTTTTATGACTTTTAACGGTATGAACATAAAATATGTTGACATTACTTATAATTAACTTGTCAGACTACACGTCTAATGAACGCTCTGCGCTACCTTTTAGAATAAAAAAGGAGATCAAGAAGAGAGTCTTTATTGCCAGTTTGTACATTTAATCCTAGACTTCGTATCGGTGATCCAAATATGTTATAATGATAATGAAATCCTTTTTTGTGTACTTAACTTCGGAAGAAGAGCCAAAATGTTTCACAAATTAAAAATAATTATAAAGAAATTACGAGCAATGCAGACCGAATATTAGCTTGTAACAGTTATTATTAGTGAGTAAAAATCGGAGACCCTAAAAGGCAGCAGAGACCTAAAAGCATAGCTTATGGAGTGGGAAAGTCCTATTAACGATGTTGATCAAAAATTTCGATCAGAAAACGGTAGTCAGCCTCAAATTATATTCGCTAGTAAAACCTAATTCGAAATGAAACGAACAGAAGGCATAAGGCTTCGAATATATCTGATTGTCATTTTGTATTTTAAAAATATTTGACTCCAAATATCCACAAGTAAACTTTTGCAAAAGTGATCTCAATAAAAAAAACCAAAATTTGAGTATTCGAAATACGGCACGTTTAACGGGCCACGGTCCATCATTAAATAGTCCACACCACTCTACAGATATTCATGTAACGACTTTTTAAAATGAAACGTTATATGGAGGGTGATCGAAAAAATATTCGTCCGTGCTCCAAAACATGACGCTGAACTCAATTTCACCAAACTATCTCAAAAATTGTGGCCTGCAAGACGGACAGACGGACTGACCATCCCAGATCGATCCAGAAAGTGATTCTGAAAGTGAATCTGAACCAATCGGTAATACAAAGGATGAGTCTATATCAGGTCCTGCCAAATATTGAATACATCCGCACAAACTTAATAAACCTTTGTACCTAAAAAGCATTCAATAGTTTCGGCTCTAACTCCACGTAGAAATTGGTGTACGTAACACGATGCCAAAACATAGTCAACATAGAACTGGAAAGAGTTAAGGGTTTCTCCTCCTTCCTGTAGAAAAATTAAAACGTTCGCTTTATCTTCTAATCGGCTATGACACGTACTTCCCACATTTTCCTATTCAACAAACATTATGCAACGTGTTATACAATGATTTGTTGAAAACTACTCGCGTTTTAATGCAAGCTAGTGCTGGATCTAAAGCGCTTCGCCTGAATTGTCACATATATAATGAAATAACAAGACGCGTGTGAGGCGCGAATTAGAAATCTTTCTTTGTGACGGTTGGAGCTGATCTAAGCCGGTTGCAACATTCTCCTTGTTTCTTTACTCTATGAATACAAGCGTATGAGTTATTTTGCGGACAGAAAATATATACATGCAATGTTCGTTATAATCAGAAGGAATAGCTGAAACATAGTACCAGCCTATTAAAGCAAATACGTTGTCATTCGCAGACTGCTTCTATGGAATAAAACACTCAAAACGAAAAGTATCTATAAATACCTAACGGGGTATAGCGGAAAGCCGATCAGAATCACTTTTTGAATTGATTTAAGTTTGTCTGTCCATCCGATGACTACCCATGTATTTTTGTACGTATCCTAAAGGCTGCGGTATTTTTTGCGGTATTTGGATGAAATTTGATGTGTTTTGGCTCAAGGGCGAAAGCTTTTGAAAATGGTTCGGATCGGACCACTTTTTCGAGCACTGCCATAAAATGTCTTATTTTGAAACGTTCTTACACGAACGATTGTAAGGTGGTGTACGGTGTTTAATGGCGATCCCTGGCTGGTCGTGGGTGGGCTTGTATTTTAAAAATGATTCTTCAGAAAAATTTTAATCACTTACCTCCTTGACTTAATAGTTAATATATAGATGCTAGCTGCTTAAATTTATTATTAAAATATAATGAGTGGAATTTGATGCTCATTTGTATTAAGAAAAACGTAAAGCAATATGCAACGGCTCCATTTTTTTTTGTTTTTTTTTTTTTTTTTCTTTAACAATAAATCTTAATCCGATTTTATTAGAACATGACTTCGTAGAAGGTGTAAAGTAAAAATAGCAAAAATGCCAGTATCAAGAAGGTAGTAAATAAGCTTCTGGCTTCATTCATCTTGGTTAAGGAATTTTCTAAAAAAAAAATTTTAAGAAATTTAGATTTTTTTCAACTAAAACACATTTTCGGTTTTTTTTTAATTAACGCACTTTTTTTTTTCTATCGAGAAATTTCCAAAAAATTTCAAATTGATTTCTGACAGCGTTCGTAACGAGTGAGATGCTACAACTGAAATGCTTCCGAAAATTCGAAGAAAATTCTTTATGAATTTTCCTTTTCTTTAGATAGATGTATGCGTGTATCCAAAGAAAATGAAAATTCCAAAATTTTCTACTTTTAATTATATTAACGAACACAATAGGTTAATACAAATACATATACAGATATAAATACATACATACATTTATGCGAGCATTTAGTGTTTTATATCTCTGAAGATACATACTTGTAGTGTATTTATACGTATACATATATATATTGGAATATACTTTGCATGATACTAAATATATAAATCTTCCAATCAGCCGGAATAAATAAACAGCAACCAAGCAAATAAGAAAATTTTATTCAGCTTTTGCCGAATCTTTTCAAAGTATTTTAAAAAATCCATCCAATTGAAGTTTGGGTACTTCATAATGCTGGATGGGCGTGAGCGATCTTTTTTACTATGTATCGTAGTAGTATTTGCTTTTGAAAACAGGATGGACAGACGGACAGATGGTAGCAGTGATAGGCCGAGATAGGCTTGGTAGTTGACACTGGTAAAAATTGTGTATACGTTGACTTTATAGGATCTCTGAAGTTTCGCTTTGGGCACACACGGGCAGGTGATATCTCTATCCTGCGGTGATAGCCCCAAAAAAAATTATACGGTATTCAGCATAACAGCCAACAAGTGGATGTTTATTTTTACAATAAAATTCATACAAATTATTTGCCGAGATTTTACAAGGAACGCAAGAAGTTTAAAAGAGACGCAGCCAAACACACAACTTCGACTGCACATGGAATGGAGGCTTGAAAATGCTGATTTTAAAGTTAACGATAAAAAAGCTCAAGGCAGTTGAATAGGTTTAAAGCCAAAAAGTGTAAGGGATGCTTTAACTGCTTGCTATTCTTGCTTTTCCTCAAAGATCTAAAGATATTGGAAATAATTTAAAACTAGAATTCGATTGGAATGCTATTCGTATTGAAGAAGTATAACACTTTTTCTGAAGAGAAGAGAGTCTTTTTACCCCATTTGTGTTTGTCGGACTGGTGATAAAAAGTTAGTAGGTGCAAGAACAAAAACAGACTACTTGCGCAACCAAGTTAATGCTTTCCATTGCTTAGGATCCGATATGTGCGGACTTCCTACTAAACACTTATTAAAACAATCGGAAATTGAACAAAAATCCTCGACAAAAACATTATAAAACGATTTTCAAACTTAAAAATACTCGTTCTTATGCCACGAAGTTAGCGAGTTGGCCTGGAAACTTGTTGTAATATCTATAGGCCATTGCCTATGATTGGTTAGCGAAGAACTTCATCTACGATTTTTTCTTCGCAACCAAACAATTTTCTCAGTCTAAGTTCAAAACTTTTGCATCATCCAAAAGGACAGCACATAGGTATCACGTCGTTTGTCAATAGATCTTCTTTCCCTCTAGCAAATAAATGCCGTGTGTGTAGTACACATTATATACACATATACATCTATTATAAAATAAATTATTTATCTACAAACTATGAAATACTTTATGGAAATACCAAATAAGTATATGAATGTATTGTAACAACAACACAAAAATTTGTAAATTACTAAACCCTCACTTCCTAAAGTTAATATAATAAAGAATACAAAAAAAAAAAAAAAAAAATGAAAAATATCTTAACATTTCCCGCTTTCTTGTTGAGATTATGTGCGTACAGGGGAAAGCATAAAATGGACACAACTTNCTTCTCAAGCTCAAGGTAAGGTGCGCCTTGTAGAACGTATGTACCAAAGCCTTCCAGCACACCTGTCTCAAGCTTCTCTATTGATCAAGTCTCGGCGCATTGCGACGCAAGTTGCAGCAGCTCATGATGCGCGGTTTTCTTTTCAAAATGTTGAAGTCACAAAATTCTTGCCAAGAGTTTATAACAACCTTCGACATGTTGTCAGAACTTTTGTTTCTTATTCCATCCCATTGACAGTCTTAATAAGAGAAAAGGAAAATAAAAAACATTTAAAGCCTATTAAGTCGTATAAGCATGACTTGAATTTGAATGCGTCATAAAAAAAAGTCAATAAAAATTTGTTGAATTGTTTTTATTGCATAATTTTTTTTTTTTTTTTTGTATACAAAAAGCAATAAAATTATTAAAGAAATTTGATTTGTTTACTTCTACAGATACCAATTAATTGTTTTTATTTTTGCGAACGTAATTTCTTTAACCCATTAAAGGTGATGTAACATATATGCATACGTAACACATATGTAAGATTTGTTTGGATGTATTTCATATATAAAGAGATTAAATTAACTAAATTTTCTATTAATAATAAGTTATTATAAGTTCAGAACGGTATATATCTACGCTATAAAAGTTAAAAAAAAAAAAAAAATTTAATTTAATTATATTGAAGATGACATCAATAAATACTTTTACTAGGCCAAATGCAGACGTTGAAATGCCTATGTACGAAATGAACATAAAAATTTTATTAAAATACTTGAGAAATTTAGTTGTAAGAAAATCATCAAAAAAAAAAAAACTAAAAATTTCGTGTGAAGCGTTTTGTGCGCGCATTAACCTTTTCAAGGCTGATCAAGAGTCTTTGAAATGCAATTTATTTACGGCCGGCAATGTGTTGTATACCATGACGTCAACTGAAAATAATAAGAAAATATAAAATATAAATTAAAATTCGAACAAATTCTTTAATAACTCGAAGTAAATCAAAGGAAAATAAAAAAATCGATAAACAAGTCAAAAAACTATAGCGTTATATAGGAAGTGGGCCCAAAAGTATTCCCGGGTTAAAATACGCCAGTGAATACAAGAAGGACAGACCGACAGACCGGCAGACAAGCTTAGATCGACTCAGGAAGTCGTTCTATATATCGATTGACGCAATAAAAGGCGGGTCTACCTCAAGCTCTTCTAGGTGCTCCGTACATCTATGCAAACTTAATTTACTCTCATACCGTAGGTGCTGTAAACTATAAAACTGAATAAAAAATGAACAGAGAAATCATTACATCAGTCCAGTCTTTTAGAATTTCATTTAAACTCTCATACCACATACTGCTAGTGTTAGAAGCGAAGAACGCCGGTAGACCATTGGACATGGTACCTCTATTAATTATTTGTACCATAGAATGGGAGGAGAGTGAATAATTCCTTTAAATTTTCTTACTTTTGCTAGCTCACTTGTAAGCGTTTTAGGCTGTTTCTGAAACTTAGCTCGTGAAATTGATCTGGCGGTGTATGAGCGAAGTTCTTCTTTCAATTACTTTCAAAATTTCAAAAACAGACGGATGGACAGACGGACATGTGTAAATGAAGGCGATACACAAAATTTACGAAGATTTTCAGGGAGGGAGAGCTTAAAACGAAGCAAGGGAAGGACTATTTTTTTATATATACACAAGCGTGGGTGTGTGAATAAAACTCAACTAAAATTAGGAAATGTTTGATTTAAACATTGAAACAAACAATTTGACATTCTGAAGATGTAGTGTATTTCAGGCTATCCACTGTGCCATATACTAGGGAGTATAATATGCTCTTCTTTCTTCCGAACTAAATAAAACTAAGTAGCGGACGGCACCGAAAAGGAGGAAATTAAGCCTAAATATTGTAGACTAAGCAAGACCCCTTGCCATCATTTGAATTACAAGGGACAAATTAACGGGAAATAGGAATAAATCGATTCGCTCTTCAAGAAAGCATACATTTTTCGAAGTCTTAGGTGCTGTAACTTCCACTGAGTTTGAACGCTTAAAAAATTTAATATATCACGCTGTTCGTATTACTTGATATATTGAATTACTCAGTAAACCGCTAGTGACAGAATGAATGAACAGCAATGAAATACAAGTATTTGATTAAAAGTCTTCGCACGTGCTTGCAATTTTTTTCCATTTAACCGGTTTTTGTGACACACTTTGCTAATAACAGGAACTAATCTGAGGTGAACGAACGCTGACAGCATTATGTTTTGTTTTTCTATTTTGCATTTGAAAGCAAAGAGCCAGTATTCGGTCTAAGATGAACTTACAATGCCCGCTAACTAATCTTTCGTACATTAAACTCCGGTTGGTTTTTAAAATTTGGACGTCTTATAGACGATGAAATACAGAACTGAAGTTGGAAATTGATGACTAAGGAATCTTTTTTTAAATTGATTTTTTGTTTTTTCTTGGTGAACAAATGTACAGCAATGTCGCACAAAGCTGACGAAACCTCTACTAAGTTTAATACCATTATTATAACTAAAACCTCGTGTCCGTCATTTTCTACACGGAGAACCATCGGCGAGATTAAAGGTTTGTAATCATGTTACGTCTCCATTGTGCTATACAAAAACCATCTGTAATTTGTGCTCCAACAACCACGAATCTGGTAGGATACGTGTGGTTGCGTAAGATTTGATTATGAGTTCAATGCCTTGTTGTGTGCCTTGAACTTAATCTTAGATTTTTGTGTATTTAATATTCTGAGTATCCGCTCGCTCGAGGATCAGATGCACGATCAAGCCGTTGTTTTTAATTACAAAATACATTGTGCATTGTGTCCTCTTCTGCAACCGAATATGGAACAATTGTGTTACTCCTATTGGGGAGCTTGAGGAGCCACGGAGTCTTCAGTGTAAAGCTTGAAATTTGATATTAAATTTAAAGCCTAGCGCTCCCTTAGGTTATAGTTACAGTTATGATGGACAAAAAACATGTTTTAAGATACAACAAAATACGATGCACTTGCAAACAATACAAAAAATGGCTGGACATTTTCCCGTCTTCCAAAAAAATATCTTAATCAATTTAGTGCTAGATCTTTAAAAGTTTGGTCCCAAGTCAAGTATAGCGTCTCACTTAAATATCATACGCACTATGAACACGAAATACTAATGTAACTGCGATGAGCTTTTGAGGCTCATTTTATACTCGAACTGCAATTTTTTCATTATTTCATAATGCATTCTAAAAAATCCTAGTTTCTGCGCAATGTTTTAAGTTAATTATTCCCTTGATTCCCGTACGTGTCTGAGAGGCACATCGTGGCATAATTCGTTATAAAGCCACATCGTCGTATTAGAGTTAACTAAATGATCATTGCTCATAAAAAATTGTTTGAATATTAAATTTTTATTTATTAAATGTGCGCGAATTCCATTAATTCAACCGGAAAATTTCTTAAAGCATTTGCGCCCGTTTCGCAACATACACATGTCTTGAATTCAAGGCGAAATAATTGCGTTGGAACGTGCAAAAAAAAATTGTTGTCTTTTTAATTAAAAATACAACAAAAAAAAGTGTGTGCCCCGTTAAAGCAAATTTCACTCGAATTTCAAAATTATTTAGAATCATTTCTCACACAATTAACTTATAGATGATTGCCAAAAAAAAAAGAAAAAAGAAAATGGCAAAAAAGTGTGTGTGTTTTGAGCATTTTTTCTTTATCAAATATTCTTTTAATTACATCAATTTAAATTAAGTAATCTCATTAATGATGACGTCAATATGAGTTTGACTGAGTTTCGAAAAAATTAATAAATTTAATAATTTTTAAAAATTAATTTCTTTTTTTTGCTTAATGCAGAAAAGAAAACATCAAACAAATTAAAAATTGTCATCATAATCAATGAGACAGTCAGGGGCTAATTAAGATATTGAGGGAAAAGTTTTTTTTACGACTTTCAACGGTATGAACATAAAATATGTTTACATTACTTATAATTAACTTGTCAGACTACACGTCTAATGAACGCTCTGCGCTACCTTTTAGAATAAAAAAGGAGATCAAGAAGAGAGTCTTTATTGCCAGTTTGTACATTTAATCCTAGACTTCGTATCGGTGATCCAAATATGTTATAATGATAATGAAATCCTTTTTTGTGTACTTAACTTCGGAAGAAGAGCCAAAATGTTTCACAAATTAAAAATAATTATAAAGAAATTACGAGCAATGCAGACCGAATATTAGCTTGTAACAGTTATTATTAGTGAGTAAAAATCGGAGACCCTAAAAGGCAGCAGAGACCTAAAAGCATAGCTTATGGAGTGGGAAAGTCCTATTAACGATGTTGATCAAAAATTTCGATCAGAAAACGGTAGTCAGCCTCAAATTATATTCGCTAGTAAAACCTAATTCGAAATGAAACGAACAGAAGGCATAAGGCTTCGAATATATCTGATTGTCATTTTGTATTTTAAAAATATTTGACTCCAAATATCCACAAGTAAACTTTTGCAAAAGTGATCTCAATAAAAAAAACCAAAATTTGAGTATTCGAAATACGGCACGTTTAACGGGCCACGGTCCATCATTAAATAGTCCACACCACTCTACAGATATTCATGTAACGACTTTTTAAAATGAAACGTTATATGGAGGGTGATCGAAAAAATATTCGTCCGTGCTCCAAAACATGACGCTGAACTCAATTTCACCAAACTATCTCAAAAATTGTGGCCTGCAAGACGGACAGACGGACTGACCATCCCAGATCGATCCAGAAAGTGATTCTGAAAGTGAATCTGAACCAATCGGTAATACAAAGGATGAGTCTATATCAGGTCCTGCCAAATATTGAATACATCCGCACAAACTTAATAAACCTTTGTACCTAAAAAGCATTCAATAGTTTCGGCTCTAACTCCACGTAGAAATTGGTGTACGTAACACGATGCCAAAACATAGTCAACATAGAACTGGAAAGAGTTAAGGGTTTCTCCTCCTTCCTGTAGAAAAATTAAAACGTTCGCTTTATCTTCTAATCGGCTATGACACGTACTTCCCACATTTTCCTATTCAACAAACATTATGCAACGTGTTATACAATGATTTGTTGAAAACTACTCGCGTTTTAATGCAAGCTAGTGCTGGATCTAAAGCGCTTCGCCTGAATTGTCACATATATAATGAAATAACAAGACGCGTGTGAGGCGCGAATTAGAAATCTTTCTTTGTGACGGTTGGAGCTGATCTAAGCCGGTTGCAACATTCTCCTTGTTTCTTTATTCTATGAATACAAGCGTATGAGTTGTTTTGCGGGCAGAAAATATATGCAGGCAATGTTCA
>KK502604.1:408692-492067 GCA_000688735.1 Glossina austeni
GACAAATATCTTAACATTTCCCGCTTTCTTGTTGAGATTATGTGCGTACAGGGGAAAGCATAAAATGGACACAACTTTCTCATTTGTTTGTTGCGTGTTTCCTCGGGTAATATCAACATGTAAAGGTGTATATATAGATATGTGTGTGCATATGACAGATTGATGTTGATGCCGGGGAAATCACTTTTTAAAAGCTTTAGTTTTTTATTACGACGTGCTGTCGTTTTTTATGTGGAAAAAAGGAAAATTATTGATGTCATACTTGGAAAAACTCGGCTCCTCTGCGGCGTTACAACAACAGAGTATTCGTTCTAAACACAACGAGTGTAGAGAATTTTATTTGATTTATATTCATTTACCGAACAACTTTGAAGGTGACCTTCAGATAATGATATAGTGATGTAGTATAGCGACAAGAAATCGAAGAAATCGTAAAACGAACTGTAATTTTAAAGACTTTCCAAATACTGAAGAAGGTAGAGCAAAAACTCTTTCCAACCCCCCCCTTGTTAGGTCGATTATTTCATCAGTTGATCCTTTTCTCCTCTCTACACATTTGCATAATGTCTTTGGTTCTTTACTTAAAAACGGAATCTCAGCGAATGCCCATAAGCTTTAACCTCTTGAAGGCCTCTGTATAGAGAAGATATTTAACATTTCGTGAACATGACCTTCTCGTCATTTTGAAGAATTTGTCAAGTTTTGCAGTAAAATTATTTGCTTGAGCTCTTTCAAGGAAATGCGATCTTAGCCGTTAATAAAGTTCACTGTCAATCCAAAGCCATTGTGTTTACTAGACTAGAACACTGTAATTAAAACTTTTTCAAGGTTTTTTTTTTTCGTTGCAAAACTTGCTAAAGACACAAACGATAAATAACAAAACCGAAAATCACTTGAAAAATTCAGAGTTTATTGAGTTTTTATAGGCATTAAAATTTTTACGTTTTTAAAAAATAATGAATTTTTAAGGAAAATCACTACCAAGGCTTCTTCAAAACAGACTTAAGAATGTGAAAATGGAATTCGTGGGCATGGGTTCGTGTTCATGGTAATATTGAATGACATCAGGCGGCGGGAATGAAATCTCACTAATGAATTTCGTGGGCCGAGGACAAGAATTAGGCTGCATGAGAAAAGGACAATCAAGTGACATTTATAGCTGGATTAGTACCAGAAGGTGGACGCCGTATGAAAGGAAGATAATCAAGACGATTTCGGTGCAGAAGAAATCGGAATATGACGGATGGCCGAAAATTAATCCAAAAGAGATGTAAGTGCGGATTCATTGCAGACGCAAAAAAGGTATTGCTTTGTTGCTCTTTAAAGACGTAGTTAAACGAAACGACTTCTTCTTAATTAAACAATTAAAAAAATTAGAAGAAAATATTTAAAACAATTTAGTTTTAATTGTAAACGTAAAACTTACAATGTTGCCCATGTACACACGCAACAACGCTTGGTTTCTATAAGTTAAGCACATACGATTTCATAATTCTCTGACATATATACAAACAATTTCGCCCCCGTTTTCTATGGCTTTTAAAAAAAACAAATGCAAAATGCGTTGGCAAGGCAGTCATTAATCTTATTTTAGTTCGTTAACAAATAAAAAATTGCTTTATAAATTTATGAATACATACATGCAACGCAAACTTAATGATTTTAAAGAAAATTTTCTGTTCTCAAATTTTTTTATTACGTTTTTGTTTTCTTTATAAATAGTCCAGAAGAAGAAAGTCATCGAAAGCTTTTATTTTTAAGCAAGAAGAATACGATTTACTTGAGTTCCAGCAGACGGACAGAAACGCTACACATGTTAGACAATTCGGAAACTTGAATAATTATTCAAAACAAATTTACCAACATTTACTTCGGCTAACGATTACATAACACAAACGAAAATTTCCGTTTCATTCAAATTCTTTCGCTTGATATCGACTTTTAACTATTGTTGGCGTTTCTTCTTCGCAAGATGGCGTTCGCTTCCAAGGCATATATTAGTTTCAGCTTCAGGCAAGTCTTCGCTTCTTGAGATTTCCAAGACCGGGTAACAAGTTGAAAGGAGAGACGAAAAGAGCGTTAGGCTGACCAAAGGTGCACGAAATTACATGAAGTCTTTGTTTGCATATGTGACTATTAATAATAGTGCCTGCTAGAAAGTAATCATATATCCATTTTTTCCTAATGCGTACTAGAAAATAATAATAAAATGGTCCGTTTATTTAATTATTTCTTTGTTTACTTTAATAATTAACTTACACACTTCAAATTGTAAACTAAAAGAAAAAGAGGAGACTATAACTAGCTACAAGACTTTTGAACCTCTTACAGACTAAACACAGGTGTCCCTCAACTAAAACAGTGCTTGCAAAACACGGCGCAAAAGTCTCAACAATTATATCCCGTTCATTAACACAACAACAATCAAGAAATCTTCAGTCTGACGCATATATAAAAACAATGTTGCCAGATCCATGCGATTTCTGGGTAGTACCAGCCTTTAAACGATACCTGCCAAACCTTCAGATTGTTCCGATAATTAATTCAAAAGTTACAGTGGGGTTAGTGACTTCAGTTTTGTAATTATCAAAGCAATGGATGAAAAAGAATTGAAAAAGAAGAAGAAGAAACAGTGGCAACAGATTCAAATTCAACTGTTATTGACTGATAGGCGGAGTTTAAACACGGTCGTACAAACATCAATGACGCTGAGGGCGCAGAAGTGGGCCTCACTATTTTGGAAATAGCCACATTTACATGTCATCCTGCCAACTTATTGAGTGACGTATTGTGTGCAGAAAACGTAGAATAATAGCTTGGAAGTAAAGATGGAATTATTGGACGATTGACAACGGCTAGCCGGAAGCCTATCCAAGAATCTTCTTTAGAGCCGTCAGTGAGAATGAGATTGCAATCCTAAAGGTTTAGTTGCTTTTAGTTAAGTTGCGATTGGAAGACTAGGCAAAGACCATGAAGTTTTGTAATTAAAGCTTAAAGGCTCATTTACATAATGGAAATTTATTATTTGCTTAGTAGAGATCTCTAGTAACGAATAATCTCTGATAACCCCACGAAGTATGGGTGAGACTGTTGGGTTATGTATTATTATTTATTGCGTACAGACTGTATCTGATAGAAGTCCATGTATGGAAATAAAATAAATGCGTTAACAGTTAACAGGCAAAATTGACTCCACAAAATTTACAATTATGTCGATTTTTTGTAATAAAAAGATGCAAAAAGTGTTCACTTGTTTACTTACCATTCTTAATACGCCTTTAAAAGCAAAGATTTCTTTGAAATATTATTTTTTAATTTATACACCGGCATCCTGTAGAAAAATTTGTAGTGAACGTTGCCGGACTTAGAACATGGCATAGAGCATCCATAAGAAAATTAAGAGAAAAGCCAGTATAAGGAAAGTGGAGAATAAACTCTTGCCCTCACTCATATTTGAAACTGAAATATTTGAAAAAAAAAAATAAAACTTCGCATTAGAATCGCAGGTAAAGAAATAAAGAAATAGATCGTAAATGGGAAGGAAATTATGCTGAACTTAAATCAAAAAGCGAAACTTCTTTTAGTGCACTATGTCAATATGAAGGAGATCGAACACTATAGTGGACCATGGCCCACCCTTAAATGCCTAACACCAGCCTATAGTTATTGACATACCGACTTTTCGAAATTAGCCCTTTTATGGGAACTATTCGTCATAATCATCCGATCTGAATCAGTTTCAATAGGATGCAGCCTTGGGTCAAAACGTATCAACCGACCAAAGTTCATCGAAATATCTCAAAAATTGCAATGTGTACGTCGCACACAAAGAAAAACAAGACGGGCGGAGGGAGAGATAAGTTTAGATCGATTCGAAACGTATATAGTAAAAACTGGGTCTATCTCAAGTCCTTCTGTATGTTGCGTACGTCCGCACGAACTTAACACACCACAAGTACCACAAGTTGTGCAGGCTAATAAAAGAAACTTTCAGGTTACAAACACCTCAGTACGCTGGAGCGATCCATACAGTACATCAATATATCAAACGTAATATGAAACAAGTAAGAAAGATCGGAGCTTCTACACTCATCGTCTTTAAAGAAAATAAAGGAACACCAAAAAATAAAATTCGACAATTCACGCTGTCGAGGGAGCGGCACCGATATTTTCCGGTTTTGTGCGGGTTCTACAATAGCAGTGTCCTAACTTTATATTGCACTATGAACATGGCCTCTGATTGATTTCGCCAATTTTCACCAAATAAGCCCATCTGCAATACCTTCCTATGTTTGGAAGAAATTTGAAGCCTGTACTTTAGCTTCCGCATTCAAGAGAATGTTTGCCACATAAATCCAAAAAGAGTCGGAAGGACCGACATGCCAAATGGATTGAATATTTGATATTGGCCGAGAACAAATGCACTTTGTAGGATTTCCGAAGTTTTCTTCCATGTGTTGCAAGTCATCCTTCGGTGATGGGTATAATAAAATGAGACGTTCAATCTTAAACCATGCCTTGATACGGGTATTATAGAACTTCAATTGCGAACCTGCGCAGTAAAAACGCCTACACAAGTGAGAACGTTTTGGAAAAACTGTTATTCGAAATTTTTACGTTTCGTACTGATTAGAAACGGACCTACCGACCGCTACAATTGGTCCCTTAAATTAAAGCCAGATCAAATCCAAAAATCAAAAATGATTGACCCCTCGATCAGTCCACATAAATTCCGCAAATTTTCGGAGAACTTATAGGGACAGAATGTCGTCTGGAAGCAATCGTCTCAAATTATTATAGAACCCAGATCCCTACATTGACAGCATAGCTTAGGCAAACTTAAAAGAGGACCTAAGAGAGAAACTGAAGAAATCATAGAATCTATAACAAGAACCCTGCTGTTATATCGTATTTGACAGACTAGGTCCAAGGTAGTTCATAATTGAGGAAAAGCCGAAAATTACAAATTATTTCGCCAAAAAGTACGACTCGTAACCGATACTTTACGCGTTTTATTAAAACTTCGTTTCAATAAACTTCTCATGAAACACTTTTCGTGCCATTTCCCACCTTTTGTGTTTTCTTTCGTTCTTCACTTAAAAGGAAATTTAGTCCGCGCACACACAGGCAACACCCGCAAACGAAATACTTAACTAAATTAATGCCCAATTGCGAAAACTAAACAAGTCCGTGATACAATTTTGCGAATATATATAAAAGAAAGAAAGATGCTGTCACCTGCTGCTGCTGCTGCTACTGCTGCTGCTGAATAGAAATGCTCTCGACATTTTGGATATACTCATGTAAACCCCCCACAGATATTTGGTGGACTATATTTACGTATAAAGACATCAATACTTTTCCTGCATCTGCATGACTTCCTTCTATGATGCCAATTGTATGTATTGAGTGTTAATATTTTGAAAGGTAACGATTGACATTTTTGATTTGGAATGACAAAACACACACATATATAGCATATAAGAACATGTGCAGTGCATTAAAAATTTCTGCATAGGCGTATGTATTTAATGATGTCAAAATTGTCCATTAACACAAATATTCTTTTTATTTAATTTTATTTACGCCCATTAAATAATGAACACAAATTGCTAAACACGACGTCAGCATATGTGAGAAATGGTACGAATACGTCTAAAAGCTCTTAAAGAGATTGCTTGAGTAGGTAAAGGCGAAATTTGCTTTTGCTTCATTAATCTTTCGCTAACGGTAAACAACGTTAGCTCTCAAAGCGTATCATCGAAACTCAAATAAAAATACCAAATACCTACACACACATACATTTAAAATCTATTTTATATTTCACAAGTCGAATAATTGTCAATTCGCAGTACGTTGTGAAATCATTTTATCGGGTATAATAATAGGCACCAATCAATAAGTGCGCAGTGGTGCACCGGCCGTTTGTTGAATTCCTTTGTAACACAAAAATGCATAAAATAAATGATTGAAGAAAAAAGTTTTGAATACATTTTGAATTGCATTCCGGAAGAGCTTTGAAACCCCTTACATCACTCCCCTGCCGAGGGAATCAATGTTTAATAAATAGAATCCTACTTGTTTTGTTTTTTCGTGTATGACTGTTGCTGCACTTGTTTTCTACGACATCATCTTCCACAATAGGCAGTTTGAAACGATGCGTTGATTGCTTTAAAGGGCGGTCATAATGAACTTGAAATTTCTTTACATCGTCCTTCGGTCCAGAACCTACTGCAGCTCTTGTCTCGGCGCAAAGTTTGTCATTACTTGTCGTTGATCTTCCTGTGTACGCTTGAAGTGCTAAAGAAATCATTACGTTTTTGCTGGGAATGTTCAGCCGATGAATGCTACAATTGTTTATGTAACCAGTCATCAGGCTCTTAATGCAATATACGCAACGTCAACACAATTTAAGAGAGGAACGTTTAATTTGTAGAACTAAAACGGTATGCTTCGGCTGTCATACTACTAAATAGTAATAATAAATGTACGCTTGAATATCTTTTTATTGACGATAGCATATAAATGATTGAGTTTGAATTGAAATCTGCTGTAAAAATAAGAAAAGGGTTAATCATAAATACATTATCACTTTCAGTTCAATTAATTATATTAAGAGAATTCAAAATTGAAGAAAGATTAAATTAATCTTCTTCTTTTTTTTTTTTAATTCAAAAATAAAATTGAAAATGGGTGCGAACGGATCAGAAGCACACACAGTAAATACGAATTAAAAATTGTTTGTTTACTAGTAATATATCTTCTCTCACTACTAGTCTTCAAGTACATTAGTATTATACGTTTGTTGTAGCTATCTCGTAAATGTTGTATAGGCGTCATCATCATCGACGGATCCTCCTGCTGAGTCTCTTTAATTTTTATTAATTTGTTTATTTACCTATGTATGAGAGAAGAAAAATTTACTAATCATCAATTCACCTCTAATTGTCAGGTAATATAAATTCCTAACTGTTTCTTTTGTAAGTTCTTTCAGTAAATATTTCTTCCAATTCACATTTTTATACCCTACACCACTTGTGGTGCAAGGTATGTTAAGTTTGTGCGAAAGCGCGCAGCATCCAAAAGGGCTTAAGTTAGACCCACCTTTCGTTATATCTCAGCTTGTCTGTCCGTCTGGTGTCTATCCATGTGCACGTCGCAATTTTTGAGATATTTTTATGAAATTCGGTACATTGTGCGTTGACTCAATTACGAACGCTATTTAAGATGGCTCGGATGGGTTCGCTTTTTCGACCGCACGCCATACAACGCTTTATTTTGCAAAATTCGTGGAAAAATTTTAATCTTCAACATTTTTTGACAAAACTCGCTATGTAATAGTATTTTGACATCCTAACTTGGTTCGACTGGGGCAGTTTCTTGAAGCATACTCTCATTCAATCGTTCCAACCAAAACTGAGTCTTTATGCGATGAAAAGGTATAATTTTTAAAAATTCATGGCGAAAATTGGTGCATAACAGTAAATTGACATAGAAATCAACCTTACCGAACTTGAACCACATAGGCGAAAAGAGAGTAACGCGTTCTAAAACAATTGAGGAAGAGGCCGATGGGAAACTTCGGTCGAAGAGATCGCGGGTAAATGCTTTAAAAAAAGTATTCCTTATATCAGAGCATATCTTTAATGACAGCACGCAAAACTTGGTCTTGGAACGCTTCTTTCATCCTGGCAAAGATAAAGCAACTTTATTCATTGCCTGTGATGATAAAGATATAATTGGAATTACTTCAGTTTGCTGAACCAAGACGCAGTTGGTTTATATCTTTTGGTTACCTACGCATATAAAGATTATCAGGAAATGTAACCCCTTATATGCGAAAAAGGGCTAATTGTTAATGTTTTATGATGAAAATTTATTCACGGTAGTAATTTAACATAAAAATTAAGTGGATTATATTTGAACCACATGGGTCTATTTCTGGGAGGCCAATCCATGTAACATTTCTCATGAATAGTAATCCCTTCGGAGAAAGATTTAATTTTTAATATTTCAATGAAAATTGGTCCACAGTAACAATTTAGTAAAAAATTTCACGATAGGGAATTTGGATCATATAGGCCTACTTTTTAGACCCTAACGAGGAAGTCTAACTTCTAGCTTGTTATGCAATCTTTCTACTTCCATGAATTTCCAGCTAAAATATATTTTACCTTCGATACCGAGAAAACCCTTATACACTATCGAATACCATCAGCCCACTTTTCTTTAACGAGTTAAGTCGTTAAGTAGCACCATCCTCGTGAACCTAGATCCGCTATCGAGTTTGATCGATAACGGGAAGCGTTAACCGATTTCCGGATGATGTAATAAACTTATTATCCATTTTTATCATTAGCTTATAGTTCCAGAACTATAAAACTGTTTTTCTCAGTTGAAATATTCTCCGTCGTTCCTTCTCGTCGAAGATTCTTTTTGCTAGAAAATGCACATCTGTCGTTTGTGCATCTGTCAAAGATATAATCGCGAGTGTCAAATTCTATAGCCGAGTTCATAATTAGTAGACAAACACTGCATCCTAAATAATTTACTGGCAAAGTGATAGGCACCTTTTAAAACGCCATGGGCCTCATGCCAAGCTATTGTAACATATTTTTACTGGGAGATACTTTTAAACGAATATATCCACTATTGGAAGACGTCCACTAACTTATTTGGAGAGTTGGAACCGAACAGGTAAGAGATTATAAACCTTTAATAACAATTTTAAATTTCTTAGAGAAATTGAGATATATATGATAACATATTAATATTAGCATGAGACGAAAATTAAATAAAAACGATTCCTGAAGAGGAAAAAAAGAACGTGGTCTCGGCTTCAAATCTCAACTGCAGTAGAGTTTTCTTTCGTCGCAGTCACAGTGCGTGCTCAACCACTAGAAGCGAAACACTTACCGATACACGCACACACCTAATACGCTGCGACCACCTCCTTCCTATCTTTCCCCCTTTCGTGACTACTTTCTCGCCTTCACAATAAGGAGCATAAACTGAATAATTGGCCAGAATAAAAAAAGACAAGAACATTACAGTCGGGTAACGCCGACCATTAAATACTTTACACGACAATTCTAATTTTTATTATAGAACACGAAACTTATATCTTGTTTCTATATAAAGGCATATTTTCCAAGCGCCTATTTATAGAAAAGAGAGGCCCAAAACGCAAACTTATGTTGAACAAGTTTAATTTTTACGTAGGGCAGAATCCGAAAATAAGCGTAGACTCAACCGCATAGGTTTACCTAGCAAATCGCAACTTACCATTGGAAGATATATGTAGTTTTTCCTTGTTAATCTTTCGTGATTCGAAAATGACAAAGAACACATTATTAGCAAAGCAGGAAATTATCCGCTTTAACAATTTAATTTACTTATTTCTTTCGAAAAGGAAATACCCCCGCGTGCAATAGTTTAATATTGTAACAGAATTATTTAGATTTTGTAATGAAATGTGTTCAAATGTATATAAATATTATAGTATAGCAACTCAATAAGCTGCGTTTTTCCTTCACTCTCATCACTACTTTTCATAGGACTCCGATTTTTCTTTATGGGAATTAGAAAACATTGAAAATGAAAATTTTGTTACTTTAAATTTAAACTTAAAACTAAGAACAAAATCCAAAAGTTTATAGCCCGAGGTGGGAATTATTCCTCGTTATCGGAATACCATGAGAGGCGCTCTTCATAGAATTTAATAACCATTTGCGGTATTTTAATGTTTGCAACCGAAGCAGGAACCATTTCGGCTTGATCGACTCCTTTGAATTGTATAAGAAAATAGAGGCCACCATTTGAATCTGAGGCACCTAGTATGTTCTCCGCTTCTAGGCCCTTATCAAAACCAGTTAGTTCCGATTGTCTCGAAGACGCTTCTGAAACAGATTCCGTATCTGTTTCGGGGTTAGCTGAATCTGTACGTTTCTTTTTGGTGGTAACTAAAGAAGAGGGAAAAACTTAAAACTCGTTTCAGCATTTTTCTTTTCAAACAGGAAAAAATCCATACCTGCAGCTTTTGTCTCCGTCTCATTTTTACGTTTGTTGCTTGCGGAACTAGAACGTCCACTATCTTTTTCCTTCTTAAGCTTTTCAGATTTCTCAGTTTTAGTACTTGTTGCCTATATATATGCAAGAATATCAAAAAGTTACAAAAACTTTTATAAATTGCAAATCCGACAAATGAAAAGGTAGGTAAGGAAACGATTAATTGAGTCTATATATATATATATACATTGAGTGTATATTTTATGTATATATATATATATATATACATATATATATAATCGAATGTAAGGCCGATTAGAAAATCTGATAATTGGCTTCCAACTAAGCCACAAATTAGAAGTAATACAATTTCAAAAACACGTGAGAGTAGCAAGTGTAATAAAAAATATCGCAAAATTATGGCCTGTAGAAAGAACACAAGAAAGCGAGGCAAATAAGCGGTAATTGTAAATCGACCGATATAATGAAAGGTGGTTATATCTCAAATCCTTCCGGGTATTACGTATATCCGCACAAACTACCAAAGATGTCGTAAGGGTATAAAAATAAATAATAATAATTTATTTCACATTTACTTTCATAAATTGCCGAAAGTGGAAAAAAATTATACCAACATTCTGTGCATGTCAATCCTTAGTTATCTCAAATTGGGCTACTTTGAAAATAACACCAAGGCAAAGTCGGTTAGGTACATCTAAGTGAGCTCAAAACATCACTGCTATACTGACTTTATGCAAGTTTAGGAAAACCTCCGGCATTGTTCGCGATTACAAGTTAAAAAAAAATTGTGCCACTCCCTATAAATAATTATTTTCCAGCCTCAGGTTGTCTTGTTTATGTCCTAATTGCAAGAAATAAAAATTCACTCCCAATAAAAATGAAATTTTCTTCTTATAGTCCATTTATTTTCGCTGTACCCTTACGTATGAAACTCCCGCCAAATATAGCATTTTTCACGCACACTGACTTACCTCATCTTTGGCTCTCTCTTCTTCATATTGCTTTATTAGGTCCTGGCAATCTAAATTTTCTTCCGGTTCCCAAGTATTTTCGGATTCTGAGTACCCCTTCCATTTAAGAAAGTATTCAATCTAAAAAATCACATTCATTTATAAAGAAATATATACACCCCAAAAATTTTCTTATGAAAATACTGACCTTTCCTTTGCGTACTCTGCGACCGCAAATTCTTTCCACTGCGTATTCCTCCTCTTCTTCTGATGTAGCATTATCTGAAGCAGCCTCAACTTCAGTCTTCTTGGACTTCATTTTTTATTTACCAGGTAATTTACACACAACTAGTTAAAATCTCTGTTAATGTATAGGGGGACGCCAAAGCAAACGCTTCAACCTACAATGAAAGCAGAATAAATGTGATTTACGGTAACCGCGAAATAATTTATGTATTACAAAATGTGAGAAAAAGAATACATTTACATCTATTTTATGAAAAAGCTCTCACATATTTTACAACATACTTTATTCTTAAATCTCTAAATCTGCAAATAATTAAAATAATCTTTTTCACGTAAGCGCAGAGAAGCGAACGACGTGCGATTGAAAGATAGGGTTGCCAATTTTCAAAATTATAAAAATTTTGTGTTGTATGATTGATAATAATTTCTTTGTCCTTATATCACAATTTGAAAATGTAGCAATAAACGGAATAAAAAAATTCTATTTTATAAAATACGTACAATTGAAGAGAAATTTTTCTGAACACATCTGTTTTCTACACAAACGCATGTCATGTTGTCTTTAAAGGAACTAAAGCTTTGGCATATCAAAAAATTTCAAATTTTTGGGCTATTCAATTTTGAACATCAGCAAAACTTGCACAATAATCCTTTCCCAAACTCTCATGCGGAGATGTAATCCAAAGTAGAAGAACTTCTTATATCAATTTTGTTTACATTTCATAGGAGGGATTTACACATCAACGCTCAACGCTGTGACATGACTAAGCCATTTTGCAAACAAAGTGGACCAATTGATTTCTTTAAGTAATACAGAAAATATATAAATTTTTTTTTTAACAATAAGAGGTATGCCATTTAGCACTGAAAAATAATATCGATAAGTGACTGCTTAGCGTGTTTATACATAAAATGAAGCAGTGCATGACTGGAAAACATAGGTGTTAAAGTTGATTTGTTCATATGAATTGCTTTTAATGTATTTAACTTTGATTCCTATTCCTGTCAATCATGCGCTGCCTTGCTAAGTTTTCCTTCATAGACGACCGATTCTCTATCAACTTTCGAAAAATCGTTTGGTCCTCGAATTTATCGCACAAAAAATTCTTATTTTGAGACGTTGTGTTAAAGTACATTTTGCATGCATACAATTAATATGTATCACGCAACATTTTACTAGGAATAAAAAGAAAATAATGGCTACCCTTCACATATAAAAGATTGATAAACAAATGTAGATTGCTGATTTTAAATTTATTCACATACATGTTTTGTATATTTGTCAAAGGAAACATAAACTAAAATATGTTTAAAACAGCAAAATTCTTAATGGCCGCTTTTTTTTTAAATAATGCAAATCGATACAAATTCCTGTATTCTGATTTTCAGGTAATGATATTTGCAAAACATACAAAAGATAATTTAAAGTTAAAATGACTGAAACTCCTTTAGGAAGTACTGTACGTACTTTCTTAAGCTATATTATTTATCCTTACTTTACGCTCGTTTTTATGCTTCTTTTTTTGTTGCAGAGAAGAATACACGTCAGGTTTACCAAAACTGTGAGCTTATGTATAACTTATCTCTTTAGGTGTATCAAAGGCAAACTTGAACTCCAATATTTCCAATCTTTTAAGTGAATTAAGAAAAAAAATATTTGTAGGGAGTTTTATAGCTGTGGGTTTTAAAAAAAAACACTAGAAATTTTTATTACAGCTTATGACGCTACTAATATGACGAATTGGTAAAATTGGTTTATACTAAAATTAATAAAAATAATTATTTTTAATTTTGACGATAGAGAACGTTGTCTTGCAACGAGAAAATTTCGGGAATAAAGAATTTGAGGATTTGCTGTACAAAAATTCATGTAAAACGTTAGCTGAACTTGTAAAGTCATTAAGCATTGATTACAAGAGCTTCGAGACGTTTCAAAACACAACGAAACATTCAAAAAGGGAGCATGGGCGGAATATCAGTAGTAAAATGGAGTGAAAAAAAAAACGACGAAAAATTTTGATTTATTATGGAATATGGTGAGTTACAACGTAGGGAAGAGTGGGTTTGTAAAACAAATGGGAATCAGTATCAATTCATTGTTAATGTCAAACTTAAACATTTTAGTATGTTTGTGTTTTTCTAATACACACGTACGAGCATTACACAACAAAATTACGATCTTTCGCAGAACGAGCGAAAATATTATAGTCCAGCAAAGCCGATCTTTAGATACCATACTTCCCACTTCGCATGGTGCAATTCTTTCTTTAATATCGTGATAAAATTCAACAATTTTTAACTTGTTTCCGTCAGCATTTTTCATTTTACCCCTTTCTTTTGAGAGCACCAAAAGCAGCGACAACGAAATAAATAAATTTTTCAACATTTTGTTCAAAATTATGATTAGGAGATTCTTAGGTACTTTTTGTGCATCTGTTATGAATAAGCAGTGACGATATTAATTTGTAATCCTTCGTATGTTTGCTCTTATGTTCGCATTATTTGTATGGGCACTGATTTTGTCGATCGTTTCTTGACATGATATCGCGTTCCCTTAAACGTTTGCATAGAAGAAACATATGTCGTCCTTTGTATTTAAGTGAATGTTGGCTATGGTGCGCATGTAAGTGTGTATGTATGTATGAGCAGTAGACAGAGCTTGTTTTCTGTACGTAATATTGCTTCGAATAGATTTATTTAGTACGGTTAGCTAATCCTCGAATATCAAGAATGAACCCTATTCCATATTGTATATTGATATATTTTTCAAAAGTTAAAAATATATGTTCATTAAAAAAAAAGTACACATTTTATTAGGAATCGTTAAATTTTTATATAGATCCCTAAGCACATTAGTTGGTTATGGCTCGGTTGACGTACAGCAGAATATTGCTGTTTTGCCTTAAAATTATTTATTGTTGAAACTTTTTTTCATTCTCCTTTTCTTGATTCCATAGTCATTTCCGTAGCGTATGCTGCAAGTCAACAATTCAATAAATATAAGCCAGGTGCGGCAGCATTTAGCAGGAGAATTGTTTAGATTTTTTAGATCTTAGATCTATTGACATAGTGTTATCCCACAAATTATGGCATTACTATTCGTGTCGCTGTTTTTATAAAGCTTTTTCTAGTCGAAAGTCAATAACGTACAGCTTTCAACCTTGTTTCCGTTCCTGTGAACAAGGCTGCTCGATTAAGCGATATTCTTAGTGAAATTGCGAACGATCGCATACAAGCATTTATGATAACCTTACCTTACAATTTTTATGCTTATAAGCCTACAATTAAATATAAGAGAGTGTTTGGTGCAATAGGAGTGCTTCAACTACTGCGCTGAGACTTTAAGACAATGACTTTTCCTATCGTTATTTATAAGATGTGCATTTCACGCGCAAGATCTTTGCCAGTCTAATGGCACATAATTCCAAGAGCACACTTATATGTCATTACGACTTGTATTCGTAAATAAATATAACATAACGGACATTTATGCCAAAAGTTATAAAACGGACAAAAAGCCCAAATTCTGAATATAAGAAAAAAGAATTTGCCTTAAATGTAATATTTTCTATAAATACGAAAAATTCTTCGTCAAGACAGTGATCAAGTAAAAAATATCTGTGGTGTTTATTAGCACAGCCGATTTGAGTGAGAGTAGTCTATTGTGGTCAAAACTCAAAATTTTCCATTGAATTGTTAAATTAAAATCAAACATTGCCTTTATATATGTAAATAAAGAGGAACAGCGAAAATTACTCATTTCCTTTTGTTACTTATTAATAGCCACACATGGGTGCTATGGGCATTCAACCAGCAAATGTATTCCACATTTCACCAACTTTAAAATTGGAGCTATATATTTACATAAACTTTCAACAAGGGATAACATTTTAAATTTGACGCCCGAATGCGGCTACTTCTCAAAGGTAACAGGCGGATTTTCATATGCAGATCGATGCACACTTGCGAAAGTGAATATAATGCGGTTTCTAGCATGGGTCAACTTACTCATCTGCGGCCAATTCAGCTGACATGGCTGCAACAACTAAGGATTCGTTTGAAAAGTCCATCGTCTCAGACGGTCACTTTTTACTTGACAAAAAATCTGGACTACTGTTTGCTCTTTAGATTAAAATAAAAATCTCTTCAATTTCATAAAAATCTCTAATTCAAAGATTATTTCTTAACTGTTATAAATCATAATTCTGTAAACATAAAACTATTCGGTTGCAAGCGAACGACTGAATTATCGCTTACATTAATATCTTGTAAGAATGTACATACATGCATGCTTTATATTTTCTCTTCCCGACTTGTAGACTTAAAAAAAGCAATTCACCATTTAATGGTTTTTATTCAAATTATATAGAAAAAACTTATCATATAAATTATATTTAAGGTTGTTCAATTCTTTACTTTTAGGCAAAAAATATTACAAAAAAATAAGCCGCTTACATTATGCTCCTTAATAATTAAATATTTGATGAATATTTTGCCAATGCGTGTTCATTTTTAACATAATCAAAGATTATTACAAATTATTTCAATTATTGTGGAGATTGCAGTTCTAAGAATTTATACAAGAACAAGATTTCAGTTATAACCAGTAAAATTGGAAAGGTATTTTAAATAGAAAATCTCTTGATTTCATTCCATATAACTCAAATCTTGGATTTTAAATTTCAATACTCAACTTTTTTCGAACTTTTTTATGACTTTTTTACGAATACTCTCTACAGAAATGCACTTTTAAAAGTCAGTGTAACCTTGGCGTAAATTTTGACGTTGGGCAACATAACACATCTGAAACAAAACGCAATGAAGGGGAAAAAAATTCCAATTTAATTTGTTATTTCCACTTACTAAACGATCCTGTTGGATTTGTTGACTCTCCTCGTATTTGTTGAGCAAATTTGGGCAGTTTTTATTTATAAAATCTTCAGGTTCCCAGTACGAGCCAGCTTTATCCACATAACGTAATAAGTAAGAGCACTTTAAAACAAAAGAACACTTATAAATATAAGTGCAAGAGTATATATTTGCATCTTTTTTCGCTTTTCTTTAACTACTCACCTCTCCATTTATGGTTTTTTTTCCTAATATGCACTCGACGCCGTTTTCGGGTGTAGCTTCTAATTCAGTTTCCTCTTCTAACTGATCATTTATTTTTTCTTCTGATTGGAGGTCTTCCTCCTTCATTATTCCTGTGCTACTAGGTACTCTTGTGGAAGTATTTAACGCTGGCGAGGGTACGAAAGTTATAGGATGTAGTTTTAAATAATTTTCAGACTCAGCTATCGTCTTTTCTACATCGAATTCCTCTTCTTCTTCGTACATTTCTTCTTCACCGCTTTCATCGAAATCCATGTCAGTTGATTCGCCGCCCGACGCCTTTGCACTAACGCTGGGACTCTCATCAGTCGGCTGCAGTTTGATTTTCTTTTTCTTTTTGGGTATAATTCTATTGCCGCCATCGTTTTCTTTGGCATCGGGATGAAAACGCACCTTCTTAGATCGATGATCACTGGCATCTTCCATAGAATCATTGGCAGCTAAAGAACTTGAGTCCAATTCAGAATGCGACAGCGTACTG
The DNA here is from genome assembly GCA_000688735.1 of Glossina austeni. Classification (NCBI taxonomy): domain Eukaryota; kingdom Metazoa; phylum Arthropoda; class Insecta; order Diptera; family Glossinidae; genus Glossina; species Glossina austeni. The sequence continues at coordinate 425,511 of KK502604.1, forward strand.
TCGGAATTAGTGGCTGAATTAGAACGTGAAGGTCCTGGTTGCTCATTGTCTAATAAAGCGGTTGACGACGTACTTGAACCTGGCAAAACATCTGAAGACGTACCGGTTGATGTTACTGATGGGGTGGTGATTGGATTTTCTTCGGTCGATAGCTTTGTTGTTGTAGATTTGTCACCGCCTAAAGCTGGGAACAGTGTTTCCAGGCTGGTTTCTTGCAAATTCTGAGAAATCTGTTTAACTTTTGTTTCTATATTATGAGAACCCGTACATTTGATTTTATGGCTGCTGCCGCTATTGCTGCTGCTATTAATGGAATTATTAACACTATTGTTACTACTACTGCTGTCGCTATCCTCCCGCGAGAATATTGTATTACTTATTGTACTGCTAGCCTTGAAGTACCTCAGAGATGATTCTCTGGCCTCAGTGGCCGCTGCATTAATGCCGTCGCCCATTAGATAAGTCTCAGTCTTTTGTGGTTTAGAGGAGGAATTCTGTTGTTGCTCACATTGGCCCAATTCGTTTTCTTTCGGCTTATCTCTTACATTCGTTCCATCACCACCGCTATCAGCCGTCAATTCTGCTTTACCTTCTCCTTGCCCAACATCGTCCATTTTACATTTTTGTTGCAAAGTTTTATCCAAAGAATCGCTGCCGCCCGAATCCTCGTTTTTGCTCTCCATTGGACAAAAATTAACTGTTTGTTTTTGATCGACTTTTAAATGCTCGACCACCGAGACAACAGCAAGCAGTCAGTTGCGTGTTAACAAATTTTGCTCACAATCTGTCGTGTTTGAATTATGTATTATGTATGTAATGCACTTTATGGTTTATTGAAATTTTTGTTATTTTTGTCAGAATTTTCCTATATTGCTTTCAGTTTCAGGATTTTTGTCGGACAACTTTTTTAGAAGAAAAAAAAAACTAACGCAAAATGAAATTTTTTACGTTTGAAACGTTCGCAAACAGCTGATGAACATGAAGTCAAAATAGTATGCAACTCTATTACGATATAATATAATATAACACAGCGATTTATTGCAGGGTTGTATTTCAATACAAGTCACTAAACAGCAATAAAATTTTGACAATAATGCTGGGAAGTTTTAAAAATTTGCAGATTTACGCTATTTTCTTACCTCGCTTGCTTAGTGAGAAGAAAACTACTAACACATAGAAACCTTGGCTTAATACTTGAAAGGTAAGATAATAAAAGTATAAGCAGTTTTGGTAGGACGTGTTTGTAAAAATGTGAACAATTTATTTTATAAAGTTAAAATTATGTGGACGACAGTCAGTTAGCGCCTTATTTTAATTACACATTTTTTTAAGTTTTTTGATTTACGTAAAGCACGATAAACACTAAGCACCCTCGTTGAATTGGATAACTTCAGACGAAAGCAAAATAGAGTCAATGTAGCATTTGTAAAATAGACGTAAAAAAACTTTTAAAACTGAATTTGTAAAATAAAGTGTTAAAATACAAGTATGTTCACACTAGGCACAATGCTTCGTAGCGTCCTTTTGCATCCTTTGACATAATAGCAAAATGGTCTATAAACTAGAATTTGAGTGGGTTTAGTGGGTATTTAAATTTCCTTGCACTCATATCAAATTATAGATATCTTCCACTTGACATGATTAAGTGAAGAAATAAGAAACAACGTATATGCGTAATTTGCAGTTACCATTTGTTTTTCTATTTTATTATTAATATATTAAATAATATAACTTCTTATATGAATACATCGGTTTTAACATAAATACTTCACTATCTCTCTGCTGATATGTCACTACCGAAATTCCGTGTATTGCGCTGAAGAAGGAAGTGGTTTTTCCCGTAGTCAACTCTAGCATATTGGATGGAACGATCTCTCACTCTTCGTTCCTCTTCCCTACCATTTGTGGTACTTCTTCTTGGGAGCTCCCGTTCATCATTTATTTGTTCCCGAAGCAAATCGTACAACAGTATCGGAGTTCAGTGTGAACGGCAAAGACAAAAGCGCTGACAAACGTCATAAAAAAGCGAATCAAAACGAATATTAACTTTCGTCTTCGTCACGAACGGAAATCACTACCAAGATACCAAAGTGCGATCAGACTATAAACTGTTCACGTTGAAAGCAGATCAGCTTGCAAAAATTTCTAAGGTATATAAGAAGCAAATTTGTACTAAATAAAGCGTTCACTTCTAAGGAGTAGATAATAAAAAGAGAGATAAAAGTGGCAAGCACCGTGCATTGGATAAATCTTATATGAAAAGGATCCGAGTTGTTCGCAATGTAATGTATGGCTGAGAGTGAAATCCTCCGATCATCTCCAAGTCCAAAAAATTTGACACCATCGGCGGTCTTTTGAATTTTCCTATACTTATTATAACCTTTGTAATATCATTCGTGCTCATCATGTTCAATTATGCTCATTTTAAGGAGTTAACTTTCTTTATCAGAACCGTCGACTTCTCATTCTGACAAATTTTAAAGTTTTTTTTTTCTCAATTTATTTTTCTATTTTAACAGTTTTCAATCTTCCCAGTCAAAACTTTCCACTATCTTTGTGCTTTCTCAACCGACTTGGCGATGCGATAACTCACGACTTTCTGCCATAGTCAAACGAAAGTCCATTAAAGTTCATCTACCTTCTAATCAATTGCTACATGTTCAAGCCACTGAAGATGTAGGCATAGAAGTCAAAGGCCTTTCTCCAACCGACTTCAGCAAACCAAAAAAAAAAAACGATTACAGGATATTGAGATTTTGCCTTCCTTTTGAAATTTTTAATGAATAACCTTGAATTGTCCTCCAAATAATTGTTTATGAATTTATCTATACGTTTCTATATATATGTGTATATGTGTACATGTGTATATGTGTATATGTGTATATGTATATATGTATATAGATATATGTGTACATACGCATAAATGTTTGTTTGCCGCTCACAAGCATTCATTCTCAACAGAGATTTTATTTATTTTCTTCTTAGTTGTATATGAATTTAATTACTTTATGTAAACATATATGGCGCCACTATTTTGTGCATGTGTGGTTTAATTCATTTATCAGTCTTTCATTTATATGTAAATATGTTAGTTGGAGATTTTTAGATGATTTTTCTTATATGTTATTAAATATTTATAGGAAGTATTTTGCTATTATTTTGTCATACCCTATGCCACTTGTAGTACAATTTTGTGCAACAACCAGACGAACTTGAGATGAAGCCACCTTTGATTATTCTTTCCGAATCGATCGGTGTAACCAAAGTTGGCTTATCTGTCCGTGTGTCCGTTTTGTTTTGTTGCGTTTAACCTATAGGTCACTATCTTTGAATTGTATTGACGTATTGTGGCCCAAAGGGAGATGCCAGGATCACTATTTGCATTTTCAGCCTGATAATAAAGAAACGATATTTAGTCTTTGCTTTATTGTTTTTCAAAATGTTTTCTTTTCCTTTCCGAAAGATAGTTTATGAACGCAGCAACGGTTTAAGAGCTCGCACTGTTATGACGAAAAACGATCCGACGCCGTTTGTTTGTTTTTCTTATTTCACCAAAGACTTTCACAAACAAATAGCTGCGTACTGTTCAGAATTGGCCGTTTCACGTTATTCTAAAGGCAGTGTTGCTACGTGGGAAATTTCTCCTGAAAAGCGTTCGATCTTTTGATTTTCGAAGTGCTTCGAGCGTGAACAACTTTTGTTGGATTTGAAACGCCCATAGAGTCGTCGCTTGTTACACTCTAGTACACAGGGCTTTCTTGAAGCATTTTCTTGCAACATTTGACACGAGAGATTTTTGTTCGGATTCCGTCAAATTATGTGGGGCCCAACTGCTATATGCTGGTGAAACTAACAATTGCTCCAATCCCACAGTAATCACACCTTGTCCATCTTGCGTTATTAACTTTTGCATAGTATCAATGTTCGCTGGCGCAATAACTGATTTTGAGCGATTTTCGTGGCTTTTGCCGGTAAGCGGACGGAGGCCGTGATTTAACTCCTTTTATCAATATTTCTTATTAGCAAGGGATTTTGGTGCTTTCATTGCCAAAGTTGATCGATGCACCCTTTTTGCGACAACTCACGTCGAAAGTTATCAAAAATCGTAGCACGGAAACTTTCACGAGTTCATTTCCTTTTTTTGTGCTGAGGCACAATTTTCAAGTCATAATAAGCAACGCAATTTGCTCTCAAACCACACATTATTCTTATGAAGGTCACGCTTAAAAACGGTAAACTTTTCAATGGAAATTTCAAATAGCATCTAACAACATATAGTGAAGGAAGCAAGGAGATATAAACAGTGGCCTACGTATTGAGAAAGCATTATTTTAGTTACATTCGAGAGAGTAAGCGTAGGTTAAAACCTATCAGGTTGTGAACCTATTTTAATTGTGACATAAAGCGTTACCTCTCCTTCAAAAACCATTACGCAAGGAGTAGCTATTTTTTAAAGCTTGAAATTTTAAAACCTTTATTCTGATGGCTTCGGTGTGCTTTTGATGTTAAGTATACATAAATTTTAATAAATTAATTACACAAAGAAAGACTGAAAATAAATGTATCGAAAATACTTCATGAAGTAACGGCTGTACATATCAGACTGTCAGCCGATTAAGAAAATACTTTTTTTTAATAAATTTTAATATTCACAGCAAAGAGGTGGATGTAAAGCATTGACAATATTGAAAATATTTAATTAGAAATCATTGAAAGATTAAAAGCGAAAGTCGAGAGGTAAGTTAAGGCTTTGCGCCTTGAAGTACCCACTTGGAAAACGCAATGCTTGAATTTATGCTGAATTATTTTCAGATTTTGTATTTTTTTTTTTTTTTATATAAAATCGTCAGGATTGTAAGACCAAACATCTTTGCCCACAAAACGTAATAAGCAAGAACACTTGAAAGCAAAAACAATTCACAATAACGACAATATTCGATTTTTTAAATTGCTTTCGCTTAGATACTCACCTTGCCATTTAGCTCCCTATTTCCTAATGTGCACTCATGGTTATTTCCGGGTTCTATTACTATTCCTTCTTCCGCTGCTAGCTCGTCCATTACTTCGCCTTCTGATTCCAACTCTTCGTCTTCTAGTATTCCCGTATCACTTGCGGTTATTAAATTATTATTCAACTCTGTCGAAGGTGGGAGTCTTCTGTCGACTTCTGTGTCAGTTGAATCGCTGTCGGAGGCTTTTGCGGTAACGTTGAGATTCTTACCAGTCAACTGTAACCTGATTTTCTTTTTCGGTATACATTCATCGTAGCTATCGTCGGAATGGCAACGCTTCCTACACCGATAATGATTGGCATCGCTAGCCCATTCAGAGCGACATAATGCTTTGTTGAAATTAGTTGTCGATTTATAATGTGAGGGCCTTGGTTGCTCATTATTAATTGATGTTGTTGCCGATTTATTTGAGCCAACCATTAAAGTTTTCAAGCCGGTGGTCTGAAAATTCTGGTAAGCCTGTTTAACTTTTATTGGGCTTTTCTGGAGCCCTGAACTTTTGAACTCTTGATTACGGCCTCTTTTAATAGAATTGCTAATGCTGTTGCTATTACCACCGATATTGCTATCTTGGCGAGAGTATATAGAACTAATTATTGTACTGCTTGCTTTAAAGAACTTGAGAGACGATTTTCTAGCCTCTGTGGCTACTGCATTAATGCCTATCAACTCAGTCAATTTTGCCTTGTCTTCACTTTCACTGACATCCATTTTGCGTTTTTGTTGTAAAGTGTTCTCCAAAATATTAGGGCCGGCCAAGTTTGCAATTTCATTTTCCTTCCCCATTCCCCAAAAATTACCGGTCTTCCCTTGATCTAGTCTAAAGTAGTCGTTCCCTACAGACCGACCAACAGTTGCCGCATAGTTTATGCCAATAGTCGCTTCGAAATTGTGGTTTTCTTAAATTGTTGTTCTTTTTACTAAATATTTTCTATGTAATTTTCAGTTCCAAAACTTTTTCTCATTTACAAAAAACGATAATATTGAATTTTTTTTCACATTTAAAAAATTCTTCTTCTATGTTCGGCGAGCCAGCAACAGATGATTCGCTGCGTTGTAAAAAAAAGGGCTCAGTGAGAATATGAAGTTCTTTGTCTGGGCGGCTTTAAAAGAGTTTACGATTAGCTTGGATTGTTGGTTAATATTAAATTCTTATGTTTATCTGTTGACATTTTTGGTTTATCTCGTTTTTGCTTTCGTTACGATTGTTTTCGAGATCTATTATTACCTTTTTTGATGCATTATTATTTACGATAAATATGTCTTTGCTTATTTTTGTTGTTGCATTTTTATTGTTATGTTCGTTTTTTAGGGAACATTTTTTTTTCATTTTTTTAAATATTATTATTAATTGTTGTTTAATATATATTTCCTGATTTTTGATTTTGTTTATTGTTGTTAATTATATTTTTTATTTATTATTTAAAAAAGAAAAGATTCTTCTAGAATGGTGGGGCGGGGGAGAAAATCACACGATGACAATTTACGAACCATGGCTTGGCGAATAGGTGAACCAAAATTATCATAGATAGACAAAAAGAATATGTTCGGGACTGAATATTTTAACTTGCGGCCTAAAGCTGACACAAGTCAATAAATGCGAGAAAAGGAGTGAGTTCAATAATGTATATAACAGCATCAGGCTACAAGGCAATAGTGACATAAAGATTGGAGGTGCACGGTCGACTCGCCACGGGCTAAAAAGATGTAATGGGCGTAATTACATTGTGCTGCTAAACACGTTAATTAGAAATAGAGTTAGCTAGAGTTAGTTACTTATGGAAAACAATGCGGGTAATGTAGGAGATTTTAATGCAGGTGTATCTTTACCTACTATACTATAGGTGCTTACGGTAATTGTTGATATGAATGATTGCGGCGCATAACGTCACACGTTCAACAAGCATAAGCATCATCAAAAAGTTTTTAAATTAAAAAAATCACTTTGACAAACGTGTTGCGCACGTACCATAAAATCGATTTCATAGCACCTACGTGCCTTTTTATCGCTACTGGATTATGGGTCTTAATCGACACAATCCATCGGCCTAATCCATTTCCCTCACAAACAAAAAAAAAAAGAAAAATTGTTGATATCACTATTAGATACGAATTCGACAAAGCTCGATCCGTCCGACATTATTTCATGCCGGCTGCTCTTGTAAAGATGAGATCTAAACCGTCATATTTTTTGTTTACATTGTGGTTGCTGCTATTATTGGTGTTGTTGCAATGCTTTGCTATCGCTGTTAATTCTGTTGGTAATATGTTTGCTATTGCCGTTAATTGTGATGGCCAAAGTTGCCTTATTGCTACTGAAGTCGCTCTTACACCTGTTTTCGTCGTAATTACCATTATTTGTAGATGTGCAGATCATTCTTGTCGATGTTACTTCTTCTTGATTCTTGATAACATTATTTATGTCTGTGGCTCTTGTTACCGTCATAGCGGTTGTTATCTTTGAGCATGTTGGTAGAGTTGATAGTGACACGTTGTCGTTGGCGTTCCTTACGACATTTCGGCAATTTACAGGCAATTTACGTCTATGAGAGACATTTCTATTTTATTTTGAATTCTTTCACAAACAGAATGATTCAATAAATCGCCACAAATATTGGTTTACAATATATTTCAAAAGGATTTATAAAAAATTTTTAAGGAAATGAAAAAATGTCAGTAGTACGTACAAAATTGTCAACAAAGTATCCTATACTCTATACAACTATAAGGGAAAGGTGCACATCATTTGGGGCGACCTATTGCCGATTGCCACACTTTCGGTATCGCAGTAGCACATTTTGCAAAACGATTCTCATTGGCATAAAGTTCCGGGTAAATTGCGTAAGCTACTACCAATCCTCTAGCCTTTCGGTGGGCTGCAGAGGCATTACATATATCACTCGTACCATTTTATCTTATTTGCGAACTGTTTCCATGACTGTTCTGCTCTCCATTGCTGGCGTGTTCATGACCATTGGACCTTGTGTAAAATTTCCATGAGATTTATTTGCTATGTTAATAAGAGTTTGATGGATACGAGTTTGAAGACACGTCAGTTTGATTCCTTTTAGATTTCTTGGCTCGACTTAGGCAGATTGAAAACGAATGGGCAGAAGAAGAGAAATTGGAGCGCTAGAGATATTTCAAGAAGAAATTAAGCGAAACAAGAAAAACAGTGAAAGTAGGATGTGCGCGTTATTGAATACCCTACGCCACTTTACTTAATAGAGTTGTTCACACTTGACGTGACTTTTCTAAATAAGGTGTTGTAAGTGAAGTGACCGAAAAAGTTGTGCAATCAGAACAATTTCCAAAAGTGTGCGTCCTTGGCCCAAGCCATTGCGGTTCACCAAATTTCATCAAAATATCTCGAAAATTTGCGACCTGTAAGTTAAACACATAAATAATAGACGGACAGACAAGTTTAGCTTTCCCAAAAATTTACATTTACGCAGTAGTCGTACCAAAATAAAAACGTACCTACCTTTGGTGATGCATTCAACCATGTTTTTAGATTTCCTGGGGTCTCAGGGGTACGAATGGTTGGATACGAGCACTAAATAAGTGCACGTTATGCGGTATAATAAACGATAAATGAGATATTCCTAATATTTATTGAAGTCGTCAGGACCACCATCTATTGATAAGCCTATACAGAATGAACGAATTTACGTTAATCAAAACGGTAAACTTGGTTTAAACGGATTGAACTTTATGTACGACTTAAAAATGTGCTGTAAAAGTTCTACTGGTTATAGCGGGTCCAACCATTGATTCTCTTATTTGTACTTGTGACGCTATCTTTCCTTTTGATTTGACAAAGAAGCGAACTTCAAATATTTGCTTTCGAAACTCACCTAAGACACCGTCGAAAACATCTTTAAGATAGGTACCAGCAGTTTGCTGGAAGCCGATGTAGATGTGTTTGATCACACATATCAAAATACTTATTCGGTGACGATGAAATATATATCATTACATGGAGTTTCAACCGGTAGCATGTCATCATCACAAACATTTAATGGTGAGTTTAAATAGCTTCTCCTTGAGATAAGACGGCGTAGGGAAATGCATAGCACGCTACAAAATAAAGCGTATTGCTCTATAAAATTTTTTAATGCACATTTTTACAACGCCCTGAGCTGAATTAAAAGAAATCATGCACACACCATACACACTTTTGCGGATCTTAAAGTTAGCAATCGATGCGGTATTAAGGCCGTAGATGAACTTTTACTGGGAGACGACATTGAAGAACTCAAGTCTGCAAGCTTTGATGAGTTGCTTTTCTTAAACCTAAATTTTTCTAAAATGATTAGAAAATTTCTCAAAAAACAAGAAAAAGAAAAAAAAGAGAATTATAATGGGCTGTGGCCGACTCTTTTGTACTTACCTCTTTTGTTTTAGGAAAAAAAACCAAAAACGGTTAAGTTTGGTACTCCATAATATTTGGTAAAAGGAGTTTATAAGTAAAAACTTGAAATCTCCATTTTTTTTTTTTTTTGCTTCTCAGAAAAAAAAGTTATTCTCATTTTATGTCATACTGTATTGTAGGCAAGGCATTGGTACGATTTGACTTCCCTTGAACACAACCCCAATCGTATATGAACTTCCAAATTTGAAGCCTATATTTAAACTTTTTGCGACCAGAGTAGTGCTACCGCAGACATAAACAATCGGACAGACGGATGTGTTTGGTCGATTGCGAGTTCTCGGTATCTCTCGAGCTAACAGGTAAGAAACTGTTTGATATTATTATTTTTGAAAACATTCTTTGCTTGGTAACAAAAAGCGTAAACCAACAGCGGACTAGTTAAGTATATATATATATATATATATATACATAAATATATTTAATAAGATTTCCGAACCGAGCTTCTGGGTGTTTGAAAACGTTTTAACAAAATAAATCCATCAAAATAAGTCCATCCGTCCTCTTACGTTCGATATAAGAAACCTAAAAAGTATAACTCACTCTATGCTTTATTGATGTTTCTTTGCGCAACTTTTCAATTAGGTGAACACCTTTGATTAAAAGATAAAAAAAAAAAAAACTCACATGATATAAGTAATTTATGCGATTTTTTTATTGTTTTCGTTTGGTTTAAAACTATAATTAAAGAATACTATGTGCGTTTATATGTGCAAGTGCGAAATTATTATTCGTTTTTTTCCGTATATTATATTAACATGATACCGAGAATTTCCGTTAAATTTGAAAGTTCTAAGGAATTACATTGTATTACAATATTTGCACTCTCTAGTTATACGTTAAATAATTGAAATAAAATTGTTCTGAATTTTTTACATGCATACAAACATACGTACACAAATATATATATATATATATATATATGCCCACATACACATACATGCATACATACATACATACACACATACATATATGCATAGGTGCATACATGCACGCATACGTACTTATGTACGCAAGCGCGCGTGCGTTAATATATACGCCCAAGTACATGCATATATATGTTTATAGATAAGATGTTTATTTTTTGTTTTGCTTTTTTTGCCAAACGCAAGCATTTTTTGTACATTCATTCTCAATAGAGTTTTTATTTATATTCTTTTTAACTTCATTTGAATTTAATTAATTTATGTAAATATATATGGCCCCAGTATTTCCCGTATGCATTTTGTTAGACTTCTTCATTTATATGTAAATATGTTTTGTTCATGCTTTTTAAATGATTTTTCCTTTTTCTCTCTCTATACGTGTTGTTAAATATTTACAAGAAGTTTATCGTTATCATTATTATTATTACAATTATTTTTATATTTTTAGAAAAATTTTCAAGTAAAAATTGTTCGAAGAATATTTGAAAGGAAGAAAGACATACAATAACAAATGCTAAAAAAAAAACTTTTTAAGTTCCTTTACTTAAGGCAAACCATTAAAAAAAAAAAAAAAAATCGAAATTATTGTAAGCTTATCCAAGACCGCGACATTTAATTTCAAGAAAACGAATAATTTTCAGTCAAAGATGGTGATTAGAAACTTAGAAAATCATGAAAATGATTTGATTTATAGTTGATTACTGACAATTTGGTGATTATATTTATTCGAATTCGTTCGATTTTTGTAATCGAATTGATAAGAGCAAAATAAATTTTAAATATAAAATATAAGAGAAATGAAATTCAATTTACTTTACCTTTAAACTAGAAACAATAAAATCGAAAATATGTTTTTGTTTAAAGTGAAAAATATGTGTATTGTTTTTAATCAAAAAAAAAAAAAAAAAAAAAAAAAAACAGGATAAAGGTGGGATATATTTTATGTACAAAGAGTTATAAGTAAAGTATTTTCACTTATAATTCCTTAAAAAAATAACGAAAAATAAAAGCAGAAGAAGAAAAATAAAACCCCTTAACGCATTATGTTTTCATTTCCAGTAAATGTTAACTGCAACTATTTTATAGAAATCTATAAAAAAAGAGATAGCCTACATTAAACAAATATCTTTAAATAATTATCTTCATAGAAATTTAACACTATAACTATATATGTTTAAAACAAATTCTTTTTAAACTGGTTGAGAATTTTCTTTAAAAAGCTTTGCATTTCTTTTACTTAGCTTAGCTTGATTTAAGGAAATTGTTCCCGACAACACTTGATGATCTTTTTTGTTATAAATTAAAAAAAATGCTTAGAAAAGCCGCTTTCGCAATGCCCTTCTATTCAATTTGTTCGCCTCATTCGCCTATCAATTCCAATGGACGAGCGGACATCATTATACAAAATCGATATTTTATTCTTTCTGGAATAAATTTCCGACTCGATACAGTTTTGTCATCCCGCGTTGCTAGGAAATCGTAATTATATGGACCTTGATCCTATTCGCAGGCAAAGTGTCATAACACTTTTTGGGACCCGAAACTCCACTTCGCCCGCTTAAAAAGCCTCAATAAATTATACGCTAATGTTTGAGCTGTTTCTGAATGTCGTACCTATTGCTCCTACATTTTCATACTTGCTCTTTAATGCACATGTATTAGGATGTAAGCCAAAACGCATAAAGGTTCAGCTTTCGGATCTCAATATTTCATACTGATCAAGTTTACAGACGAGTTACTTTCCAGATGACATCCAGACATGGCAAATTTAATAATACGTTCTTATCCCTCTTTTACGTAAATTCGAATCGATCGACTTTAGAATTAAAAAAACATATTCGATATCATTTAAGATGAAAATTCCACAGAAGTGGATGGAAGTGAAGAAAGAGGAGGAGTTAAAAAGTGGCCGCAGTCTAGTGGATGCGTGATCAAACGGTAAATGTTATGCCTTTACTGATCTCTACCTTTTATATTATATGCCGTAGATACTTCAGCAGAAAACTATTTTCGCGATCGAGACTGCAAAGTCATTTAATTTGACTTGAAAAGTAACGTGTTCAATATGACATATCGGAAGAGCTAACACAACAATGCTGTAGAAAGGTTAGTTAAAGCTCTTATTAGACTTAACAAAATAATATAAAGATTGTCTACCTTATCTCTAACCTTGATTTTCCTAATTGCGCCTCGTTGTTATTGATGAAAGTGACCTAAGTGATGCATACGGTTTTCTTTTAAACACACAACATTTTAAACGTAGCCGTGCAATATTTATATTTTTAATAGTCACTAATTACTTTGAACGGAGAAAAAAGGTTAACGTGAGCCATTGTGGAAATCAACGGTCCTGTTCCTGCACTGTACACTTTATGAGCCATCGGATACACTTTTCAATCTTTTGACAAACTTTTCATACTCTCATATAATACGTAAACAAGTACATAATAAGCAATCAAACGATGATGAACTAATGATTGTCAGCCAGTTTAAAAAGTATTTGTTACATACATACGGATTTTTTTTTTTTATGTTAAAAGTAATGAAAAACAAAGAAAAACAAATGACTATTTTACTACTCATCTTACTGAATTAATAATAATAATAATAATAATAATAATTAAAACAAAAAAAGGTAAAATATATTTTAAATTAATTTTCTTGTTTACATATTAAAAAGAAGCGACTTTTTTGTTGTATTTCTTTGCTTTTTCAACATCACAGTTTTTTATACATTTTGATTATATTCTTTAAAATTTTTTATTAAACCAATTGGCTGCTTCTAGGATTTTCTGGTTATTCTGTTTATAAGTAAAATAACACAAAAAAAAAAAAAAAACCCAACACTTAATATAGTTAATAACCACTTGTATAGTTTAGTAAACAAAAAAAAAAAAAAAAAAAAAATTAAATATTTTGTGTAATTTATTGCTATATTTTATATATATATATATATATAAAGTAAACTACATTTTTAAGATTAGTAACAAAAAACAAATTCAACAAACAAAAAAAAAACCACTAAAATTACTTTAAAAAATAGTGATAATAAAAGCAAATTATTATTATAATAATAAAGTAATTAAAGCATTAAAAACATTTAAAAAGAAACTCGATTTAATTCCTGCTGATAACTTGACCAGTTTTGGCGTTAACTAATATAGTTTTATGGCTGCTGTTAGATTGTTGTTGTTGTTGTTGTTGTTGTTGTTGATGCTGTTGATGCTGTTGTTGTTGTTGTTGTTGTTGTTGTTGGGATGATTGATCGTCGTTCGTACAATTCGTTGTACTACGGCTTGTTCTCCTTCTTAAACGCTCGCTTATATTATCATTTGTTACTTGTTGCGGCTGATTGTTTGAGGAGGGCGGTGATGTCATCGTCATTGGTTCTTTTTTAATACTTAAGCCTCCATCGCTTTTATATAAAATAATTTTATTACACTTCAGTTGTTGTTGTTGTTGTTGTTGTTGTTGTTGTTGACCATCGTTATTCTTTCCTGAGGCAGTTTCCGAGGCATTTTTCACATTTTCATTATCCACATGATCTTCATTGTTATTGTTGTTATTGTTGTTTTGCAATTCCTTTTTAATTTGTAGATTTTCAATTTCTTTAAGATTTGTTTCGCTTCTCTGATCCTCGGAACAACCTTCACTGTCCGTTTTGTCAGTAGTGCTAAGCTCCAATTTGTCGTAGGAAGTGAAAAATACCACTTGCTTAAGTTTTTCCATGCTATTGAAATGCACCTTAGTGTGTTCCTCGATATCCATTTGTTCTTCTGCGGTGTAATCGCAATGCTCACAGTTGTGATTAAGCTTTCGTTGCGTAACAGATATATGTTTTTGTATGTGAGCTTTAAATTCTTGCATGTTCTCACTTTCGAACGGACAATACGGGCAGCGTTCTTTAGAGCTAAGATCGCAGCCGGAATCTTTTTCTTGTTGATTTTCCGTTTCCGGCGAATTCATATTAGATTCAGCGTCTGCGGCCAAATCGCTGGTAGCTATTGATGCTGAAGTCGATTGCGTATTGGATGACGAATCCTCATTATCTTGTTGTGGCTGCGTTTTATTAAATAATGATTGCTGCTGTGGCTGTTGTGTAAGCGGCGCAGAGCTTTGATGAGATTCCAATTGTTTCTTCAGCAATGAGTTGCTACCATTGAAGGCTCCTGTTAATAGGCTCGACGAACTCGATGTTATAATCGAATTTTGTTGTTGCCTCTTATTATTCTTATTATCTTGTTGCTCCATGGATGGCGGTGATGGTTCATTCTCTACAATCCATATGGTTTCTTGAATGTAGGGTTTTTTAGTAGCCGTTATAGGTACTAATATCGGAGCTTTATATATGGAATCCTCTTTACAGTTTTTATATAATTCATTACATTTCTCTTGATAGGAGGTAGTGTGCAAATAGCGATGGGTTTGTATGAGAGTTTCATGTGGAGCCCGGAAATCACAATAATCACATTCATATTTATGATTAACATTTGGGTGGGCAGCGTGGAAACGTAAATGTTCTTCTAAGTTGTTTTTCGCCGTCTGAGGATCATTGTGTTTTTGGGCGTAACGTGCCGGACATTTAGGACAGAAGTAAATCATACGATATTGATATTCAGGTGGTAAATTATGTTGCTGAGTCGGTGTCGATGAAACTCGGGTAGGTGTTGGTGAAGTGCTATTAGTCGGATTTTGCCTCAAGTTAGACAAATCAATGGCTAAAGGAGTACCCAACGTGATAGAGTCCTGGAAAAAAGAGAGGTAATACTCGTATTAAGAATTTCTTGAGTGACTCAAGAGAAGGCAAGAGAAGGAACATTAGTCTACTTATAGATGATAATCAGAGGATATCCGTAGAGAAAATAAAATAAAGGCTGCACTTCTAATTTTTTCTTTTTTACTTAACCCGTAACTTCTTAATTGGTTTGCAAAGAAATGAAAGGGTTATAGTAGGTCACGGCTGGCCATTAAATATTCTGTACCGTCCCACAGGTATTCATTTAACGACTTGTCAGAATGAGAAGTTACGTGAGAAGTGGTCGAAAAAGCAATCCGTTCCGCGATGCGAAGCAGTCCAAAGCGCTCGACCTTGGGTCGAGAAACGAATTCCATCAAAATATCAAATTGCGGCACGCGGATTGAACATAAGGAAACAGGCACACAAGAAACGCAAGAGGGACAGAAGGACAAAATTGATTGTGAATCGATCAGTATAAAGACAGTGGATAATATCTGAAGTCCTTCTGGCTGCACAAACTTAATATATCCTTGTATAACAAATGGCGCAAGTTGCAGAAAGGCATCGCAAAAGTGCTCTCAATAAAAAGCCGTATTGGAATACATAATATGACGCATTTAGTGTTTGAAAGAAAAGAAGAAATATTTGAAGATTTCAAATAATATCGAGCTAGACTCGAGAGATTCTCTAACCGCACTATATTACTAATAAAGAACGGAAAATATGCAGAGAGAATCTGAAAAGCCTATAGCTTAGTAGCTCAGGAGCAAATATTTTGAAATGGTTTCAAAAAATTCATACAAACTTTCTAAATTTTACGCCTTGTTTGCACAGTTACATTTACATCAGTACATTTAAACTCCCTGCTGTAATATCAAACGTAGGAGCAGCAACGGGGTATAGGGATAAGGTTATGTAAAACGCATTTCGATATGTTTGATTACCTGTTGTGTTTGGCTAGCCGCCAATTGCAGAGTCATGCCAAAGTCCATATTAAGAGGATTTGCGTTGTTGTTGTTGTTGTTGTTATTGCTATTGTTGGTGTTGGAAAGGCTCGCCATTAGAGGGGGTTGAAGGACTTGATTGACATTGGTTTGTCCTAACGATGGTTGATTTTGTGTCATTTGATGTACGGAACGCATATGGCTACTTAAATGTTGTTTCTTGGCGCACACAAACGTACACATGGGACACTCGTATTGTGTGGGCTTATGAAGCGATATATGATAATTCATTTGTGATTTACTGTCGCATATATATGTGCATAAAGGACACTTTTGTTGCTTGGATTTATTATTATTGTTGGTAGCTTGGTGTTGTTGTTGTTGTTGTTGTTGCTGCTGCTGTTGTTGTTGGTGCTGTTGGGAAGATTGAGGCGTTGCTTCTAATAGCTGTGCCAAATTTGACGCTGCTGCATTATTGGAAGTCGAGCCATTGCTGGCATGAGAAGGTACACGTGTTATTTCAATTTGGTCATTTTGCTGCAACTGCTGTTGTATAATAAGATCTTCGGCCAAATTTAAAGAACTGGCTATGCCAGCAATGATATTAGTATTGCCGACACCTTGCGAAGTAGCTGCTTTGTACGCGGCAGCTAAGTAAGCTACGGCAGCTGCCTGTAGATCTTGAGGTGTATTGGCAGCATTGGCGGCCGCTGCTGCGGAAGCTGTTAAAGGTGAATTTAGCAAAATATTTGTAGTCAATTCATTTTTAATTAAAGCATTGAGTTGTTTGCTGTTGTTTTTGTGATGATTGTTATTGATGAGTGCGCTGCTATTGTTGCCATTGTTGTTGTTGGTACTATTACTACTATTGTTAGAGTTTTGTTGTTGTTGCTGTTGCTGCTGCTGCTGCTGCTGTTGTTGTTGTTGTTGTTGTTGTAAAGCTTTCAATGTCATACTATACTGATTATTCTGATTACTGTTAACTTCATTAGAAGCGCCATTGACCAGTGGCTTATATACCGGACCAACGACGCCACGTTCACCGATTCCGTTGCCGGCTAATCGATCAAGGGTTTCGATGCGTATATCTCCAGCATGTTTCAAGCGACAATGACGCTAAAATAATTAAGACAAAAAAAAAAAAGAAAAGTCAAAATAATTACTTGGTTGTTCTAAGGAAAGAACACAAAACACATATGCATATGTATATCTGTTTTTTTTTATGTAAGTGTAGAGGAAACTGTTGTTTCAAAGCTTTTTTTTTTTTTTGTTTTTCTGTTCCAATGAATTAGAGATGCGCACCAAAAACCCCGTTTTGTGTTTCTCCAAATGAAAGGTTAAATTGGAAAATGATATAATAATAATTTAATAGAGAAAAGCTTACACCATGTTTGTAAATATTTTTAAAAAACCCAAAAATTATACAAAAATAAATTAACCAAAACCAAATAATGAAAGAAGAAAAGAAAAACAACATTAAATATTTCTTAATTAAAAATTCATATAAATTCTTACATATATTTACCATAAGACATAAGGGCATTCATATGTTTGGTAGAAACTCAGGTGTTTTTGAAGCACTTTTCTAACACAAAATTGAATAAAATCTTGTTTGGAAAAAACAAAAAAAACTTTTTGATTTTCAAGATTAAAGGAAGATTATGTGATTACGGGGGGCTAGTAGGTCTGGGTAGGTCTTCCCAGTCGTATTCTTTCGTTCTTAGCGTGATTAGCGTAATAGCGCACTTCTCCTTCAGCCCGGTGTGACCAATTTCTATACGAAGTCTTTTTTCACCCCCCCCATTTAAGTTAAGAAATCCTTTTGAGCTTAGAATTAAAAGGTAGTCGCTTCTAATTTATATGTATATAGTTTTTTACATATATGTGGACTTCTCTTTAATAACTTCCTCTAAATTTCGGCAAACCTTTTAAGTAAAAATTTGAATATTTCTATAATAATAAAATGAAAAGAAATAAATAAGAAGAAGAAACTAATGCTCCCATATATTATCTCAATATCGTGAAAGTTCAAATCGCCGCAGCCGATTGTAAGATTGGCTTACGCTCAATTTTCAATAAAAATAATTTGAAAATGAGAAAATCCGCTCCCCTTTTAATCCCTCTTGAGCTAAAACATCCTAGTGAACCTTGAATAAAAGCTAGTTATACTTAATTTGGAAAGAGAGGGGAAAGTTAGGTTCTCCTCTACAACTATCTCAATAATGTCAACATTTTATTGATAACCACAGGCTGGGACGTTTTTTTTGCCCGCTTATATGTATTTACTACATTTTTGACCAGTATCTGCTTTAGCTCATGTGATATAAATGATAAGTGTTTACTTATTTTATGGATCTCTCAGTTTGAATCGCTCAGTGCTATGTCAGTCATGCAGACTACTTGCCCTGTAGCCATTGTAGAGCTTATCAAGCTGAAGGAAATACTTCACTCTTTCTTTTGAATTAATGGCCGCTGAGTCGTAAGCTATTGATGAAAAAATTGTAGTCTTCGAAATTCTAGTTTGACAACGATCAAGAGAGCATTTTGGTAGTTTTCTAAGGATTTTTAAGCTCGATCTGCGAGCATTAACAAATACCTAAAGGATTGTTAAGGCAGAGTAGAATGCTAATGTAGGGTAGCCATGCTTCTCTCCACGCGTACCGAGGCAGGAATGGGATATCTCTGGCACCGACCACATTCATATTCTTTAAAAGTCTTTCGAAAATTTAAGAATAAGAAGTTTAAGAATATTTCTAAAGGGGAAAAAAAAACCTATATATCACATAAAATTTTGGACAAACTATTCAGGGCTTCTTGGAAATTACCCTTGAAGACACAACAACAACAATTCTAAAATTCGTTGTTTAGGATTGTCGTTGTCATCTAGGCATTTTTTTAATGAAATATTTTCAAATCAATTAATATTAAGCTATATCTAGGTCGTCCCCTTGTTCGAATAAGTCTTCCATTAATCTGATTAACGCGAGTAAAAGCTTTTACTAAAATGCTTTAAAAAATTATTAACAAAATTCTTTCGCTCTTTTTGTTTTGTTTTTTTTTCGTAATACCTGAATAACATGCTTCCAATTTGATACTTGATGACAATGACCACAACGATATGGCGATGGATCACGCCGATCTGCACTGTCGTGCGTTAATAGATTATTGTTATTACAATTATTATTATTATTGTTGTTATTGTTATTACTGCCGTTACCATTATTATTATTATTATTATTATTATTATTGTTATTATTATTACTGTTGCTATTATGATTTGAACTATTACCACCACAATTATTATACGATAAATTGTTATTATTGCCGTTGCTGTTGTTGTTGTTGTTGTTGCTATTGTTACTATTATAACTATTATTACATTGACTCTGATTTGTATTTGACGTCGATGAAGGATTGGTTGTAGTTGTCGTTGATGTAGTAGAAGTCAACAACATTGATGTCGTTGTTGTTGCTCTCTGTAGATGATTTGAAGTTATTGTAGAGTTTTGTATAACATTAGAATGATCGGATGGAGTAGAAGAACAAGCACCATATACCAAGACAATATCATGTAAATTAATTCCATCACCGCCACCACTAACAACACCATTGCCGCTAGCATTGTTATTATTCAATGTTGCTGCCGGCGATGGTGATGAGGATGATGACGATGATGATGATGGATTTGAAGATGACGATGAAATATTTTCATTATTAATGATTTTACTATTATTAACAACAACACCACCACCAAAATGACTACCATTACCGTCACCAATAATGCAATCACCAATACTATTGCAACTTTTTTTGTTATTAATTTTGGTTACGGTTGCTGTTGCAAATGGTGATCGCCTTAGATTTAATATATTAGTTGTATTGAAACTTGTGGCAGGAGGAGTAGTTACAGTTGGTGTGTTGCTGCTTAATGTTGTGTTCTTAAATCCGTTGCTTGTATTGCTAGATGGTGTTTTATTAAAAGAGCCTCTTGGTGAAGTCAATAAATGTTCTAAAGATGATGTACTACCACCACCACCACCACCACCACCACTACCACCATTACTGCTACTTGATACTAATTTGGTTGCGTTAGCCGCAGGAGTCGAGGATGTCACTGGTGTCGCATATGTTAAATGTTTAGGTGACGATGTGTTACTTGTTTGGGCACTTGCCTCGTTTGGACTCGCTTTCTGCTCACCGTGCTCTAATATATTTGTTGTTATATTATTCTGATTAATTTTCGAAGCATTTTTACCAGCCAAGGCCAAAGCCAAACCGCTTAGTGAACCAGCAGCTAACAAATTGGAATGTTGTGCATTTGAATGTTGAGAATTTTGTGGCGTTTGTTGGCCTAGACACATGGCCAAAACTTTATTCATGTACAAATTCGGATTCAGCGCCATTTGTGGGGGATTATTGAGAACTCCAGGCAAGTTAGCAGTTTTTGATGTAGCTGTAACAGTTGGCACATTCGAGTCCGCGTAATGAATTTTAAGATGAGTCACGACAGTATCCCGATTCACGTGTCTAAATAAGGTAAACCAAATCATGGATAGTAATAACTTTTTCTACACACTTTACAATTATGTTATTTATAATTACCTAAAATTGCATTTACGACATTTATAAAAGGTTTTCTTCTCATTACCATCTTGTCTTACTTCTAAAATGACGTCTTCATTTGGCTTGAAGCTATGGGCTGGCGGTGGAGATTTTTTAACGGCTGATATGGTCACCGAAGGTGTTATGAGAGTCGCATTCTCTTGTTCTTTTTGTTGCTGGCTATGTTGCTGCTGAGCCATGGCCGCATTCATCATAGAAGCCAAAAGTGGAAGACGTATAAAGCTCTCCGCTTCCTCTCCCGTACCTGCGTTAGACTTTGGCGCCAAAGGTTCCAAAGTTATATCCTCTCGAATGCCGTTTAACAAGTTAGTAACTGAAGTCGTCGAAGGAGAAGAATTTTGGGGTTGCTGTTGTTGTTTATTGTAATCATTTATAAAAGACAACGAAGCTACTTGATTCGGTGTCATTTCCCCAGATTTCATTAGCTTAGGATCACCGTCTTCCTCTGTGACTTTCATCAATGTTATGTATTTATTATATTTCGTATAATTACGACGTCCGGTTTCATCGTTCATTAGCACTCGGGCGTTTTTATGGCTAGGATCACGTATAGTCTTAAGCCGTATATGCTTCGTAATATCCCAACGCCAATTGGAACGATAGGAACACAAAGAACACTCGAAAGGTTTTTTATTTAAATGTCCCACAATGTGTACATGGAAACGAGAAGCGGTGGAAGCCCAGAAAGAACAATGTGGGCATTTGTAAACCTTTTTCAGGGAGGAATTAGCCGCTTCCTCCTCAGGTGTCATCTTTTTCGTTACCTGGAAAGAGTGAAAGTTTCAAATTTCATTTGGAATAAAAGATTTGTCCTTAAAACTTTTACTAAAGCACATGTTTTACTATTTGTTAACTTAATTTCAGGAGCTATAAAATATTTGAAAACATTCAATTATAAGTTTCTTAAAGACTTACCTCGCCATAACCGGGAGCGGTCTCGACACCGTAATAACTGTTCTCATCATTGTTGGCGCTTAATAAGCTCGCGTTGGAGCCTCCTATACCTCCACCGCCACTGTTGTTTTCTTTTGTTGACGACTGACCACCTTCGAGACTATTTTGCTGGCTTTCACTTCCTCCGGCGTTACGTGGTAGCTTGTTCCAAATAAACACGCGGTTTTCCATGGGATGCTGTAAGTCACCAACATTGTCGGCCATCAGTCCACGACTACCTGTATTGCTTTCACCGCTCATAGAATCATAGGAATCATTCCCTATACGAATGGCTGCCTCTGCGCAATTCTTCAGATGGTTTAACAAATCTGTTGAAGATTTGCATCGGTGACGACAGTGTTGGCATCTTGTTGAGCCTGTAACGCTTAGATTTAACGCTGAGTGCGATTGTCTATCGCCATCTTCGTCATCTACGAAATCGATTTCCAAGCGTCCTTCTCCGTCATCTTCATGATCATCTTCATCCAAGTCGATGTCGTCGTTACCCGATAACGTAGAATATGAGCAGCTTTGACGATGTATTATTGATTCTGATAAACATTTTGCAACGTGCCCACAGGGGCAAATTAGGTTTTCATTGGCCGTGCTTGAAGATTTCAGTTTGTCAAAAAATCCTCCAGCGCGACGGTGTAATAAACTGCGACTGCTGGTACTTGAGTGTATTGTTGTGGTAGGAGAAAGTTGAGCGGCGGCAACAGTAGCACCTGTTTTATCCAATGGTTGTAGCATCTCTGAAATTTGCTTTTCGTTGAAGAACATTGAGGCAATTTCGGTAAGAGAACTACGAGAGGAGGCTAAATCCTTGCAGAGATTTAATATATTATTATCATCTTCTTTAGTAAGCGGCACCAGATTAGGCAAAGGCGCCTTTGCCTTTCCCACACCTGACACCGACTGATTGTGCACCGACGAGGTGTCAGATGAACCGCCTTTTTGCGATAAATCGGTGGGCTCATCATCTTCATAGCGACTACGTTTAGCAAATGCACCTATATTGTGGCCAGCGCTTAACAATAACTCATCATAATCGTCCATATGATTATTATTGTATTGGTCTTCCAATAGCTCAGCCGAATCGCTAAAGAAATCTTCATTCAAATCAGTACCGCCCACTTTGTTGCGTCTTCTGGCTAACGTCATGCCAGCAGCATGACCCACAGGTGGTACGTGATGATTCATTTCATGAACAGTAAGAGATTGTTTGATGTCAGCGGTAAAGTCACAAGCGGCGCATTTAAAAGGTCCTGTCCCACCGTGATTTTTCATATGGCGATCGAGGTTCCATTTATAAGGGGTACGAAAGTCACAGGTAACGCATTTGATCATGGGCATGGAATGATATTTAACATGTTTGCTAAAGCGAGCTTTAATGTGCGTTACATAAGAGCACTTTTCGCAGCGATAAAATTTCGCGTTGCAATGTTCTTCGATTTCGTGGTCCTCTAGATGCGATCTATAAAGAGTAGTGTAGTCACACAAACTACATTTCAATAAGCGATTGTTGGAAGGCTCATCGGAGGGTCCGTAAGTTGATAAATTATTGGGTGTATTACTGCCACTACTGCTATTCTGCTGAGGAGGAGGTGGAGGCGACGAAGCACTGCCCGAAGGCGATGGAGTCAGCTCAAAACTGGGTCTTTGTGGCGGAAGCACTTGTGGTTGATGTTGAGATTGAGAATGTTGTTGTAGAGTTTGTGTGTGGGCAGGTATAAGATTGTAATGTTTCGTTTGTGGCGGGCTAGTTTGGGCGATATCTACCGTATCTAAAGCCGGCGACTCACGATTTTCATATGCGCTACCCAAAGCCTTTAGCGATTCTAGATCATATTCGCGTTGGGCTCTCAATTGTTGTTCGTAAGCTGCTGCCAATATAGCCTCGGCTGCATTGATTTGCTGTTTTTGTTGTTCTTTTTGTTCTTCTTGCTGTTTATTGAAGGCTTCTATATCACGTTGTAGTTTTTGTTGTTGACGTTCCAAGTCATTTTTTACCTATGCCAGAATAACATAAGCCATTAAATAAAAATAAAGTTAACCCTTAATTGACTCGTTCAACTCACCTGCTCCAGAGAAGAAATTTCCGCTACGTTTAAAGGCGAATTTAATGGCAGCGAATTTGTACTATTCCCGCTGCTTATATTTTGCTCTAATTTGCGTTTGCGAGCCTCGCGATTTATCCCACGTTTGCCACGAGACTGAGCGTGATTGCCAGCTATACCATCAGTGCAGCCGTGCACCATTCGCATGTGTCGTACTAACTTCTGGTAGTGGCGAGAGGCATACAAACATAATTTGCATTTATTAATAACAATTTTCTCGCCGTGAACATCGCGCAAATGAGTCAAATGGTAGCGTGGATTTTGGGTAAAATAGGTACAATAGTTGCAGCTGTAGTTGCGTTTTATTTTGCATTGCGGCAAAGCCTCGTCTTTAAGTTCTAAGGCAGCAGCTGACTGTGCCGAATGCTGTTGTTGGCGTTGTTGATTTTGATGCTGATGCTGCTGTTGCTGTTGCTGTTGTTGTTGTTGTTGTTGCTGTAGAATTTGCTGATTCTGTGCTTCTTGAGCGGCTCGCTTGATACGTTCAAATTGTTGCTCCAAAAGTAAAGTACTCTGAATGGGGCTCGCACTTTGATGGAGACTTTGTGCCGCTGGTCCCGCGCTTACGGGACCACCCGTTTGATCTAAATATAATTGATTACCACTAACAACACTGCGTACTATTAACGTATCTCCGGAACGCTGTACCATAGATGGCAGCTCCATTTTTAGAGGAAACTTTAACTCTTACGCAAATTAGCTTCGAATTTTTACGATCCCCTTCGAAGAGATCTTTCTAGAATGAAAATGAAAGAAAAATTATAAATATTTTCCATTATCTTCGTGTACAAAAATTTTATTACAATATTCCTCTCTCTCAGCTCTGCCTTAATTCGGTATAAAGCTTCTTAAAAACTGGTTAACATTTCTTTGAAAATAATTTTGTGATTTGTAAAGAAAAAAATCTTTTGCTGATGTCATGGTCATGGCCGAGTTGATGAGTTTTCGAAAAGAAAAAGTTTTTCTGTGCTTGGGTTTGTTTTCTCTCTTTTCACTCAAGTAAACGTATAATTTCCAACAAGTGTTTAAAAACTATTAATACATGGATGGATAATTAATGCATTTCAACAGGAAATTAAACCGAATTAGAATAATTTAGAGTTCGCGGCAAACAGATTCGGAGAATCGATACATAGATTAATAGCTATTGGAAAAATGTACAGCAGATGTAGTCTTAAATTTCTACACGCAATTTGTCCAAACTGTTTGACCAACATTTTTCTGTTCTTGTTTACCGGTTACCGGTTGTTGGAATTCGATAAAATTCAAATAATCTTTGATTATATTGACCAGTTTGGCTTTGGAGTTCCAACGATTTTGTAATTTCTTGTTTGCAAGAATGATGCAAGCGTTGGTCCGAATTTAACCAAACTAGCGCCTATGGTTTGAATGGCTTCTTCATTCGTATTAGGCAGAATCCTGCATCGGGTTGATGCAACCCTTGCTTAGCCAACTATGGTTCAACAAAACGAAGAATTCGGAAGAATTTTCATTGGCCAATCGACATGTCTATATATGGCAGGAATTTGTATATGCGTTCTTAAGATGGAAGATGGCGACGATTTTTTCTTCCCTTCATCAAATTTCAAATTTTTCTCTCTCAGGTTCAACTTAACAAATGTTTTGCATTTGTTCTCTTCAAATCACTTTATCCTTGACATTAGCGTAGTACTTCTAACATAACAACAACAATAATAATTGCAGTTTAAAGTCTATAGTGACTTAGTTGGCTGAGGTGTGCCGATAATTGGACAAGAAAAAGAAACAAGTGACAATATTATGTTCGGCTGTGGCCGAATGCGCTACATTCCTCAAGACAAAAAAAAAAAAAAGGGAAAAGTAGGGCAAATTGTTATCGTATATCTATATAGTTCGGGAATAATTAGCAAAAAAAATATGGTTTTTGATTTTGAGGGAGAAGGTGCTCTCAGATTACGTTAGAGTGTGCGAATGTTTTTATACCGAGTTGACCTATTCTGGATAACAATCTGCGTGCAAGAACTTTCAATGTTCGTGTCGATATCTTCATTTGTTCGGCCGAGACAACGTTTAACATGGACTTTACGCAGGCAGACAGGCAGGACAGATGGACATGCTTAAATCAAGAACTTTGAACCTGACAATCTTCATTCTTGCGATCAGGAAAATGTTCAGCATAGACATTACATTAGCGGACAGCGCTGTGAGGTCTCCGAAGCTTCGCTCTGGGTGCTGCTAACTATATGTGTACACGTGTGCGACAAAACGAATACACACTCCAGCCTTTGGTAATGGGTATAAAGAAAAAAATAAGGAGTTTGGTTCATTGGTTGGCCAATGTAAACTAGAGTTGAAAGCAATGAAAAAGCGACACCTAATTAAAAAACAATTATATGAGAAAAACGATTTAATGAAAGCAATTTTATAATTGTAAGGACTGAGCATTTCAGTAAAAAAATCGAGGATTAAAAATATCGAAATTTATACCGCGTAGAAAGAGATACCGGGTTTTCGATTAGATTTCGCCCGCCTAGCAGAGAATTGCGCGCTCGATATAAGTGGCCAATCGGCCTTGCTCCAGGGCACGGAATTTTACTAATACCCGACGCTTAACACAATTTCTTAACCGCGACAGTAATTCACGGACACGGGAATAATTCCACTTTCTGTTTTGTTACGACTTTATTCGTAACTTGACAGAAAAGGGAAAAAATCGGTTAAAGACATCCGTTATTTTGCAAAGGAATTCATTACTTGTTTATTTTATCTCAAAATAGTTAGTTGAGTATGAGGTATGCGGCTCGCATCTAGGTATGGATATTTGCGAAGAATAAGAAACCATGGTGTGCAAGGAACAAAGCACTTTTAGCCTTTTGTTTCTTACATTTCATTACCTATCTCCCATCTACTTGCTGTGTAAGTAAGATTTTCTTCGGAAGAAAATTCATTTGAAGATGGAATCCAGTGTAGAAAGACAGTTCCGAAAATGCTCAAGATGCGGTACGATATAATGAATGACAATAAATTTCGTAAAAATTTGAAGATTAGATCTTTGTGTCTTGATGTGGGTTGGCGCCAAAGATGAGAGTCGAAAAGGAGAAAGTTAACAGTGGGAATTAGGCTAATTAAACAGCCGCATCTGAGCGAAAGTAATACCGAGATGGATAGATAAAGGAAACAGGAAAAATTACTTAATAAACGTCATACTAATTAAGAGATTAACTTCACAGCTTAATTTACGATTGAGTGAGAGGGAGTATTAAGAGAATAAATTAACTGCGCTTTAAACAGCTGAAATCAACCATCAATAAATGTAACAACGCATACTTGAACTGAACTGACATAACTTGTTCCTACTTCCCGATTACATCGGTTACATATGTCACAACGCACCGTTTGCGAGACAGCAGTGCAAATAACTTTCGAATTGCGTATGTTTCCTTGAGGTAATGGATTCCGAAAATTTATCTCAAGGCAAGCGTTAGTTTTTTTATCTGTTTTTAAAAACAATTTTCTAAGACATGAAAATTAAAGTTTTTATGTGAGAAAGTTGTCCTTAAAGATTTCTTTAATAATCGCATGAAATTAATTTTAAAAAATATTGTGGGTGAGAAGAATGAAGTCCAATAACCTTCTTGCTTGTATGGTAAGCTTTTACATATGTTTTTTAATTATCGCAAACAAAAACTGTTTGCTTTTCCTACTTCTTCTTCTTTATGTAAAGTAGAGAAGATCAGGCCTTCGTATCTGTTCAAACAAACAGTGTGAACTTCAATGGCACATTTTATAACGCGGGGTCATGCATCCTTGCAAAAGCAGATATTTTAATTATAAAAAAGTATTCTTTTTTGTTTTTGCTTTTGTTTCTGTTTTTTTTTTTTTTTTTTTTTATAAACATATTCTTATACGCATGTTAGTCCAATTAAAAGACAACACATTTACTTTTATACGTTTAGACTTTGTTTGTTTGGCTTAGCATATGTTAAAAGTTTTGAAGAGTGACACTAAGTGCTTTGTACCTATAAAAGCATTTTTTTTTTCATGGATTTATGTTTCCTACCAAAGATTTACGCCCCACATTATTATCCCCTATATTAAAGCGTCGTTCATCATTTCCATCTTTTCATTACTTTGGTGCTGTAACGAAATGTTTTTCTGGTCTCGAATGTCTATTCACTTTAAGTGGTAATTTGTCATTGTTAGTCAGTGTATGCTAATGTCATGGTAATTTGGCTCATACTGATGCTGATGGTTGTTAAGCTCGCTTAAATGCGTAATGAGAGGGTGATTTTAAGCCCCGAAAGAAGAAGAAGAAGAAAGAAAATCTCACTTGAATAACATTGACCTCAAAATTCAAAATGTTAAGAAAATTAACCTTAACAAAAAAAAAAAAAAAAATAAATAAATAAAACATTATAGTTGGCTATGACCCACCCTACCTTGCTATTTACTTAACACAGTTATTTATATGATGGTTTTTCAAAATGAGTCTTTAGATGGGAAGTGATTGAAAAAGTGGTCCGATCTAAGCCATTTTCGATAGCGTTCGTCCGCGAAGCGAAAAACGTTGCCTTGGTGTTCCAAACTTCGTTAAGGGATTTCAAAAATTGCTGCTTGTAGATTGTGGATACCTGGACAGTTAGACAGACAGACAGACAGACGTGGAAATATTTACAAAATTTCATCCTGTAGGCTTAACTTAAGAAACCAAGATGAACAGACGGACGGACCAGCTTAAAAAAAGCGATTCGGATCGATATAATAAAAGATGGCAATATGTCAATCTCTCCTGGGTATTGTGTACTTGTGCATAAACTTAATACACCCTTGCGCCATGGATGATATACGATGGAAGGAAAAAGCAAAATAAAATAAAATAAACTTTTTAATATTTGAAGAAAAGTAAGTTGACAAATACTTTTCACTTTTATGCAAAGGTTTCTAAAATAGCCTCTATTTTGATACGATCTAAAGTTGGGATATGTGTGAAGCACGGCGATGATGCTATTAGTTATTAATTCGTCATGGGTATTAAATCATAATAAACACTAATTTAATAATCAATAAAATTTCAAATTAAATATGGGCATAAATTATTTCTCATTTTCTAGCATTTGTGCACGTATAAATAAATATATATATATATATATATATATATATCTTTGTAGGGTAGAGCAACACATCAACACATTCATAAATTTGCCATAAATTATGCTTTGATTACGTTGAACTATCAGAGCATTCATTACATGGGCAAAGCAAGTTGCAATTGGTTTTACTACGAAGCGAATAAATCATTACTTTGATGAAGCGTTTATTCCACTGGATGTTATGGTTAGCATTCTAAAAAAAAAAAACAAGAAAACACAGTGAACACGATTTGTCATTATGTGTGTGATGGCTACGAGTTTTCCAAAAAACGCAAGCGTATATAAAATTTTAACATGATTTAGTTTTTAAGACCAATTTTGCTATTTTTAGACGTTTTTAAACGTCCGTATGTCTTAGCGAGAAATTTAAGAAATCTTTTATCGACTTTTCAATTTGCACATTGGACGCCATACAAAAGTATCTCTTCCTTTGAGAAATTAGTGATTTTACAGCACTGAGAACATAATTAAGGACACTTCAGGTCACAATTGTCTGGCAAAGTATTGCATTAAACAATGCTTTGTTAATTGTATAAAGCGCTACTTTCAGAGAAAGCAGTGCTCTTTCTTGTTTTAGGAAGGAAAACTCTCTCTCTCTCTTTCTCGTAACAAAACTTTTCAATATCAATTTTCTTATAAAAAACTGTACTATGTTCGTAGTACAAGTAAAGTAAATAAATGTCTTGTGATTTGTAAGTTCAGTCCGATGTTGCCCAGGCTAAGGCTGCTAGCGGCCGGCCTTTCAGATTATGTTTACAATGGATGTCCGCTAAAAGTGTGACATGAGCTTTCAAAGAAAAACAAACAAAACGTTCCACGCGTTCGCTTTGTGTGTTTGCGATGGCACACATCTACTAAGCAACTCGGCAACTCCCTCCCTATATCTCTTTCTTTCACCATTTCCTTCGAACCATCACCATAACATAGGTATAAAGAGACATCACCTAACCGATTCGTTATATATAACGAAAAAATCTAAACATTCTGCGATTATTTTTCAACCGAGTTCGAGGAAAGTTTTAACATAAACTGGGCTTCGTTTTTAATACGACTCGCTATCAGTTGTAAGCTTGTACAACTATTTTTATAGCTTCTTTTGCTGTAGGTGCATTCCAGTGTTATGGAAATCATTTGATTTATTTAGGTGGCAATGTTCACCTTTCTATATTAATTCTTAAACTTGGCTAAATTGAAGAATTATTTTGTAGTGATTAAGATTTGAACAGCGAATGCTTACTTGTGTAAAGACAACCATCACAATGCTATATGTCTTGGCACGAAAACTTATCGCTTCATTTCTTATTTATCAAAGGCGGATGTCGTCCATTTTCCAACTTGATCCTTGGAATTTATGTTTCGTCGGGATGGAGAAATGAGGAATCGTTTTTTCTAAACGCATCGTTGATACCACGCATGTTTTTCTTTTCAATTTACATCCAAGTCGTGAGTAAGTTTGTAAGAGGATTGTCGCGGGCAACCTTTCTACCACAATACCATTCTACAAAATAAATATTCCCTTTTACAGCAAACTGTTTCGCAACGAGCGTACTGTTTGTAAGTGTGGCTGTGACGGCGGGAAATGCAATCTGAACTTAACCTGCATCCGGTCCGCGGAACTTAATGTTCTCTTCTTGAGCTGATATTCAACTTTTTTAATGTTTCACAAAATCAAAAAAAAAAAAAAAGGCTCTAATTTTCGTTATTAAATTTCTATTATTTACTTACGAAATATTCACGAAATTATTAAAAGCATAGTAACGCGTGAGGAGAGGTTCGCTTTCACGTCGCTGGTGGCATTTTTATTAGTTACATTAAAATAAAACACAAGTAAAATTTTTAAGCTTATGTTTGTTTTATTTTGCACTGTACACATTCCACGCACACACAAAGTATATTTCCTGCATACATCCGTTTCCTTTTCCGGTTTACTTATACCATCAACCATCAATGGGTAAATATGCAGACCAGCCAAACTACGTGTCATCAGGCAAGTTAAGTCAATTTTTATTTCACTCTTTTTATGTATGTATGTATGTGCATAAAAGTTAAAATCCATCTTATGCTTTTTTAATGTCCTGCTGTTGTTAATCATTTTTTTTTTTAAGTTTGGTGGAAGCTTACATTAGTTACATTTTCGTTACCGTTACAACTAAACGTTTCATTATCCAGGAAACTTAAAAAAATTAAACGAGTTTTTCGCAAATTTATCGTTTCGATAAACATTAGCTTTGATCGATTATATGCCCCGAGAAGATTCGGATGTCCCTTAATTGCACATCACTTCGAGTGTTTTATTAATGGGAAGATTGCTTTAGACAATCGACAGCTGTTCGATGTGAGCTTAAATTTGAAGAAAATTGCTCTCGTTTGAGTAACACCCTTGAGAAACAAAAGTGACTGCAAACTGTTCACGTACTGTGACGGTAAGGATTACAAGCTGACCTCTACTAAGAAGCTATTAAAGCTGGGCGTGTCAATAGACATTTTGATGCTCCTGTTAACTGTTGGCGTTACATTTTAAATCGGCATCGGCAATAGCTGGTATGTTACTGACAACTATGTTTACAAATTTTCAATTTGTTGTTACTTTTTATTTTTACTTCGGTTTATGCCAGTCTTTTTGTACCCTGCGCCACTTATGGTAAAAGGGTTTCTTAAATTTACACAGATGCGTGCGGAGCATCGATCAGAACCATTTTCTGATCGGTTCAAAATTGTCTGTCCGTCTTATTTTTTTGCGTTCAACTTACAGGCCGGAATTTTTCGGATATTTTGGTGAAATCTGGCTTCTTTTGACGCAAGGACGAAGGCTGTTGAAAATGGTTTGTGGCGGGTCACTTTTTCGATCACTTCCCATATAAATAAAGTTGAAAAGTCATCATATGAGTAATTGTAAGGTAGTGTAGGATTTATTAACCTAAATAATAAGTTTTCTATTTCATATTTCTGCGAGCAGTAGGCATTCGGCATTGACAGAGGGAAAGACGCCATATATACATATATTTGTCACTTTTAGTGTTTTAGTAAATAATTAGCATATCCGAAGATTCGTATTTAGTGTGTCTAAGTCTACTGACCTCTTGAAAATACGTGTAGAAAATAATATCCATAGAACCTTCAGTCTTATTGGCTAAATGACTGGAATAGCCATCTAGTCTATATCTCTCAAAAAAAAAAAAAAAAGAAGTCCGATGGTCTTGGTTGCTGGTGCTCATCTTTCTTTAGTCCTAGAATTTATTTCTATGGTCTAAATAAATGACACTAATAATTATTGCATATCTTTCCTCCAAACACGACCTATGACAATAACATGTGTTGTGGCGAAAAATCATAGCTTTAGACGAGAAGCGCAGATTGGCCTCTTTGCTAGTTGAGGAAAGATCCTCAAGCTCGCTTAAGATATGGCAAAACCAAACAAGCGGCAAATTTCCTTCAACTTAGCTTGTTATGGGGTTGTCCGAACCTAAAAGTATGTTGAACGAAATTCTTCAACAATACTGGTGGCTGCCCTAAATCAGGGTTGGAAAAGGCGCAGAACAGTCTTTAAGCCTCCCTTTCCTTTCAGATAATTTTTTGTAATTATCCTTTTTCGACGTCATAAATATAATTACAATTACATAACGCAATTAAATGATATGCGCTTTGTATCAGGACGAAGGGTAGAGACATGTCGTCTTTGTGACGTTGCACCTCATTCGATTTCTTTTATTTATTTTCTGCACGTACGGCACAATCAGCTTTTTCATGCACCCTTAATTGAAGACATTCCACTTGCTTTTGAAGTTTGCACTCGTACGTCATTAGTCGACGACTAATAACGGCGCAACAACTCATCAGGAGTCGATACTCCGTTATTGTTAGTTACTACTACTTTGTAGTCCACAAAAACACTTGTAATTGATTACATTTCTCGGCTGATTACTTTCTACTGTGATATGACATGTATTATATCACCCAGAGATGAGGACATATTCACATCGTCTTCTTGTTTGCATTAGAGATAAGTTTGTCGATGCGTTCCTCTAACCTTATGTGGAAACTCAAAGGTTGACACATTAATTGCTGGCTGGCCCTAGAATTGAGGCAATCATGAAAATAAGCAAAGTGTTTGCGATATTTTTTTCAGTTGAGAGCTCAGTGCACCGCGTCCAGCATTTGAGAAAGCTTTGGGTTGTTGTTTTTGTTTTTAGTTTGCAACTAACTTTATTTATTACAAAAATTGCTTAGAGAAGAATATTTTAAAATTTTTATATACTTGTTGTTTGCTCAAAATAGTTATCTTAAAAAGTTTAAAGAAAATCTTTGAATACATTGCGTC
The DNA here is from genome assembly GCA_000688735.1 of Glossina austeni. Lineage (NCBI taxonomy): Eukaryota > Metazoa > Arthropoda > Insecta > Diptera > Glossinidae > Glossina > Glossina austeni. The sequence continues at coordinate 458,683 of KK502604.1, forward strand.
TGATGTACTTACTTAGCTTAGTTTATTGGTCTCATGTGCAAGCTGCAAGAAAGAATATAATAACAAGATATAATTAGAATAAAATAATAACCAAATTAAATTTAAAATAACACATAATGATAATAATTATTAAAAAAATGTTTTCTTGTTTTTTCTTTTTAATAAATAAAAAGTAATTCCGCAGTCATTTTTTATTCAAGGGAACGAAAAAATCTCATTAAACCACTATTAGCTTTATTATTATTATAATGCATATCGCATAAATTTCACATACACCTACACAAGCGCAGGATTATGCATTTAGTTGTAAAACCTTAAAGGAAAAGTAAAAACCGGAATCCTACTACACATATACACATACGAAAAGGTAAATATGTGGGTAAATAAAACCAGATTATTAACAGCCTCATGGAACTTGTGCTGCTTCATGACACTTAAGTTAAAAAACACTTAAACACACACACACACACACACACACGCGAACACACACGCACGTAAACCAACATAAAAGAGGAAGAAACATAGAAACAAACCACGTTTAGAAATTTTCATATGTGTGTGTATTGTCTCTACTTCTGTAAGCATGTATCTGTAGAGAAAAGTGAAAAAAAAGAAGTGACGTTATAAACCACAAAAACAATAAAAATACACAAAGACAATAACCTCTAAGAGGATTCTAATACCTGCTTATATGTACGCTTTAAATCCCAAACCAATATATATATATATACACACACACGCACACGTACACACTTTTGTTAAAGCTAAGCAATTGCTTTAAGTAAACCGCAAAACCCGTACACACACACACACACAGAGGGCCGTTTACGTTACTATTCAACCCTCAATCGCTTGGAAAAACTGCAACAGTGTACGTCGACAAAGCTAATGCTATAAAACACCCATAGCATGGGTATGTTAAATAAAAATAAAAATGCAGTTGGATAAGATTCATGTACTCTCTCTCTCTCTCTCTCTCTCTCTCTCTCTCTCTTACCCTCTTCATTAAATGATGGGTGTATGTGAAAAAAGAACGAAAGCATCGAAATATTGTCCGTGTTGTTGGTTAACAAAACAATACAATACAATTTAAACATACACCGGCACACGGTAAAACATTTACAAGCGTTCTCTTGCAAATAAACATTCATTTCATTAGAGACTTTTTTTTTGCTTCAATGTAGATGCGCGTGGGTGCACTTTGTTCTATACTGTTCAATACATCCACCACCTCTTTTATTTCTTTTTTCCTTCTTCTTCTTCTTCTCCTTCGCTTACATTTGCCCGCATAGTTCTTCGAATAACTTAACACTCTCACTGTCCAACAACAACTGAAATTTAGTCATGCAATGAAAATGCCAATAAAAGAAGTCACCTAATGATAAAGAATTTTACCAAAACATATCTTATTTTGATGTTCCACTAACTAACATTTGCCATAACATGCTTAAGTTTGATGCATGTGCTGTGCTGTGCTGTGCTGTGCTGTGCTGTGCTGCGAACCATTAAGAAAAAAACTAATACTCTTTCGGAATGTTGTAACAGCATCAAAGAATGGTTTGAAGCTCAACAAAAATTGTGCTGCGTTCATAGTTATAGAAGACATTCATAGTAATAATATTTTGCTTACAGAGAGAGAAATACTGTCTTCTTTTCAATGACATTTTACAGAGAAGAGAGTAGAAGAGAATTTTTTGTTTGAAAAGTCCTTTTAAAGAGCGAGCTATTGAAACATGCGATGGTTACAGAAAGATGGTAGAGCTGTTATTTAAGAGACATGTGAACATATGGAAAACTACCTATGTACATAGATATAGGAAAAAGCAGTAGTTGTTGTTTTTCCTTTTCTTTAACAATTTGTAATTTGAACATATGGATTAAAAAAGTGAGTTATATTCTTATTTTAGCAGTAAAGTGATTCGTTTCAATTGAAATTTAAATAGCTTCGCATGCAAATCTTTTCTCATTTTGTCACATCATTATGTTACATTTTTTCGTCCTTAATATTTATTTACTTTCCCCGAATACGCCTATCGAACTCAGGATAGTGCGCGAATGTTTCTTAGATGCCTCTCTATGCGCTAGAGACCCTTGTAATGTAAGTGCTCGGTGCTTCAGTGCTTCATGGACGAATTTGGGAACGCGCTTTTAGAGCTGCGACATGCTATGCCAGCTAACATATTTTTTTAGCTTCATATGTTTCCACAATAATAGCTATCTGCCTGAATTACACAGTAGATCTTATCGGCCAAAAGCTTTGTATAACGTAATTGTGGGAAATCCTTACTGAAAGATAATTCTTAAGGTATGGTTTTCGCATATAACCAACACTTACACTTCCTTTCAGTTTATATGACTTTGTCCAAAACTTTAAAAAGACACATTCAGTTTGGATTATATTTGTGGACATCGAACAATCTTGCTTTTCTTTTTCGCACCTTTTTGTTACGTACTCGGCTACCCATGCTCGTCATCTCGTCACTGTTCTTACTTACTTACTGCGATTTGCTTTCATCGTTTACATTTTAATTAGTTTTTTGTCCGAAAATATGATAGACATTTGAAAATTTTACTAAAATAAAATGACATCATGAGACAGCAACCTTTAATTTAATAAAGATATGTCAGAATACTTAGTTCGGTTTTGTACAAAAACGGACGACATCAAATGCAGCTGTCGCCTTAGCAACATGTTGTAATTTCTGCTTCTCTATTGTTCTACAATGAAAACTGAAGCACATTTCTACGGTCATTAAATGTGATCCTATTAAATTCTTTAATTCTCACTCTATTAAACATGATTTGGGTAATAGTTCGCACTTACTGCTCTTACATTAACTCTATATCAAATTAATTACTTTGGATATATTTTTTTCGTGAGTTACATGGCAACTACATATTTAGAAATAACAGCTTCAAGTGACAAAGTAATTCATAAGAATTACAATTTTGTTATTATGGGCCTGCATGGCAGGCAGCCAATTAAAACCACTTTTGCACGGAAAGTTTCCGTGACTCTTTCATTACTTTTTTTTATGACTAGTCACTCAGTCCATGTAACACGGTGACGGCCAGAAGGAGGAAAGAGTGAAGAAAGATATGGTGAGGTTGCCACAGCTTAGTGGATCTATAGTGTATCCAATCAGTAAGTGTATGTACCTCAGTATTATAGCTGCGACCAAAGTAAATTCTAATGCACTTACATTTGAACTCGCGAATACGGACTTGTTAGTCTTTGTTCTTACTTACTCGTCTACTCTTACGATAACTAAACATTACATACAAAGTCACAATTTTATGTTTGTTCTCAAATTTTTGGTCATATATAGTACATGTATATAAAAAAGAAACCCGAAAAGCGTAATAGTTCTCAGCCTTCAATTTCTATAGCTTGGATGACAAGCGAACTGGGCAATACGGCCAAAGCTGATTTAAAATTTCTCTGTGATCTCTGTATTTATTTGTTCAATTAAAGTTTAGGCAGAGAGCGGCGGCGAGCAAATGTTGAAAACAACATAATAAATCCAATATACCCGATGTTTTTAAAATGAGAACACTCTCGTCAATCCTGGATAATTTATGACCGTCAATCATATCTGCGGCCGGAAGAAAATTGGAGGAAATTGTTTTATGGAGTAAAGACAAATGAACATGTTGCAAACATTAGATGCGAACGAAAACGAAAACATTTTATTGCGTAACAATACGTATCACCGCTTACAGAGCAACACAGTTTCATATTTATGGTATTATGATTATGTAACATATCGAAAGCATAACATAAATACTCGCATTTAAGGTCACGTATTCGATGAGTAAAGTTTAATCTGAAATGATGGGGACATTTCTACAGAGATCATACTAAGTATTAGATGGTTAACTGGCACATTTTTGGTACTTAATGGTGGCAATGATGTCTGGACCGATTCGGGCAATTTTCATATTTCATATATCTAAAGCGATTGAAAGTGAAGAATGCCTACTTTTTCCGTCTACAAAAAGTCTTAAGATCGCTAAACCGATTTCAACTGCCAGATGGATAAACGAACGCCGCGAATAAATCACATCCGTTCTTAATGTTATATGAAAGACATGTGCAGTTCCTGCAGTTTCCTAATATAATACAATCTGTCGTCGCATTTTTTAAATTTTGTTTTTTTTTGTAAGAAAAGCCACACATACCCGCGTTATATAGCGAACATTAACTGTGCTTTGTGAGTGTGTGTTTTTTTCGCATGAATGACAATATTAACATTTTGCTACGGTTTGAGTGTGTTGTGTACATGAGCTTATACATCATCGAAACACGTCTGCTGCTGTGCACGCACGTTAATATTTACATAGGCGTATGAGATACTTTTTTAAGTGTGTTCTCTACATCAAAAGAAAATAGAAACAGACGTTATTTATGTGAAACGTAATGCTACATATATTGAGCGTATGTTTAAAGAATCAAGGTGAGCTTTGTTTGCACACACAACACGACAATCTATTACTTGTATAACTTATATGTTATTTGTCAAAGTTTCACAAAGCACAGAATTCTCATCGCAGATGGCAGGAATACGCATTTGATCGGCACGCAACTTGGTCTGGGGGATTTTTTTTTTTGTATAGGCATGTAGCGTGCTTATCAGGTCGGTGTGCCCGGATTCAGTCCCCAGTGTGCCGGCAGACCAATCCTGGTCGTAGCAGCAGTGAGTGCTCGGTAAAGGCATAACACTTGTGACGCTCTCACTTCTTTCCGTTCATCACCGTGTTTTACCAAAAACGGATACTTCCCAAGCGACTGGTTTTACAAAAAAACAAAAAAAAAAAAAAAAGGAAATCACCAGCGACTGCACAAGAACCCAGTTAAAATTATTGATCTTTCCATTTTTCAAAATTATTTGTTATCTCAAAGCTGCTGAGTTCTTAGTTTCGAGTTTCAAATCGAACTCAAACCTTTATTTTGTTTCTATGTGGAGTAAGTCGCAGTCATAGCTAGCAAACGACTTATATATAAACTGTAGTGTAAGCGAACGATTCTTAATGCAATGCATGCCATAACACACCCATAAAGTTTTATCATATGAAACCGGAACTCGTCCGTAGCTGTTGTGTCTGAAGTTGCGTTCTTTTCATAGTTTGGACACCTGTCAAAAATAAGCAGAGAATATCAAGAAAAGTAACACGAGATAATTTTTCACAAGACATCCGAACATCTATCCATACCGCAAAACAGGTTTGCGATGGTTCATTAGTTACACGAGATTGGGAAGTGCCAAGTGGTCCATGCGTCTTAACCATCAGACTTGGCGGTTATTACATATTTGCATCGATCGGGCACGTACTTGCTGAGCAATACTTCACTTCTTATGAAAATGGTTCGATAACTCGTCCGCTCGAAACAGCAACAATTTTTCTTGGGATGGCATTCGGAAATTGTCAGATAGATGGCAAAAATATACAGCTATATACATATATTTTCGGCACAAGAATTCCGGTTTCGTGTTTAAAAATCATTTTCAAGGCTTTTCGTAATTTCTCTGGGTTTTTATATAATAAAGGACATCTTAGGGGAATGAATTTCGATTTTGCATTTTAAGTTAATTCGTTTTTATGGAACGTTTGACATTTTCCAATGGATTCGATTCGTTATCGTCATGCATAAATATTTTTATAAAGTAAAAGGAAATGTAAAAGGAAAGCAAAAATACCTATTTACCGTTAGGTAAAATAAAATACTTAACAGATTTAAAATAATTTATGATTTTTCAAATATAATTTCTATACCTCTTGCTTGGCAATCTTTAGTATGTAAGTGGTGGTATCGATATTGTGCACGAAAGAAGAACAGAAGGACAAAAATTCTTGCAATTAAACTGCAATCAAGAGGGAAAACTGGAAAATATCGATATTTCTAAGAGGAATGAATTGACGTGAAAGCTAAACGAAAACACGGAGATACATATTTACATTTAAAGTTTTCATTTTGTTTTTTTTTTTTTTGTTTAATTTTTATTTTCGAAAGCTTTCTCCTTTTGCCTTGATCTCGTTCTTTGCCCACAGGTTATAATAAAATTTTATGTAATGACATCTTTTTTATATGTACTACTACTTACGTGCACCGTACTTCCTTTAAACATATGTCTGTACTTCCGTTGTGACTGTAGTAAGAGCAAAGCTTCGCAAGGAAGGCATTGTACTACAAAAATAACTAGAAAAATCATTGAGCATAAAACTAACAAAATGAAATGGCAACAGCAGCAATAACAAGCAGCATCAAACCGTAGGCAACGTACGAGTACGGGTACGAGTATGTGTACATGCATGAGAATGCACACATGCACGCAGCAAATACATTTTGCTACGGTAAATTAAGTACCATTAATGTTGTTGTTCTTCTTGTTGTTGTTTTGACGGTTATTATTGTTGTTATTTTTCTACTACTATTGTTGTTGTAAGTGGCATCAACTAAAACCTTATAGAGTGTTTTAAAGGCGTCAGATGGGACTCTTGTACACGTAACGAACGAGGAAAATAATAAAAAAGACAAGAAGGCCGCAGGAATTTTTATTCTTTTTTTTTGCCCCTTTTTTTATGGTTCTTACGGTTGGTTTTATACTAAGAGTTGTGTTAGGCTTTTTTTTCCTTTTTAATTTCTTCTGCAAATAAAATTTTATGTAGAGTTTTTATATTATGGGTTTAAACCTACGCTACGCTATACACGTACGATGATTGTTAAACATGGAACGTGGAATAACAAGTACCAACGGCGATGACAATAGTAATCGAGTAGAAAGAAGGCAGAAAAGAAAAAAAAAAATAAAACAAAATTTTCCCGATTTGAAAGAAATTTCTTCTTGTTATTCAATTTAGTTTTTCAGTTAATTTATTTGATTCATTTTTATGTATGTAAAAGTGCGAAAGAAATCTGTAGTTATTCCAGAGTTAATAGTAATAAGATGCTCACAGCACACATACATATTAAAGTAACGAAAGTTGTGCAACGAATGTTGTCATGGCCTCGGTAAGGGTTTGATCTAGATATCGGATGAATATCTGTTATGAGTCCTAAGTAATTAGGAGAAGTAGATTCAAATCCTTTTCGACGTTGTTTAACCCTTTGAGCTTCTATATCGACTATGGTTGGTTTTACCAACTATGTCAGCGCAGAGTTCAAATCATTAATCAAGGAGTTGGTGGTAAGCAAAGAAAAAAATTAGGTTTGCAAAGATTTAAGTTATTTAACTGTTGCCGATACGTTCGTGAACGCATTCGGTGCTTAAAGAGAAGTTAGCTAACCTGTACATGAGGTTAAATGGTTCCATGATCCAATCCTGATCAGGAATATATGCACAGTCTGGCTTTTATGTGAGGACAAAATGGGGAAACTGTCAGTTCGGTGATGCGTTTTTGTTGACTTAAGACCGACATTGTCGATATCTGTCATTAGGGAAAGGACATATTGCAGTTGTCTTCTTTCATCCGGTGCCAATGTGGTGTTGACTTTTGTGAAAATCAGTTATTGATTAAAATTGAAAGAAAAATATTCAGTTAAGCGTTGAACACGATGAAAACACATTTGCATCGTGCAGCCTGCATTCCTACGTCAAAATATGATATGGTTGTATGTGCTTGTATGCGGTTGAACATGAAACTTACGTTACAGTGCTGGAGTACAAACCATATAAAAAAAGGAAATATATCGCATAATGCACGTCGCGAGTGTGTTCATTCTGCTCGCAGATGCGCGAAAATTTGAATAAAACAAAAGTATTTATTTTACATGCAGTGAAATACGCGGCAAATTTTCAAACTATTGATTTTTACTTAATCGGCGGTTATTTGAATGAAAAAACAAAATTTTCAGTCGAAAAAAGCAATCTTTTATTAACAAAATAACGTTGCGAGTAACTTATTAAAAAGGTCTTATGTGAAAAATTGGAATGAAAGGAATGAAAATTATTAGAGTTACAGAACTCGATTAAATTTTCAAGCGTTCATACGACACTGCTGTGCAAACATGTTTCAACAATCAATTTTGGGGGTCATTTTAAATTTTGCCACGCCTACAATTACTTTCTTATATCACTCCTGACTCTCTAAGAGAGCATTTCTGCTGAGAAAAAATTTGATTTTCCAAAAAGTTTACAATGGCGTGGAGCCTAAATAAATCTTTGCATTTGTTCTCATCGCAAAGTATCCTCTCTATATAAGATACCGGTCAATGAACACGTTGGTCCATATATGATTTCGTCTGGACGCGCGGACAATGTAATAATAGTAGTGACATTTATACGTTCTCTAGAATCATATTTATTGATGTTTTGTGTCTTTGATTGTATATATGTTTTGCCATAATTTCGGAAAGTTTGACACGTTTTGTTTTGTCCTTAAAAAACTTGCCACGTATCGCATAAAATTTGTTCTTCGTTATTAAAAAAATGTCAAAATCGATGAAGCACTTGTTCTAAAATTGAGATAAGCGTTATGTCACGCCTCTTTTTGGAAATTCGTCACATGAATACCTGTAGGACTATGTAGGGTATTTAATGAAAGACCGTTGCCCACCATAGCGCTTTTATTTGTTAGATTATGAAAGCTATTAAATAAGTAAACGATTGGAGGGAAAAGGTTACACTGTTTACTTTCTTTTTATTTTATTCTTCAAGTAATTTCACAGAACAGGTAAAGCAACTAAAAATATACCAATCGCTCCTATGGCGTTTTACTGAGCTAGTGGTGTTTTTGCTGAGCTCTATATAGAGTGCGGAAAAATAGTTGAGCAACAAACGATGTAGAACGTATACAGACTCACTCACACTTAGGTGCATTTCCAAAAAAAAAACACGTGTTTTGTGTTTATGATTGGCACGACTGCTCTTACTTCAGAATCAACTCTGTATAAAGCTGCATTTGTACCGCGAATTCTATAGGGAGCGCGTGTAAAAGCAAAACTATTACCTTAGGTCAATTATTAAATGTTGTCATAGTGTTAGTATTGGATGTGAGAAGTTCCCGGGCCGGGGGCTGAACAGGATCGCTTTTAGTGAAAACCGTAAGGCCGTCACGTATTCAACTCTTGTAATACGGTTCGGATACGCATTAATTTGATTTAAAGATTTCTTACGTTTGTTTAATTAAATTTTCTTTAATGATTTCTCTGTTCGTCTTTAATTTATCTGTAACGTCAATTTACACAAATTGATTTCATTCTATTAGAAGATGTTTTCAATTAATTTTTTTTTTTTTAAATAAATAATTGCGAAAAAAAAACCTTAGTAATAATAATAAATGTTTTTCGTTAATAATACGCACTTCTGTACCCCTCAGGGACGAGGTTAGTTAACAATCTATATTATTATGATTAAATGCACATGCCGCAAGTAAACATGTTCCTACATATGCATAAATAGATATGCTTGATTTTATATTCCTAAACCGCTTCTCTATATACATATATATATATATATATATATATATATATAGATGAGAGATTCTGTCGTCACCGTCTCTTTCTCTTCAAGTTTATGCCATCACTTTTACGTGCTGTACCCATCAAATTAATGCGGTTGTTAATAAGTGCGACTGCGAGTGTGTGTGTGTCCATATGAGCGCGTGTGTTCGCTCATATGTGTGCATCTGTATTGCTTACAGCTTGATCTTGAACCAATTTATTAATGTTCTATGAGAGTGCTGTATAGATATTGAGTAAATAAATATATGTGGAGGTTATATACCAACAATAACAATAACAACAACAAAAACTGCAACTGCAAAGACCACAATAACAAACAAAAAAAAAAAGCATTTAAACGTCTTGGTTAGCGTGAACTTACGTATAAATATGCACACACAAACACACACACACACACACACGCAGATAGTGGAAAAGATATTTTGATTTGTTCAATTGAAAACAGATATCAATTCATTAATGTTTTGGTCGTTTTTATATTGTGGTTTGCTTTTGTGAAAATTTAAACATCAAATAATCTAAGGTTAAGCACTGTTACACATATCATACAAGCCGTATGGTCGTAACTTTTTTTAATCAATTTTTTTCCTTTTTTAAGACGTTCTTGAAATTATGGAAAATAATTTGAAATAATTTTCCAATTACGGAACACAGTCTGTGTTTTTCTAATCATGCAATTTTTTAATGCGCTGTTTCTGTTCTTTTTTTTTTATATAAATATATATATATTATTATATATATATATATATATATATGTCATCAGTTCCCTAAGGTCAAATGAGAAGCAATAAAAGGAAAAGACTGAGTGATTCAATGCTTTGCCATTGAAAACTTGAATCTCTCAATTAAGGATTCACATCGTCTTGGCAGTAGACTTTACCAAGATTTTTACAATTTGATGACTCAAATGCTTTGCCTTTTATTGTAAAAACTAAAAACTAAAAAAAAAAAAAAGAAAAAAACAAAAACAAAATTAAGGTCAAATCGATGTTATTGGCGTTTACAAAAGTTGTTTAGTTAGACTCACTTACTTACTTGCTGCACTTCTCTACTTAGTAAAGCCTAGTTTCAAATGACATTGCAAGAAAATGTGGTCGCACTTGAGTAGAGAATAAAGTAGAAAAAAAAAAATATGCAAAAAAAAAAAAACTAATAAGAAAGCTATAGTCGCCTTGGAGCGAATCTTTCGTATCCAAGTATAAAAGTATGCAAGAAGCAAACATTTGTTTATTTCTTCAAACGGTTTTTGGTTGATCGGATAGATTTTTACTATAAATTATCGATTATCACAAGATATTGGATTTTTCGATCATCTCCAAGCTTGGTTTCAGTTTCTTTGTCTATTGGTTGTCTGGCTGTAATGGTAGAATACTTATGCTCCAATTTGTCAAAGTGACCCGAATCACAGATATGCGCATTCACTGTTATGCCTAATCGCATCGTTTGTATTTATGACGATGCTGACCACGATGTGACTTTCAGTCACTTACCAGAATCATGGGAATACAATCTGACATAAACAAAGAATAGAAAATCGAAATTTAGGGGTGACTCAAAGAAGTATTAAGGTACCTTAAGCTTTTGTTGCTTTTGTTAGCTCTAGGAATGCCAGCACGAGGCAGACACGGGGATGAACAGTCGATTCAGAATTTTCTGCTTATAGATACACATTAAATATTGTACAAGATTTGTGATGCGTAAGCTAATGTAATTTCATTATCACAAATGGAGGAATGCTCCGCTTCATAATGTTACTGAGGGCGGAAACCAGGGGAAACTTTAATATTCTATAAATCGGATAACCCAGTTAATATATTCTCAGCACATTCAGTTCCTTTTGCTTTTTCAAGATAACCAAACATTCAGGGAATGTCCTCCATAGGTGTACCAAGATGATGATCAGAAAGAATTGGGGTAAGAGAGAGCTTCTATTAATTCCTGAAAATTCAACAGAGATATTCAAAACTTTCCGAAAAGTCTTGTATGCAGACGGCATAGGTAAGGGCACCGTTTTCCCGCCACCCAAAATGTCTTTAAAACAAAACCAAAACTTCACTTTGATCGCAGAACACATTGATCCAATTTGTATTATCACTAATCCGAGTACTCGTTTTTATAACGCACCGTACCAAGATGTGCTTCATAGACTCATAGCTGAAGATAAAACGAGTATCTTAGGCAGGACGTACTCAACTGACCGAAAGTTTGGGACAGAGGCGCGTTAAGCAATGGCGCATCTCATTGCAGAATAGTAACCGCAGTACTACGTGGGATAAATGACCGCCAGCCTGTGAGATTCATTGTGGTAGGACTGGTGAGGAAAACGAAAAGGATTAACTCTGACGTCACAATTTACGGTAAATTTATAAATATTTTGGCATTTGGTATTAATTGTTGAAAATTTGGAATTTATGTAAGCAAAAGAAGAAATTTAAGTTCATAGGTCATAAGATTCTCGAAGGGTGAATATGATCCGATTAGGGTTGAAGATTATATTCTTCTTCTTTTTAAGTTAAAAAAGAAAAGAAGCCAATAAAAGAACATTGAAAACTATCCAAGTCGAGATTATACCCCGAGCTTAAGTGTTCTCATGCTTCCAAATTGAAAGGCTTTCAATTAAGAAACAAGGAATACTTGAAATCAGTGATGTAAAGGATTTATAGCTTCAAAGTTTTTGAGACCGTAGCGTCGATAGTTTACACTCAATGCTCAGTGCTTGCTTGCTTTTTATTAAATCTTATAAAATCCTTTGGAAAATCAAGAGCCGCATATAAATAAACTTATAGAGCAGAAGTTATGCGTAAGCTTTCGCACGTTATAACAAAGTTATTATAACTTTTTAGAAGTATAACTATAACTAGTAACACCAAAAATAAAAAACTTGCAATAAGCAAAGTTTTGAGAAATTTGTCTGTCTATGTTGTTTGTAACAAATAGCCTCTGGTAATGGATGTCTTTGCTGCTTTTTTTTTCTATTATTTTTTTCATACACACGTATAAGTTTTTTCTAACATCAGTTTGGCACTAGTTAGTATTGACAGCTTATTGCAAGTCTAAATACGAATTGACGTTGACTTTGAAAATTTTTGCATCATTTCTTTGCAAGTTTTTGTGCCTGTGACAGGTGTGTTTTAGATTTATCAGATGTTTGTAACACGTGGAATTATCGAAGTCGAAGATTTCATAAAATGCATAAATCCACGGTCATCGCGAATATCGTTCGTAACTATATCCATTTCTATGAATGTCAGCCTATCGTTCAGTTAATATTATGATTACGATCTCCAAAGTCGGTTGAAAAAAAACGTTGTTGGTTTAAGCTGGAAAATTGGAAAAATCAGCGAAAGCGAGTCAAGGTTAACTGTTGAACTAACGATTACTAAGCTTTTTCTGGCTTGCAATCTCCTAGTGTTCCGATGCTTATGATCTCTAAGTTTGAGAGCAGGGCGCAAATCTATTTCCCGTTCTCTCTCGCTTTGGAGTCATTTATAACAATATATTTTTCTCTCTTGTACTAAATAATTTACTACAGACAGTAATTTACTAGCTTTCTACGTATATAAGGTCTGGCCTGACTTTGCTGACATTTAAATAAAACAAATGAAGTGATCCGTGGGATTTTAAACTTTGTCTTATTAAAACATGCGCGCCTATTTCGAAGAAGAAGAAGAAGCTGAATCGAATCAAGAGCCAAGAGTTTACTAAAATTATTGAAAATTCTTCATATAAGAAAGACGTAAAGCAAACAATATTTACTTCTTGCCATCATCTATGTTACAAAGTGCTGTCAAATCGTGGAAATATACATGTGATATGGTAGTACGGACAGCTCAGCAGTGCGATGGATAGCTTCCTATGGCGCAGGCGTCTCTTAACTTGGACAGCTATGGACAGCTCAACAGTACGATGAATAGCTTCCAGCTTCCTATGTCGCACGCGTCTCTTAACTTACTTGTTAACTTTGTTTCATCATCAGACTTAAGACATTCCATGATAGGATGACAATTTTTATGGCCATTAAATAATATGAAATAATGTATGCTTTCTTTCACAAAAAGCGTATAAGAACTTGTCAATAGATATTTCGTAAGGGGCTCGGTACTGTACTGTACTGTAGTCTCCTTTTAGCGTATTATACGAACACGATCATGATGATTTTTCCGTCGTGTTTACACGAATCTGCCCTACATGAAGCCGCGCTGTAGCGAGGGCTACTGCATACGTAATGCGTCAAGCAATTTAGGATCGATATATGAAGGGAATGGGTTTTTGCTTTCTCGTGCAATCAAATTTACTACGCAATGACATGTTTTTCTCTTTTCAAAATAATGTAAATTAACAAAAAACCTTTTATGGTTTGAGAAACAATCATAACCTACTCATGGCCTACTCGGCCACTCAGGCGGATTTGTTATAGGAAGAGACTTTACAACGTTAAAACATTTAGTTAATTGTAAAACAATGCAAATCATTGAAGAGCGTAAATATTTATTTAGGTTTCTAGTTTAATGCAAAAGTTGTAATAATGCCACCCTAGTTGAAGGCATTCCAATTTGATCGTTAGATATAGTTGATGTTGAATCGAGTCGTAACGATGCGGGTCTTGAAGAAAAAAAGAAGAAAAAGTCAAAAACCATGAGAAATAAAGATAGTGAGGCATATCTTGTACGGCCGCGCAAACACTATACACTGCAGTAGAAACCAGTCTGTAGCAAGCTTAAAAGCAACTCTTAATCGTTAGTTTAGCATTAAAACGATGAAGAAATAAATATGTTTGATATCAAACTTTAACTATCAAACAAGTTTAAGCCAAGTTTTATTAATACAACAACTGTGGCAACTTCAACTTGGCTAAAACTTGACTTTAAACGTTGACTTTGGTCCAAGGAGTCTCTCACAATTACAAATGACAAGCAAGCCGGTGAGAAAAAAGCAAAACCACGTTATGGCTGCGAACATACAAACACACACACACACAAATATCTGTGCTTAGTTTATTGCTGCTGAAGTAGTAGTAGTAGTAGTAGTAGTAGCGTGATAACCTTGACCTGGTTCTTGAAACGAAAACGAGACATGAAACATGCTCATAAATATGTTCATGCGGTGTATGCAATCCAATGCAACGCAATGCAATGCAATGCAATGCAGTAAATTTCAAAAGCGGTAAAAGCCATGCAATTTTTGTATGATAGTATGTGCCTGTATGTGTGTTTATATGCTTATGTATTTTTCTTATATAATGCAAGTCGCATAACTACTAAGCGCAACAAGTTTTATTATGTCTTGTTATGTTTGTTGATCGTTGCAGTCTTTAACATTGACAATGGTTACGCATGCGCGCAAATCATTTAAATTACTTGTTTTTAGTTTTTTAGTCGATTATCTATAATCATGGTAGCGAAGAGGGCGTTTGATTTTTCTTTTTCTTGTTTTCTTTTGTTTTGTTTTGTTTTTTGTTTTGTTGACGGTGTACACGTTTCTCTGTAACAAGATTATAAGTATGCCACCATATTAAATATGTGTGTGTGTGTGTGTGAGCATGCGACAGAAAGTGCGTGCATTAAATTGTAATTAATTTGTGGCTGTGTTTATTTCTCTCCACATACAACTAACCATGTAGTTAACTCATTGTTAATACCGTGTAACCATATGATTAAATATTTTGCGTATGAGGGCCAAGAGAGTATGAACAACAAAAATTTGTATCTTTTTAACTATTGTTTTACTTTTTAACCTTGGATTGTTGCTGTCTCTTTGTACGCGTATGTATATTGAGTGGATATTGTTCAGACCACGATACGGTCACAATCATTATATACATACATTATATAGTGGAGTATGAGTGACTAATTAATAATATTGCTATCGTCAATGCGTCGATGACGTCACTTTCTTATTTTGTACATACAAACAACATTCTCTAAAACATATGCATTTTGCATATTTAAATGTTTGCATTTGTTTGTTTTATATATACATATATATATATATATATATATATATATATATAGATATACAATAACATCATGTATGTGTAGTAAAGCAGTGAGTCGACCAGTCATCAGACAATATCGTGCCTTTACTGTGAAGGTCGAGGTTAATTGAGTTGTTTCATTTATAAATTTTCAATGCATGCATTGCACACATACTTATGCTTACGGATGTGTATGTAAAATTATGTGTTTAGTTATTTGTTTATTTAGATGTAAGTAACATTCTTAGTACATTTAGTCTCTCTTTTTTCTCTTCTGTACTTCAAACTATTTCTTATTATGGGTAAACTAATGGATGCTGTAATGAGAGAAGTTTCCTGATCAGGAAGCAATAAAGAACTATAATCTTTTTCTATATATATATATATATATATGTATATGTATTTTCTAACCAATGACACATATGGGATGTCACGTAAACATTTATAACACGCTGATGACGATGAGAAAGGAGTGGAGAAAGAGAAACTGATAGGGAGTGGCCGCAGTCTAGTGGATGTTTGATCAAGTGCTCAATGTTATGCCTTTACCGACTGAGCAATCACTACTGGCTATGACCAAAGAAAACTTTACTGCACTCGAGATTTTAACCCGCGAACACTAAACACTTAGTTCAGGCTGATGGAGACAAAATGAAACCACTAACTGATACAAAGCGCGTTTAACAAGTCACGAGATCGCTGAGAGATTAAATTGATCGAAGAATAAGAAGAAATTTTCTCCTGTAATTTGATTTAACCAAAAAAAAAAAAAACGAAATGACTTTCCGAACAACCCAATGTTAAACATGAAAAGCATTCTTCCGTCAGTGGGATCCATGTTATTTGGCATACGCGCTAGTGATGAATAAGAATTTTACGGGTCTCTTAATGGCCGGTGAAAGTTAACTACGACTTTTCGTTCAATCTGCCAGCAGTCACCTTAGCTACGAGCCCAAATGTGGTCATACCGCACTGGGATTTGAACCCGCTAACAATGGCTTGGTGGAGCGACTCTTGTCTATATAATTAACGATAATATTTGGAAATTTTCGTTATTTCAAGTAGTTTTGATTGTCTTTGGCGTAGTTGCGAACACAGTTCAATCTATGTCCAAGGTCGTCCACCAGGAACAACCCATATTTTCAATTTCCTAACCCAATTCTTTCGAGGACTTTGATAGAAGGGCGGGTGAGTGGACAGGATTATATTATTATTCAGAATGTATTTAAATTCAGGTGTGCGCAATGTCTTTGAAAGTTTTAAAGACGGAATGACGGCGATAAAGTATTCGTGAACGATATTAACACAAGAACATATCCCTTATTTGTAATTATAAAGGCATAGGCCAATCTAGTTACTCAAACGCACTTTCATCTAATTTTCACAAATGGACTTTGAAGAGTGTAAAATTTGTCTATAAGTCCGTTTTAATTGAAAGGCAGGAGTAAACTTGGACCAAAAACTTTGAAAAGTTTTTGGCAATAGCATGCAAAGTATATTTCTCTAGCTACATACGCAAAGTTTCTTCATACAACTTATCAATGCTATTGGATGTCGATAGAGTGTTTAGTGTTTCATTTTGAAAAACAATCAATAATTCAAAGACAAACGAAAAAAAATTAATACAATTTAGCCTTAATCGAGTCATATGATATCACAGGAAATGTATTAGATTTGACAAATTTTTATTGCTTTATATTATGTGTTCTCTTGCTCGCTGCAAGTAGCGGCCACTTCTGTTCACTTCTTCATTGGTAACATATTAGGAAATTTAAGAACTAAAAATAATTAGTTCTCGTCAGGTTAAATTAAAATGGCAGCGAAATCGGCCGATTGCTGCGTCCACAGTATAGCAGACACCGTTTCTAAAAGCTTTGCGCTTCCGCCCAAATTCATTGCGTATAACTACTTCCTCATCTTCGCTATCTGCTAATATTTGGATGCTATGCAAGTGTATGCGTACTATTCTACAACAACATAATGTGTACAACAACATTGCTTGATAACCAACGCAATTTTATATGACTGCTACAATGTGGCACAACGTGGCATTGTTATAATAAAAGACAGGCAAAGCATAGCAAGCAACAACTGAGTTACTCCTTTCGAGGAGCAGTATTTCGAAAAAGCATTCGGATTAAGAGGAAACATTAATGTTTTCCTTATTATTTTTTTGCACAAAAATTATTTTATTCAGTGTTGTAAGAGACGTTATGTGCTGCTTCAAATGGTTTTTCAATTTAATTTGAAGAAAATTTAAGGCCTTGAGTTTAAAATTGTATTTCATTTCAAAACATTGCGACAGCGAGACTAAGCTCGACCCTGAACAAGAACATACATTATGTGCTTCTGACAGCCATAAACGAACACACTTTAAAAGCATTTAAAAACTAATATATCACCAGTGAAATGTGCTGATGCTATGAATAAATCGGATATTTGTCGGGTGGTGGTTATATTTTTCTAAAGTCTTTTGCCCGAATTAGAGAAATGAGATGAAGTATGCAATTATTATAAGATAAGGGAGATGAAAAAGTTAACCCTAATTAATATAAATCATAAACATTCTCCGCCTTTACGCAATTCCAGCTGTGGTTGCCAACATTCAACCCAGCCAGGCAATCATTTGCTTATGTAATATTTACTAATGGCTTTGCTTAGGCTACCTTTTCTTTAACATCCCTTTGGACAGATCTCCGATAAAGGGCTCCTTCATTCAAACATGAAATTATGATGGCATAGCAAAATTTTAATGATTGTGTGTGTTGCGCGTGTCGTGCGTGTTGTGCGTGTTGTGCGTGTTCGACACTTGCAAATTATACGCTACATATATGTAGATGTACGCTTATGTGGGCTTATGTTTATTTTTTTTTAACGTCAAATTATTGCAGGCAGTGTTTACACGTTCGTTCTTTTCATTGTTTGTTTATATGATTTTTATTTCACATATACAATAAGCTTTCGCACACATGCATATACTGATTGGGCATAGCAACGCATTGAAGTTGCTATTAAAACGAGATAGGTCAGCTATGTTAATATGTTTGCCTAAATAAAATTGAAATTATGAGAGAAGAAATTAAGTCGCAGTCTTATGCACCTTTTATATCAATGAAGAGAAATTCAATTGAGGGAAAATAAATTTGACCTCAAAGTAAATAGATCCTCTTTGCAATATCTTAACACGTTCCTTTTGCACTTTACCTTCGCCTTATAGCGGCGTTCGAAAACGATATCCTTGATAAAAATCCTTGATGTCAATTTTTTCTTTTACACAAATTCAATGTGTAGCAAATTTGTGTTTAAACAAAAATTATAAAAAGATTTCTTGTTATACCCATCGCCGTAGGGTAGATGTATATTACTTTTAGTATACGGTTTGTAACATTCACAAATAAACATGAGATCCCCATAAAAAGTATTCATCAGTTGCAAAGTATAAATTGATTTAAGCATGAATTGTTTGCTGGCCAATGCGTTTACTCGCAAATCTCCCATGGGGGAAAATTGTGAACTTTTCGTAAACATATCCTTCATATGAGGAAATCTCTCATGAGAGAGAATAGTGAACTTTCTGTGGAAATAATTTTCATGCAGGGATTCATGATCGCTCAAGGGAAAGGACGCAAGCGATGGAGAAAGAGAAAAAGAGAGAGAGAGATAGAGTAACAAAAGAGAAAGAGACAGCATAAATCTATCTAGCTGATGTCTTCTGATTTTAAATTTGTTTAAACGAGATAAAAAACAGCAGCAAGGCTTGCATTCCACTGGACCAATATCAAGCAACACATTGAATAGACTTATGCAACGTCAAAGTACTTGAAAACAGCCTAAAATGAGAAGAACCCCTCATTTATTTCAATCACTAAGAACATTTTTATTTTTATATATTCTTTTATATTGAAGACGACGGGTATCCAACATTCGTTTCAAGGCGACTACAGATTTCTTATTTACTTTTAATTCTTTTTTTTTCTTCGTTTCTTCGGTTTTGCTACGCACAAGACGAAAGTTGTGAAAAAACAAAAGCTTTGGTAGACTTTGAAGAACCGTTTCGTGCCTCCTCCTCCCTTAAACATATGTGAAACTTTGGAAATATTCTTCACTCATAGTAAGGCGGGAGAGAGAAATGTAATAACTTGTAGGAAACACACCAACAACAACAACAGCAACAGCAATGTACGTATCGCTTGCTTCATATTCCCAAGCTTACAACGATGCTGAACGTAATCAATTCACTTAGCTAGTGTAGAATGCATATAATGAGGCCACTATAGCACCTTTTGCGAAATTACATCGCAAGAATATGTTTCGCTTGGTGCATTTTCTTTTTTCTTTACTCATTTTTAGAGCAGCCGTAAGCAAACATATGGTACAGCTATTGTTGTTGTTGTTGCTGCTGCTGCTGCTACTTGCTGCTGTTGGTTTTTTGTTCATAAAAAATGTGTTTCAATGCCATTCGTTTGGCATGCTGCAACCAAAAGTATACCTGAAATGAAACTTTTGGGCAAAATCTTGACAACAAATAATTAACGCAGTGCTACTACTTTGTAATAAAGATTTTCTTTGATTTTATATTTCTCTCTGACTGACACTCTATTCGTTCTTTGATTTACTTAATAGATGTTGAAGAATTTTTTAAAAATCCTTGTGTTAGTTTATTTCTCTTTTTCGTTACGCATCCTAGTTTCTTAACCGCAAGTTTTTTACATGTTTATAGCAATGAAAAGGGAGGCAATAAATGAATAAAGGCGTTTGTAAAGAAAACAAGCGAAAATGTTTTATACGCCTCGAGATTAATTTGTGATATCCATCATAGAAAATTAATATACTTTTGCAATTATTTCGTCGATTGAGAGCCATTTGCGTTCTGGTGGAACATCCTTTTTATTCGGATATCCGTGTATTGAGAATATATCTGTTAAGCTTATGTTTCTCATTTCAGTTTCTCTAGCAATTCTCAATTCAGCTTCAATAGCAGACGACAAAATGAATGTTCGGTTTTATTTTATGTCCGCTTTCCTCTCTGTACAATGTTTGCGGCAAGCATTCTCCTACTAAAAAAAGATATCGATTTCAAAGTTGGCACAAATAAAGTTTTTTCAGGGCAGACTGGCATTGCAAGCGGGCCAAGTCGGGCCCACAACAGAAACTGAGAACACCTCTGCTTTCTGGAGCTTTTGCTTGTTACTAACAACCTTCAGTAGACACATCCTAAGGGTTTTCACGCCTGTTCTGCAAAAATGGGAAAAATCACCCACTTTCGCCTAATATTATAAAGAAAGAAAATTGAAATTTTTTATTTTTTTTTTTTAGGATAAGGAGGTACGTGTAAAAAACGATTCGGTTGCAGTCAAACATAATTTTCATATGTTGTTCAACCTTTTCAGTAGTTTTTTCTTTTTTAAATAAGTTTTGTTTGCCATAAAATATTTCAAAAATGAGTTAATGCTAAAAAATTTATTTTCTTAAAAGGCAATAGAGAAAATGGAAATTTTGAGGATAGAATGACTTTTAAATACCAATCTTGAACAATAAATGATGCTTATAATCCCATCGCTTCAAAGCAAACCCCTCTTTCATCAGTTGAAGTGAATAAAAATGAAATATTTTCATTTCTCAAGTAATTTGTTGACTTCAAATTTTCGACTAAAAGTCTAGCTAAGCTTTGTAGGGTTCCTTTTTGCAACGGGTGACATACTAACTTGTACTGTCAATCTTACTCACTGAGCAGCAACTAATTACTGCTTAGTTTTGCCGGACGATTTTCAATATAAATGTGACGAGATCTCGAATGTCGTTAACACGACGATAAGTTCGATATGTCTTATCTTTTCGCTAGCGAAAACAAAATTCCATTTGCCTCTATTTACAATCTCCCACATAAAAAGCTAGGCTATGTTAACAAATAAAATTTGCTATAAACTTACTATTAATTAGAAATTGTAATAATAATCGGGAAATAAGTTCCATTATCTCATAATTATTTTTATTGTTCATCCACAAGCATAAATCAGTGCAGGAAACACAACATGCCCTGGCGTAAACAATCCGTTTTATAAAAGTAACGCAGCATGAAAGGGCAAAATGCGCTAATGACATGACACACATTTAACGGAACATATATCGAGAGCGACCTATTTGCTCGAGCTTTTTCATTATTAACATAAAACATTTGAGGAGCAAATGTATGCAGCACGAAATTTTGCCCACCTATTAAAGCAACCTGAGTACGGTTTAAGTTGATTTTAATATTTGACCGGCGAGAGGGAAAAAACATTTTTTTTCTGTCAGCCACTTTTTTGCTTGGGCTTGCTTTATATAGCAAAGGTTATATTCGAGAGTGTTACTGCGGCGGCTATCAAAATTTATAAACACTACGGCCAGAAAACATGGAGTTTCCTCTTATGACTAATGGCCGGTGCCAGCGCTAGAATACGGCTGTTAATTATAAAACTGGAAATTACTTTTAAAATATGTTTTTCTCCATATGTCAGTCGGGTAGGGGTATCTCTGCTTTTCCCGGAACCTGTTTGTTTCAAGTCGGGCTAACCAGAGAAATTTAGAAATGAAATTTTAACTTTTTGTCTAAAAATTTAAATGTTTTTCATAAGCATACCGCATCTTGAAAAGTGCTAAGAGAAAGAAACAAAGAAAAATATTCTATTTGCACTCATAACCAGCTACACACTTTGGTGTATGATGTATGGTTTGCATACCAGCATTATCAGCGACAAGCCAAATGGAATATATGCACAGGCACCTTAGCTTCAAAATATACATCATCATGAATATGTATAAAAAAAGGTTGTTAACAAAACACAAGAAAAAATGTTATAGTGGGACACAGCCCACCTTCAAATACCCTCCACCAGTTTGCTTAGTACAATTATTGATAAAATGACTTTTCGGGATAAGGACTTTTATGGTAAGTGATTGAAAAAGATGTCCGATCCGAACTATTTTGAATAGCTTTCGCCCTTTGGCCAAAACATGCAACGTGTGGTGTAAAAATTTCACCGAAATATTGAAAAAAGTACAAGAAAACAAGAAGTGCAGGCGGACAGACAAGCTAAGATAAATTTAGAATATTTCTAATACCAGGTAGGACTATGTCCTTCTGGTCTTGTGGGTGTTGCTCATAGCCATAATACGCGTAATATAGCTTTGCACCAAAGGTGTTGTAGGGTATAATATGCAAGTACATATGTAATCTGTGTATATGAAATGTAAAGAGACATACATTAGGAGTACATATGCACTGCTAAAATATGCATAAATATAAAATGTTAAAGTTATACGGGTTTGACAGAACACAGAAAGCATAGATGATATGTGTAATAGTTTCAAGCACTCATTGTTAACAATAGGTGACAACTTTTTATATTAAAAATACGTCCTTTTATGTAAACGAAAGTATGTATACTTGGAACAAAAAGGAAATATTAAATGTTTTAAAATGAAATTAAGTTTTCATATTTCTATCAATTTTTCTACGGCTAAGCCTTAAGTTGTGCTTCAGCATTTTGCGATTACATGTTTATTTAATCCTAACATTTCCACATATTCCGTAGGTGCGAATTTGTTCATGAGAATCTATTTTTTTTTTTTTTTTTTTTTTTAAGTACATATATATAGGTGTGTATATGAGAGGATATAAAAATAATACAAGTATGCATAAGGGTAAGCTTCGATGGGGTGGGTATGGAATGCACGCTGAAATGGTTACATTAAACTAACCGCGTAATTTTAATTTATGAGGTAAATAAATTTCTGTAGACTACTTTCAGGAGTTAATTTATATAGAATTTTGTGGTCGACAACATGGCGTGAAATAAAATAAGCAAACAAATGCCATCCATTAAGTTAAGAGTATAAAAATTTCAGTTCAGTTTTAAAAACTTAGGAGAATTTAAAGCTTCTTTTTTTAAGGAAAAAACTAAAAAAAATTATATTTTCTTTATTGCAACGCTTTTGTTCTTTTCTTTTTATTCATCTCTGCTGATAACTTTGTCTGTCTTGATGTACTTCTGTGAGTAATAAGAAAATAATCGAACGATGTACGTGCTGCAAACTTACTTAAGCTGCTTTATTTCCAGGGATTCGTGACTTTTTCGACCATGTATTTTACTATCTTTTTTTAATTAAAAAAAAAAATTAAAGTATTTGTCGTTGCCTGTGCTATTATTTGCGTGTTTTTTATTTCATCAAATAAAATGTTTTGAAAAAGTAACGTAAATTCTTACCGTTTAAATGACATAATTTAGTAGCATCTTTGTTGTTGTTATTGTAAGGTACGCTGCAAAAAAAAGAAAAGCAATATGTTAGCAATCAGTTGCCAAATATTTGTATTTATGTATTGTTATAAGAGAATTTAAAAAAAAAAAAAAATAAATAAATGATAAATAAATAAATAAATGAAAGGTAAAGATATGAAACGGATGCTGATGATGTCCACGTCGCTTGCGCTTTCGCGACATTAAAGGCCGTTTAATAAATCAAAAATAAGTTGAACTGTGACTGGAGACCAACCAAGATTCACAGTTCACTGTATTGGACACCTATAGAATTCATTCGCTTATCTTTTCTTTGACTCAGGAAGAAATCTTTAATTGTTTCTCTTATCTGGCCCTAAGATTAAAAGAAATCTTTGACTACAAAAAAAGACACATTAAGCTAAGCAAACATTGTTAGCACGACAAACCTATTGAGAAGGCATCGCAAGCGGAGAACAAATTGGATATAGAAACAAAAAGGAACAAAGAAGGGTTAGAAGATAAGAAATTTATATTTGACTGGGGGCGAATCTTGTACGCACACCAGCATTGAGTTTGTCGCGTTAATACCACAAAACTTCTAAAGCTCCTTAATACTGTTCTTGCAGTACCGATTTTATCCCACTGCAACGTGATAAGCTGGGATATGCAAATGGAGGGGTGCGTGTGTGAAAGTTATTATTACCAGATGAGTATCAAAGAGTTTTAGAAGTTTTAGTTAAATTACTAACGGGTTTTGTTTACAATAAAATGAAAAAAATTGAAAAATTATCACTTATGACGGTGTGCGACGGAGCCCATCTTCCCATCCCATTTCCCTTCTTCAGAGAATGTACAGAGTATCGTTTTCCATATGAGCAATAAAACGTAAAATAGTGAAGAAAGTGAAAATTTGTTTGTAAATTTGTGTGGGTCTGCCCGATTTGTTTCGTTTTTGTGCACACATGGTAGGGTTCTCCATGAAATTTTTCTGCATTTCATAACTTATGACAGATGAGCAAACGATTATAAAGTTTTGCTTACCGAAACAGATTTGATTTCATTTTGCATTTTACTGAGGGTGTGTCGTTCGACCGGTTTGGCTCATTTTCAATACCAACCTGCGTCCAAGAACTTCCAAATTTGAAGCCTATGTCTGATTGTTTGTTATCAGGAGAGTGTCAAACATATACTTTCACATATATACACAGACAGACAGACAGACAGACATAACTATTTCGATTCAAAGTTTGGGGCTGATCAATAGTATGTATATTTGCTTTGTGGGCACCCTGAAGCTTCTTTTCGGATGTTGCAAACATTATGACAAAACGAATATTACTCCACCCTTCGATAGCGGCTATAAAAAAGTAATCGGCTGAAATCAATTTTTTTAACGTTCATCGTTACATTCGTACATACTAATAATTAAAGAACAAAAGACGGTGAGCATCGCACATATCGTGTGCGCTATCAGACTTACAAACTCTTAAGTAATTGTCCAAATTAATTGGATTTTAAACTTGAAACTAGACTGTACGTTAGAAAAAATGAGCAAATTGTTCGATTTTTATTAATTAATGATGTAATTCAATGACTAATTGATTTTTGAATTGACTTTTACAAGAGAAGTAAAGAAAAATTGGTTTGCACATGTAACGCTTCACTTAACAAATTCTTAGGACAACAAATGACTGCATAAAGGACGACTATAGACGAATCCGTATGATTTTTAGATAGCATCAACATCTAAGCGAAATGTATCACAATTTCATAACATTGCAGCTATTACTTCATAAGCTGTAGTTGCGAGACGCTTTCATTCATCCATAGTGGCGACACCTTACGAACTTGTTGAGTGATGTCATATTTTCGCCTTAATAAAAAAATTCTTGGGATTTGAATACATTGACAAACAGAGAGATATTTCTTGATCTTGATTTCTTGATTCATATAAGGAGATGCCTAGATTCAAATATAGCGGTACAAGGATATGAATAGGAAAATGTTTTTTATTTATAACATGAATATAGATAGATAGATAGACTTACATACATAAATAGGTATGAATATCAATACATTATTAGCTATGAATGAATATGAATACATTCATATCTGTGAATGAATACGAATACATTCATAACTTTGAATGAATAGGATTACATTCCTGCGATGCGAGATAGATAGATATGAATATAAGTGCATTCATATCTGTGATATCAATATGTATATAATTCATATAAGATATGAATATGAACACTTACTTATACATAGATGGATAGATTTAAATAGATAAATAGCGTTCGCATTCGCAAACGCATTCATATCTTCGAGAGGAATATAATATAGGATATAAGATATGACATTGATATCTGTGATATAAGTACGAATAAGAAAAGATAGATAAATACATTCATATAGGTAGAGAGATATTAAGCTAACTGCTTTCATTCCTAACATATGAATTCATTTAGATACATAGATAGATTTAAATAGACAGAATAGGATTCGCATTCGCATTCGCATTCGCATTGGCAAACACATTCGTATCTAAGCGATATGAATATAATGTAAGATATAAGATATGAATACATTCATATCTGTAATATCAATAGAAAGGTTCGTTGTGTATGTGTGCACATGTGTCTGTGTGTTGAATGCGTGCAATGCCTTGCCAATAAGGAAACAGGATTTGAACCGAAATTTAAAAATTGTGTAAATTTCGCAATCAATCGTTTCATGCTTACATACATACATACATATATGTTTTTCTTTTTATTTTTGTTTGCTTAAATATTATTTCACTATATTTTATTTGCTTTTGCTTACAATCAATTTTGGCTTCATTTTATACTTCTTGGCATACAATTGCAAAAATTTTATTTATGCTTGTGAGTATTTTCCCAATCAAGTCAAATATTGTTTGATAAATGATTTCCAAATAATAAACAAATTTTTGCTGTTGTTGTTATTGACCATCTCTTCCAAATATCAATATGCACTTACATACAACATATAACAATAACACAGCCATGATATTCTCATATGCACTCTATTAAGTTCATAAATCATTCTTATTGCAGAAATGGCTTTTAGTTCGGATTTTGTTTTTTCTTCGAGTTATGAATACAAGCATTTAAAGGGCAATAACTGTTGTTGGCCTTAGACACCCACATATGCAACAATTTGTGTAAGTGAATGCATGAATGCTGCCTGGAAATGGGGCGTGTGGTATAGTGGCGCAGTGTAGTGATAATGGCAGACAAAATTATTATTTACTTACACTTGCCGCTTAGTATCACTTGAATTTTCTTGTTTAGCAAGCATTGCTAAATCAATGGTTTTATTTGAAATTTTTTCGGCTTCTTTTTTAAATTTAAATATTAAAAATGAAAAAAAAAAAAAAGAAAAAGAATAATTACGATATTCTCAGAGGAGACAAAAGCTATTATGAAACACTGTGGTGGTTTTACTTCAGAAATATTGTGAAAATAAAACACCATTATTATAAGAGAACTATCATTGAAAATGTAAAAACAATAGCAAACCATTAAATACAAAAATAAAAGCAGAAAACAACAACAGCGGTAGCAACAATAAATAGAAAGAAAGATAATAGAAGAAAAAATAAGCACATAATGCGAAAGACCAAAGCGAACGTTTAGTTCGCTTTTAGATAGAAGAAAACATCTATACTTATATATATATATAATATAATATTTGTACATGAGTATACGATCAAATATGGTTGATTGTACTGGCGGTGGTTAAAGTTTGAAAGCCAATCTTGTTAAAAGCCTCTAAGTCCAACTTAACGCAACCCTCATGCTTATATAGACAATGCTCATGATGAAAGCACAATTGTGAAAACTTCTTTGAATGTTCATTCTTGTTCTCCTTATTTTCTTCTTCTTTTCATTATTTACTACTATCACTGTATAACAATGCAACTAACGAACAATGACAAGAACAAAACAACAACAGTAGTAATAATAATAATAATACTTGAAGGACAACAGGCAAATACAAAAACAAAAAACGAAAAACGAAAAAAGAAAAAACACAGCATATAGTAAAAGAAAAGCAATTTGTGCAAGAAACAATAATAATAATACAAAAAAAGAGACGAAAAAAGTAAAAAGAAAAAATTTTGTAAGTACAATATTGTAGTGCATATAGTAACCAAAACCCCAACCAAAAAATATGTAATTCTATAACCTTATGGCGACTAAAAGAAAAAAAAAGCACGCATTCATTCATTCATTCATTCATTCATTCATCCATCGGTCTTCATCATGGCATATTTAGCATTGTTCGCATATTTTCTTGCTTCGTTATAATGCTTTTTGTTTTTGTTTTTTTTCTTTTTCTAATCCACTGAAATTGAAAAGAACACATGAGCCGTTTGCGTTTTGAAAGTGGCCTAAGTCCGTTCTCTTTTATGTTAACACTCGCATTAGTAGTATAGTAAATGGACTTATTCTACTCTTGAAATAAAGGGACCACATAACAACACATACAAGACAATTTGGGCATTGTTGTGGATAGGATGCGAATTCTTTGCTTCAAGCCGTGAAGGCTGCAAGCCATTGGATTAGACGAGACTATCACAAATCTAAAGCTTAAAAGCTGCAATTACAGAAACGTTATTACGAAGAGATGGGTGGAGTATTACGATATTGTTAATCAAGTTTGCCGTCAATGGTTGAGTGAATACCTTTTAATTTATTTTCGATTGTTGAGGAAAGAAGAAAAAGTAGTTGAAACAACCCGAAAGGCAAATAAAGAAATTGGTTTGCTGGTGAACTTTACAACACAACAACAATACAATGTTGTAACCCAAGTATCTTGTAATTTAAGAGGAGATAGGAAGAAATGTAAACATGGAAAATATTCCTGCTATTCTAAGTGAACGAATTAGTCAATGACAGCCTGCTTGCCTGCTTTCATATCACATACGAAATCCAATGTGTTCTAATGCTAGTAAATATTAGAACCTTTTTTTTCTTTGCTTTCAATTTTCAGCTTATTATGGCAGCAGTGCGCCCTCGACCCATGACTGTTGCTAAGAATATACGTAACTAGTCCCACTTTTCGGACTCATTTGCTTGTCGCCAAGAAAATTCGGATAGCAACATGGATGGTCTCACAAATGCTTTCCAAATTTGACGTTGATCAGCAAGGTGAGCTGCTGCATAGGCGAGTAGACAAAAGTCAACGTTCGATGTTCGCATACCCGTTTGGCTGTACTTGGTCGTGGCTCAGTTGGTTAAGATAAAAATCCACTAGGCTGCAGCTATTCCTTATCGCTTTCTATTTCCCTAATTTTTTTCTGACCATCACCGTATTACATGTGCAGTTGACATATCCTGAGTAATGGGCTATGTTAAGATGAAAGAAAACCAAAAGGGAAAATTTACGTTTTAAGGGTTTTTTTTGAGGGTTTTTTTGATGAGATAGAAAAGAACACACATTCTCTTTGTCTTTCGCGTTAAATTTTTTGTAATATTATTAACACTTGTGTGAGGACTAACAACCGTCGGTCATTTCGACCTCATATGTTCTCCGGTTCGGGTAGAGAGTGCTAAGAATAAAGTCGCTATCAAATTATCTTTATTTGGATATTGCCAGACATTGATTGGCAATTTAAGGGATGCGTGCCTAATGGTTAATGGCCTAACAGTCACTATAGCTACGACGAAATGTGCTCCAGCTAATCATGCGGAACTCTTGCCGTCGATATTAGGACCTCGCGATCAACGCTTAAGTTTAGTTTTAATCTTCCAAACCTTTGATGAAATATTTATAACATTTCAACTCAAGCTAACTTTTTACTCTTCTATGAAAATGCTAACGACATTTTCTTAAGTAATTCCAAGGATTATGAAAGATATATTTCCTGGCCCAAGCATCTGGGAACTCTTAAATCGTTTTTATTAGATCTCGGTCTCGATGATTCTTACATAGTGAAATTACATGATATGAAGGCGCAATATATCCGTCAAGCGGTAAATTATGAAATTAGGTTAACACGTACTTATGAAATCATTTTTTCCAAGTCGTGGCAATATGCAGTGGCAGCATTTACATCCACTTTGTCAAATGGAAATTTTCTTATGGAAACCTGGCAGGTCACCGGCCACAGTGAAAATCTTCACACTTGGCGTCACCTAATTGAGCCAAATAAGTAAAGTCAGGATTGCAGTTATGGACTCATCCCCTCTTTCCCTGTTGTATTACAAACAACTGATATACACTCTTAGGCAATATTTTCATTTGCGTTGCACTTTGTTTAGCGTTAAGCTACTTTACTTCATTTTCAATTGTCAATTTTATCTTTACTTTCACACTACCTCGACTGTATCACGTTTTCTCTTTGCTAGCTAGAAATATTTTCCATCCTATTTTCTCTCTATTGAGCGCCGTAATCCTCAAAAGTCAATTTCCCTCTTTTTTTTTTTCTTTGTTTAACCTTTCTGTTTATTAACTGACTGTTCCCATAAAAACAAATCAGATTACTCGAGTATGGCATCAAAAAGCGAGTTAGATAGGCCGGCAAGCTAACTAACAAACAGTTAGAGTGAGTATTTTAAAAAAGTCAATCAATCAATAGGTCAAACATTTTGTCATTGAGCCTTACTTACTCATATATATATATTTACGCGTATATATATGACTATGCTTGTAATTCATATACTGTCAGCCAGCGCAATTACAATGAATAACACAATAACACACACCCGCTGCTGCTGCTGCTGCTGCTTGTGCTGTAATATATATGTGTATGTACATGAGGCACAAACAAAAGGTTCAATTGAAGCGCATATAAGGCAAGTATTCGCTCATAATGGTTGAATAGCGCTGGCTAAGTAACCGACATTATCACTGTCTACGATAATGACAATGACGATGATGATGATTATGATTATGATGATGATGATGACTGCGCTCTGTTGCTTATATGCAATGGTAAGGAAGACTAATGCTAATGATAAAATACATATGTAAGAACCGCATGTTTGTCTAAAAATTCTAGTGGGTGTTGTCTCTCCTCTCTTCACGTTATTGTTGCGGCAGAGACTTACTAAAGTTAACTAAATGTTATGCGGTTGGTTATTACATGCTATGCCACACCCTTAATATAAAACTGTGTAACGTCTTGTACAAACATACATATATATATATTAATGTTCAAAGCTTCTATAGAACTCAATGTAATTCAATGAATTTTTTGTGAAAAACATTATAACTATAACCGATACCGATATCGATACCGATACTGATACTGATACTGATACATTTACGATGTTTGAGTATTTTGGGTGCAAACGATCAAGGTTGAAACAGTTGAAGAGGTTTTTTGAAAATTTTTGAATAATTATGTCGTTATGCACTTATAATGTAAATCGAGTAAATTTGTTTTTAGGAGGTCAAGGTGAGTTCAAAATTCTCGCGAATTCATTTTCTTCATATTCATTATGTTGGGTAGATTAACTTTTTGATTTTTTTTTTTTTTTTTCATATAATTAAATAATTTTTCTTTACTATAACGTGATGATTAATGAGTTTGCTTTCCGAAAGGTAAACAGTTTGCTTTCTTCTAACTTTGCAAGTGTGTTAAGAAATATTAAAGTATTTCACATGAAAAGGATAATATTTCTTCTTAATTCATAGCCAACATACTGAGGGAATTTTTTATTATGAATAACATAATAAAAGACAGGGAAAGAAAAGGGAAAGAGTCCCCGATCTTCGATCGAACGTTTCAGCTTATTTTTCTGGCTTTGATGCGTGTGGGTAGTCGAATAGTTAAAAATCGCAATGATCAAGTCAGTGTTTGCCGGTTCAAATCTCAGAACGACAGAGCACACTTGGTCGTAGAAATATTCGGAGCTTGGTAGGTAAACGCGTCGCACTCTCCGATTCGGCAGGTAACCGATGGCTACTCCTTATCTCTTCCTGTTTGCTCATTTTTTTCGGACCATCCACCTATTAGGCACATAGGGGACATCCCTGGTCTTCGAAAAGGTTATGACAGCGCAAATTTTCCTTTAAATATCTCCCAATAGAATTCTGTAAAACATTAATAGAAGAAACGATTTACGATTTCTCACGAATTTTTACGATTCATTACGAATCACGTTTATCGCTTGAAAATATTATTTAAGACGATGTCTTCAGTGATGTCAGAGAAGATATTCTCAGGGTGAAATTCTGAATTGGTCCAGCTACGTCTGTGCGTCTGTGTGGAGTGAGTTGTTGGCACTTTCTTGGTAGTAAAGATGAAGATATTGGCTTTACGTTGGATAAAAACATTGGAAATTCTCGCCTTTAGGTCGGTATTGAACATGGGCCACGTGTAGCTTGGTAAATGAGACGTGGTTGGTATACAAGATTCTGCCTTAGACTAGAATATAAATTTCTTAGTTGTTTTTGATCCAATGGTTTCGAGTATCTTTCAAATAACATTCGCCAACGTTTTTCCGTAAATTATTTTAAACATTTTTCATTCATGAAAGAGGCTCTTGTTTCATTTAAACATCCATTAAATATCGGATCGTAAATTATATTTGTTTTTTTAATTCAAACTTGGATCAATTTCACTGCTGGCCACAGAATCGCTTTAGGGGGCATGGCCTGGCGCGAAAGACTCTGGTATTTGGCTATTGTTTAGTATTTTTCCAAAATCTTTTTTTTTTTCCCAATTACTTGAAGGCATGCTACACTTTTCTCCATCCAAAAGAAAACTTGTCAAAAAATCTCATGAAGCAAAAAATTATTTCGCCATTTTTGTTCTCTTTATCCGTCCCTGGCTTCGATCCGATCCCAATTGTCATAAAAAAATGGTTTATCCTAAGCGTTGCTTCAAAGGGCTAAGAACATAAGCACGACTGCAGGCACTTTGTAGTGTACTTCCTTGTTTTACATGCATTTGACAAAATTTAATTTACCCCCTGGTGTGATTAAAATGTTAGGAGAAAGAAATATGAAAGAAATATTAATTTTTTTTCTCTCTCCTTTTTCCCTTTTTCCGTTAAACGTAAAGAAGCTGAGGATTTATTTTAGCTTTGACACAGGCACGGAAACTTTTTACTATAATGCATTGTAGGCGTAGAAGCCCTACTATTAGGACGATGCATACTTCTTACCTTTATAAAGATAAACTAACAGAGGCGATAAACTCACTATATTTGATTCGATTGAATGAATGATTACAAGCAGTGAGTGATAAGCGATCTAAAAACCAAATGTTGATTCTGAGACTTTAAATCAAAAGTTAAGAATTGATTGCATAGAAATTTTACCCATAAAATAAAAACTGACAACAACCAGCAACAAATATAGGAAAAAATAATTTAAGGAACATTTGAACACACATTGACATTAACAGTTTGATGATCTATTTGAAGGATGAGAAGGAAATGAATGAATGAAAGTTGACTGAACTAAAAAGGAAATTTTTGTAAAAACAGAGGACACAGGGTACAAAACAAACACTTTTTCCCAATATTGTTTTCCCCCTTCAATTACATTAACAATATTGAAAATTATTAATATTTGCAGTAAATTTAGTTACCAACTTTATGGAAAACTTTGCGGATTCTATGCTTTTAAGGGCGAAATTCTTTCTTTTTGTTTTTTTGTACGTCAAGTAACGTTAACTATGTCTTCTTGTTTTAGTAAATTTCAACA